>JAOXJK010000040.1:46698165-46719252 GCA_025774025.1 Xenus cinereus | reverse complement strand
AAATAAACATAAAGCAAAAAAAAAAAAAAAAAAAGAGAGAAAAATTCAGGCAAGTGCAAGACATAAGAAACAGACTGGAAAGAAGAAATACAGCAGGTCAGTAAAGCTAGGTGGCTAATTAAATAGCACAGTACATAATGTTGTCTTCTTATTCTTGTATAATAAATAATATTAATTTCATGAAATGTCATGATAATGACCAGAGACTTAATTCCTGTTTTGTTTTTTAAACAAATGCAGAAAGCTAGTTGTAAAAGAAAAGGGGAAAAAACAGTTTAAAGGATATGTTACAACTCATAGTCCGCTTAGAAAATTTGTGAATGCAACTTTTGTAGCTTTCCATTGGTGCAAATAAGCAGAGCATGAAGCTGGTTGGCCCATTTTTGTCAGTTCATGACAGAAGTAGAAACAGTCAGTGAGAACGGGTTGCAAATCTTCTATGTCTCAGCCCAGGAAATTGGGGTTTCTTTCATATTTTAATTATATCGTGAAACATGAGGCCACTGTAAAGCAAATGACCAACAATATAGTAGTTTTGCCACCCTGAACAGAAATGCAGCCTTTCAGAAAAATTCAGCACTCCAACTAAAGGAAAAGATATTATAGATTTCAAATCTGTTTAATGTGACTAAGCAAATGATAAATGAGAAATTATTCACTAGCTGTTTTTTCTGAATGTTTTCTTGGCATGGATTCTGTGTAGCTTCTCCAGTTGGGTTACAGTGTAAATTAAAGTTATTTTTCTTGGTAAGGTTTGTTACATATTTATAATATGTCTACAATTCACACAGAAAGTGGAATCTGAGAAATGAGACCCTGAATAGTCCTATGCCTTCTATTAATTATTGGCCAAAGCACACAGAAGAATCTTCAACTCACATTACGAATAAATCTTGACTATCAATGAAAAATATGATTGTTTAGTGTTGTCTGGTTAGGATCCAATTATGGATGGTGTATTTATTTCAGACATATAAGATACACACTAGAGATCTCCAGGAGCAAAAACAAGCTGAAATTGGCTGAGCACTGAATGGAAAAAATAATGATCCGTGTTACACAGCTTGTGTACTAGGGACTACACATGAAGGATTAAAAAATTAAGGCCATGGCTATTTACCCTGCACAGCACAGATTGCTCTGAGTGTTATTTGAGTGCTGGCACCCAGCAGACAGACATCCCCCTTAATCTGTGATTTAAGTACATCTTCTGCAACACAAAGGGATGGCATGAGGTATGAATGGAAGGCAGTAGCTACTATATCAAAACCAAACGCCAGCTTTGTCCCTCAGATTGAACACCAGTATGTGCTGAAGTACCCGGGTGCCCTCCCTGCCATCCTGTGCTGTGTGAGGGGGGCTCTGGTGCATGGGCAGCTCCTCTGAAGGCTTGGTATTTGTGTGAGCCTGGAGGTGGACATCTACAGCAGAGAGCATATCATTGGCACAAACAGAGATGCAGAGCCACCAAGGGGCCACCAAAGCTTTCTTCTGCCAACTCCAGTGACAGACAGAGCTTCCCAGGATCAATGGTGGGAGGAAAAGCCTGGTAGTCATTTGTGTTCAAGCACACCAAGGTCATCTTTATCCAACCAGGACTGACACAGCAGGTTACTGTGAGGAGGTTTCATCCCTGGGCATACAGAAACTGTGGTGGGGAGGAAGGGAAACACTTTTCCAAAGGAGATGGCTGTTGAAGAAGAGGGATTCTAATTCCCTAAGTATTGGTAGCAGAACATGAGGCAAAACCATAGAAGTGGAGCTCCATCCACTTAGTTGGTAGAAATAAGTAAAGAAGCCAGTTTGCTTTTGCAGTTCTCAGCACTTCTGATCTCTCCAAGATCTCTTTTAATTACTTATTTATGTATATCATTGCTGAGAAAGATCATTAAACTTCCCTGTTACAACCCACCTTTGACTTGATACATTATTGTATTGCTTTCTACATCCTTCACTGCATGTGTTTAGACAGGACTTCTGAAATATCTTGCCCATGTTTCCCAGAGGAGTCGTCCTTGGCCTGCAGAAAACCTCTTCTGTCTCAGAAAGCCAGGGGACGGCACACAGTGTTTAGTCTTGCCTTGTTCTAAACAAACCTTACAAATGACCTTTCCCTGCTGTTAGACTTTTGCTGCTGGAAGTTATTTCTAAAGCAGTTTTATGTCTTGTCAGTTTGTCTGTATTTACACTGCAGCCCCATCTGTCTGCTTGTAAAATTTGAGCCCTACGAGTGCTTTGCTGCCCACTTTCATTTTTTTTCCTGGTGGGATGAGATATGTCCGTGAGTGGGGAGTCACTGTTATTAGGACATTTCCAGAAGTATTAATTCTGGGTAGTTTCTGATAGCTATAGCCTTTCACTTCCCTGCTACTTTTCCTGGTTTTGGGTGGCAGCCTTTGCTTATTGCTTAGAATCAGCAATGCCAGAAGAAGAGACATTAACGTCCTGCAGCGCAAGCCAGTTTTTAACAAATAAACTTGTTTCATTAGTAGCAATTGTGAACCACAAGTGGAAACTGAGCATCTGGGCGAGCTACACCTCAGAAGAGCTGAAGAGAATGAGCCACTGGGGAAAACGTGAGCCAGGAGTACAAACGCCAGTTTGCATCATCCCAGGCTGCAGAGTATCAACAGCGATGCCCATACTGCTGGGAACACTGGTGGGGACCGGCTCTTTGAAAGCTTTTCACCAGGTTAAATAAGATCCAGTCACAGCAACTAACTAGCCGTACCTTGTTGAATTGCTGGGACTGGTTTCAAATAGGTTTTGGAAACAGAATCAATTGCAAAACAAACAAACAAACCAGAAAAGGGGTGAAATATTTTGCAGTTGCTTAATAGAAAATGAGACAGTATCACAGGCTTTTTGCAGAACGATTGTGTGTGTTGTTTGGAACACTAACTCTTGACATACACCTAAAACAGCTATTCATATAAACAAATAATTTTTGCCAAGAGACCAATACAATTATGTGATTTATACAACCATATTAAGAATTATTTATACAAAACTTACAGAGTGAAGAGCTGACCACTTAAGTCCCTGAGAATATTGGTTTCACTAGGATCAGGATTTATTCTCATTTCTTAGTCTCTGACATACCCTGGTAAAACTGTTAATTATTGTATCTGATCATCCTGTGCTAAACTGACTGATGATTTTCTAGCTTATAGGCAGCTGTCACAGTAGCACAAAGGATTCACTATTTTTAAACAAAACAAAGTCAAAAGGTTTTTATGGCATTTTGGATATTGCAGTAGCCTTTAAAGAGCTTAGTGATGATACAGTGGGAATTAAGGTACAAGTCTCAGGTAATATTTTGTGGCGCATAGTGCTTGCTGTTATTAGCATGTTTGGTTGCCTTCCTTCTCTGTGAGACTATAAGCCATTTGTATGAACCACTGAGGTCCTGTAGTACTGCACTCGGGCATCTTTATCTCAATCAAAACATAAATCCCATTCCTTAAACTCAACAAAATTAAAGGAGAAGATCTCAGTTTAAAAACCTATTTAAAAGAGTGTCAGCCACCTTCATTTTGGAAAGTAATGAAGGAAACGGATATAAATGAATATGAATTGTAGAACTAGACACAAAGGGAAGGTCAGGCTGTCTTCTTTTCTCAGGCGCATGAGCTGATGTCCATCAGGCAAGACTCTTAAGTACTGGCTCATATCATCAGAAAACACCATGTTCCCACTGCTCCTTGTCCATGCCAGGCCACATCCCTCTCTGAATCAGATTTTTGTCATGGCAGTATTATACATACCACAAAAGGAACAGCTGCTCCACATTATTCCTTCCTCCCCCAAGCCAACTCTCTTATTTCCTCCTACTCCCCATCTTTGTTCTTTCAACTTAAACATTCCTCCTATATATAATTCCCACCACTCACCTTTGCATGCTTTTGCCGAGCTGCTTCTTCTTAGAACTTAGAAACACATTTCTTTTTCTGTAGGAGAGGTCAGCAGGGGACTTCAGGTTCCTAGGAGCAGCTATTAAGTACTATTGTAGTCAGGTGAGCTAAGAGGTATCACCTGTGCTTCCTTTGAATCCTTTCGAAAAGGATATAGATCACCTGATTGGCCATCATCTTGTGAAATCCTAAAGAATTTTAAAGTGGCACTAACCACCCATGTTTAAACACCTAAATGCCTCCCCAGTTGTAGTCAGTCAGCTTCTTTCTCCAAAATTCCACATTATCATTTGTTATCAGATCTCATAACTTGGCTGTACCCAGTACTGTTCACAAACATGCAATGGACACTATCTTGGTGGCAGAAAGTCTCATTGCTCACATGAAGTCATGGAAGCTTCATGGAAGCTGCCAAAGCCAAAAGAACTATGCTATTTATTACACCAGCTCATGACACGACCTGCTCTTGTAATATGTGCATCTTCTTATGCCCACAGATTTCTTGTGCATGTCTGACAAGCAAAATCCTTGGAGTAAGGATGGTTTTCTCAGCACACTTCAAGGCGTGAATAACAGAAAATCTGAAGTATATCCCCTAAAGGACTGTCCAATTATACCAGTCAGTTTTCAGCTCACCTATTTGTCTCTGTTACTTGCTTAATTCTTCTGTAATATTCTGTTTGGAGGCTGTAATACCCATTTTGTACTCAATGACAGTGTTCACATTGCCTTGAATGGAAGGTGGCCTGGATTTCAAGTGGATTTATAAAATACATGTAACAAGAACCTTTTGGCAGTCTTCCAAATTCTTCCATTCTTTCCAGAGTAGGTTATGATGTACCTTGTCAAGAGGAAAGTACCAAATTGCATCAGATTTGGACAACCTTTTCAAATAAAATGTTGAAGTTGATCAAGTATTATATCCTTACGTGAACTAGTCAATGCAGATGTTACACAGATATATATTTTCATAACTCTTGCACAAATTATCATATCCTAGTAACTATTTATATTAAAAGAATGAGTTATACTCAAACACCTGTTCATATGTCATGTGTTATATCCTATACCTCCCTACATATATCATATTTTTATCAGCAGGAACTTGGGGACTAAATTATTGATAAGTGGTAAAGACAGGCAAGAGGCAAGTTAAGTTATACTGAATGAAGGCCAGTAAAAGCATCCTGCTGTGCCACAGAAGGCTGTGCTCCACATATACCACAGGAAGATTGCTTTTGGATATTTCTAGATTCTTCCAGTGCTCTCCACTGCATCTTTTCCATCTCTCGTGAAGGCAGATTTCTTTCTTCATCCTCTACCTACGGCATCATAAAAATTGTCCTCCTCCTGCCAACTCCCCCCAAGCCCATCTGTGGCTACAAGTGTCACGGAAACAAAATGTGCTGTTCATCCGTTTGGAGAAAGGAAACATCTTTGATTAGCAGGAATCTTTTGTCTCTGGCTCATAAGGTCTTTGAGGAATGGCCTGTCGTTATTATACGTGTATGGCATTTAGCACAGAGGGGCTGCCCCACTGAAGGCCCCAGGGTGGTATTGCAATACAAACGTTAGCTGTGCAGGTTTGTGGTAAAATGATGAAATGCACAGCCACGTGGCATCATTTATCACACAGCTGTCACTTCGACAAACAAAGCATGGAATATAATAATTTATAAAGATATATATTGCTTTTTCTTGCTCCCTTTTTGTCTTCTTTAGGGGAGAAAGTTATAGAACACCACGGTAAATTGTGACTAAGAGAGTTAGTACCATTAGAAAACAGGGCTGCAAAAAAAGTATTGTTTCAGAATACTAAAATGCCTAAGAAAGCTTCACTAGAGGAGACTGAAAAACACTTGATGATAATCTGCCCTCAGTCTTGGAAGAGTAAGATGATGCTGATAAAGTAACATTCGAAACTTGAGCATTTCTCTGTGGCATTAGGGTTTTTTAATTAATCAGCTTTCCAAGTGCACTACAATATATCTGCATTTGGCATTTAGTCATTGCAGATAGTAAACTGTATTTAGTAATCTTGCCTATTCCTCATGCATCTTCTTGACAGACAGATGGGAGCTGTACATCTGCCTGAAGCCAAAGAGGTCCTCTCACACATGACAAAATCTATCATCAAAACCAGACCAACAAAAATGATCCCCCAAAGTCAGTGGTGCTGCGATAGCAATGCACAGGAGACCAGGAAAGTCTGGGAAAGGAGTGGGAGAGATTGATGGGAAAGAGTCTGCAGGATGGACCAAGACCTGCAAAGAGATGGGGGAGGCATGTCTGATACTGCTGGGAAGGCAAAGGGATAAACGAGGCAGTTTCCCAGAGACCCGAACGTGCAAATGACCTTTGTCTCTCGCTACATCTGTCTCCCACAGGGAAAAGTCTGGCATCTCGTGTCCTGGATCACCGGGAAGGAGGGGGCTTGCCAGTGCACGTGTGATGTGGCACTCCCAGCTCCTCCTCACACCCACCACTTACTCTGCTGCTAAATGCAATATGGTTTGCCGTTACCTAGCTGTAATTTGTTAAATCGTTATACAGAACTTTATCGCTATAAAGAAAAGCTTCAGGTACAGAGTTGAAAGGCTTGTTCCAAATGTGAATATTCCACATGAAAGAATTTCTCTTGTTTCAAACCATTTGCATTTTCCTTACATGTTATTGATCTGATTGAACAGTTCCCAGATCAAAGGCAGGCTGGTAAATGAGCAGCCAAGGTGGCAATATGCGAAGTGGACAGCTGTTAAAAGAGCAGCTTAAATAATTGCTCAAGGATTTATTGGGTAACATGATTAATGATTATGGAAATATGATGACATGATACCAAAGAGTAGTGTGCAGTGATTGATGGGGAAGTTGGATAAGGCCAAGCTTAGATGCCAGACTATGGGAAACAGTAATATAGCTTGTAATCATAGTATACGTGATGCTTAGGAGTTAGGAAATGTTGGTATTCATTTTTGCTTTCCAATAGGAACTCAAACTGCAAAGTATGTTGTGTGTAATATTCCTATTGTAATGAGGTAAGGAAAAAACCTCCTGCTAACAGTGCATTGTAATAGCAGGACTGATTCAAAGAGACACCCTCATCTTTTAAAAATATATCTTTTACATACCCACAAAACTTAGTGGAAGGTCATGCTGCTGTTTTAATTAACACCTGAGAGAAGGATACGTAACACATTAAAGGAGAAAAAGATCTGTTTGTAGAATTTACAGTAGTTTGCATATAGACAGCTTTTTTTCCTGTTTTTTTTTTAACCTCAAATTCCAGCAGCCAGCAATAGCATAATGCAAGAGATGGGAAAGCAGAGGACTGAAGTGCAGGCTAGAGCTATTCCACAGCAAAAATATTGCAAACTTTTAGTTGATTGTCTGTTGAGAGTTGCATGAGATTCCTATTCACGCTATGCTGGTGGGTGATGCAAACCTTCCTCCTCCTTCAGAAATTTTGGTTTAAGAGAAACAGAAACTGATATTTGAAAAAATAATCAAGAGCTATTGTAAAATGTGAAACATCAGCAGACAATTTTAGAGGTGAAAGTAGGGAGCAAAATCCTCAGTGTGAAATCCCAGCTGAGAAAAATGGAGTGCAAAATTCCAGTGTGGGCAGGATTCCACGCTGGCTTGTTGGGGTTTTTAAAATTCTATTTCTTATATTGAATATACTTGAATATAAATAGGATCCTACACTGGATTTGAGACACACAGTTTCTGTGTGCCAGAGACTTGGCTGCTGTAAGTGAGGGAACCTCATCAGAATTTTCAGTTGGGCTGCAGTCAATGACAGCTATTAGGCCCAGAACTCTAGATCCTGCCATTAGACGGTTGTGGTATGACAACAATTGTCATAGCTTTAAAAACAGAGTGATGTGGGTAGAGCTATTTAAATCAAAACAACATTGCTCATGAGAGGCAAAGCAGACAGCTCTGGAAAGAAACATCTATATTTGAAACGTTGGAAATGTTGTTAATCTCTTCAGGGATGTGAGACAACAACAGAGATGGTGTAGGATCTGAGAGAGATACCAGGAAGTCTGGTATTTTAAAGCCATAATCTAGTTTGCAAGACTCAAGAGCGAGCATTAGTGAGGTTACAGTTTTGGTGAAGAGTTTTCACAATAGAAGGCAAGAGGTTGAGTTGGAGCATCTGTTGGCATTTATGGACAGATTCATCTGTAGCCTTAGTTGGCCTTCTTGGCATTATTCAGGGCACAGGATTATGCTATGGGTCAAACACCCAATATTTAGTTATGATCATGTTCAAAACACCCTGAAATATTCTCTTTCTTTAATCCACCACAAATACCCTCTACTCCATCAGTCTTCACCACTGAGAAGCCCTCACCTCGTTTTATAGTGCATACAGGCTTTCCTGTGAGAGAAAACTGGGATCTCTCTGCAGCCCTTTCACACCAGGTGGACGTGCCTGCTCTGCCTGGCCCTTTTGAGAGCTGTTTTGAGGCAATTGCAAATAAGGGTTAGTTATAGGTTTCACATACCATTTCAGTCATTTCAGTATTATCAACGAGTAGCCTATAAGTACTACCTGGCAAGGACTGTGTCTGCCCAAGGGTCTCTGTATGCTGCAGTCACGGTGTTAGAACCACTGAACTATAATTTATAACCTTGCACACACTTGTAAAAAATCTGTTGTGTGTTTCTACCTTGTTCCTTTTCTCTGAGCAGAGGTTGGTTCTTACAGAGTTTCTCATGAATACCAGGCTGCTGGCACTGTTTTTTTTTTAATTATATTTACAACCAGCATCAAATCTGGGCTAGCCCCACCTGGCTTTTGCAACACACCATGGCACATTGGGATTTCTGCAGTGGCATTATTTTAAAACAAACAAACAAACAAAAAAAAGGAAAAAAGTTTGCTATTGATTTAAAAGTGATCAGGACAATCTTGTTTATCTACTTTGCTACAGTGTTTATTTTGAAATACTTTGTTGACTGTTCTGATCATTTCAGTTCTCATTATTTTTCCAGCTGCAGGTTGTGCAAACCTGCATGGTAGAAGTTCGGAAAGCATGTTAATTCCACTGACACTGTGTATGGGTCATCTGAGGTTTTGTGCACCAAGCTGGGGTGGAACCGCTTATGATGTTCTTGTTTCAAGAAGGTCTGACTGGCAGATCCTCTGTCCTTTCTCACCCTCTGCCAAGATCATAGCTCATTTCTGGCCAGCTCAGCTGTGACATCCCCTGGCAACCCCACTGGTGTTCCAGTTTCCCGGGAACCCCCCCACGTACCCCTCACAGGCACTTCCAGGTCTACCTCACCACCCGGAGAAGTGGGGAGATGGCTCCGCTGTCACGTGGCCCCTAGACTGCTCCCCCTAGTACCTGACTGCTCGGTGACTGGGTGGCCAAAGCCACTTTTTAGCCTGCCCGTCTTCCTGGTCAGTTGTTCTCCCATGAGGAGTCCTTTACACCTTTAATGGGAAATTTTGCAGTTCCACTCCATTTTATTTTTCTACTCGAGAACTTAATTTTTTTCATATAGTTATCTGAAAGTAGTTATTTAGCTGCAGGACAGGAATTCAGGTAAGAATGAGTGATCAAACCTTTCATCTGTGACTCCAGCTTTAAGCTGAGGTTAAACTGCTCTTGCTGTGTCTGGTTATTGCAATCAAATTATTAGTAAAAATATTAACTGGGTTAATTTGAATCAGTGTAAGTGACTGATTAATACTATAGGCATTATAAGAACCCAGCAGCTCAACCAAAAAAATGAACTTTTCTTTTTTCCCATGAAGTACACTGGAAAGTCACACAGATTATTAATGAAATAGGGAGCATTTGGCACCTTGTGGAAGGCAGTGAGGTTGGTAAGGAAGCTCCTTTCACAGAACATGAGAGCAATTTGCATCACAGGAATCCCTAAATCATTCTCAGATTGTGGGAGCTTGTTGGCATAATGAATGTGATAGCTTCAAACCTACTTCTGACAGAAAGGTGTGCAAACCATAAAACATTGCTGCTAAGCTTTGCACACTTGTTGGAAGCTCTACCAAAAGGCTGAAGGCTGAAAAAGTAAATGAGTGTGAAGACAAAGGCTCAGATCCAGAGAGGAAATAGAATTGCCTGCATGATGGCTTCAGTTCTGTGTCAGAACTGTGTCCAGTTGTGGGCTACCTTGTTCAAGACAGACATGGACATGTTCACACACCAGAGTGAGTCCAGCCAAGGAAGATGACTAAAAGATCGGAGCACCTTTCACATGAGGAGAGACTGGGACAGCTGGGACTGTTAAGCCTGGAGAAAAGAGGGCTCAGGGGGGTAGGATCTTACCAACGTGTATAAATACCTGATGGGAAGGAATGAAGATGAGGAAACCAGACTCTTCTCAGAGGTGCCCAGCGATAGGACAAGAGATAACAGGCACAAGTTAAACCACACAAAATTCAAACTGAACACAAGAAGATTTTTTTTTAATGTGAGGATGGTCTAACACTGGCACAGGTTGCTCAGAAAGGTTATGAGTCTCCACCTATTGAGATATTAAAAACCCAACCAGACACAGTCCTGGGCAACTGGCTCCAGGTGACCATGCTTGAGTGTAGGGGTTGTACTAGGTGATCTCAAGAGGTCCTTTCAAACCTCAACCAATCTGTGATTCCATGATTCAAAACCCGTATTCAGCTGCTGCTGAAATTCAGCTGGTACATGCCCTGTCTTCCCAGGTATGTCTGCATCCATAAACTCGAGAGTCCCTTTGCCTTCTGGTCACCATACAGTGTTGCCAGTGGAGTACTAGGAACCCAAAGCACCTTGCTCCACCCTCTGCACTGCATTTCAAAGGTACCTCATTACGTTTCTGCCTGGGCACAGAAGGGCTTCAGTACTGAGAAGATTCAGAAGCCGGGTACATAAGATCACACACACAGATTGTTACAGTCAGGTTTCAGAAACAGGGATTCCTTTGTTAGTCTGTCCTGGTTAAACCTGGGAAGTGACCTGAGAACCAGCTGCAGGATCAGCTATGTGGGTCCAACAGCAGATGCTGCTGCTTTCTATAAAATGTAGCTGGAGGAAGAGTAAGCAGTGGTGTGTGATCTCTGCAGAAGCTTTGTGGTTCTTTCTGTTAGAGAGTCCACAAAGATGCAAGTTAAATTATTTCCTCAGCCTGAGATATTCAAACCCAAACCTTTCACTGCCCCAAAGCACCAGCTGCAAAACTAGTCTATTGCAAAGCAGAACAGTAATTTTTCTGTTCACATTACTCAACAGTACTTAAAGTAATTCATACTTTATTGCATCAGACTTGGAGGATGACAAGCTGGTCCAAAATCTGAACAGCCCTTATCTAAGCTCCGTTTGTCATGTAAAGCATCTACCTCAAAGTAGCCTACAGCCATGTTATTGGGGTATTCCTGTGGGAGGCAGGAGCTATGAGTGTAAATCCTGACTAGAAAGACATAATTAAGACCTTGTAGAGCCAGGAATTAACCCCCCCTGCTCTGCTAAGCATTCCGTATAGCGGTGACTGTGTACCCTGCATGTGAATGTTGCTGCAGATGTTGAATTCTGCAGCTGCGTGGACTCCATTTTGGAAGGTGCCCACTTAAAAGATAGGAGTTGCAACAGTAAATGACAAATGCCTACATGGCCTTCTGGATCTTGGCTTTGGTGGCTTACTCTCCAGCATGTTTCCCCAGATCAGAGCTGAGGTACTTCATCAGAGGTGTCCGTGAGGGAAGGAGGGAGGAGGTGGCATCACAGTGCAGTATTGCTGTATTTGATTTTTGAGTAGGCTCTAGTCATTAGTGTTGTCACATCCCTAGAAATTCACTCAAAGACAACATTTGATGGAGATCCTCTTTCTTCCTGCACACACAAACACACACAAGCAAAGTTTTTTTGATGACGCTTTCAGATAAACAGCCACAGCAGAGCCTCAGTTTCATTTTATCTCCATAGATAGCTCCAGGAAAAAAATCACTGCTGCTGCCTGCAGCCTAAACAACTCACTTTGCTGCCAAGTGCCATCTCAGAAAGAGGAACAATATAAACTAATTTCATACCTATTCAGTTCAATAATAGGTATTGCTCTAACTATACCTCTAGTGATGAGACAGAACAGCTTATTTGCCATTGCTAAGCAACTGTTAAAATGGTGTGCAGAATTCAGCCAGCTCTAATGGGCTAATAGGATCAGTGTCTGAAGTTCTTGTTTGCATTCTGAAGTCAACAATAACTATCCTTCTCTATTAACATTCATTTAAGATAGTTTATGGCTGCACCAGATTCAATGGAGATTCTGTCTTAATGGTGTTCTGAATGGTCTGCTCTCCGTTAGAAAGAAATATTTAACCATAATGCATTAAACCTCTTTAATCCACTTGTTTTGTTTTGACGTAGTGACGTAGTGATGAAGTGGTATAGAAGGTAACATGGGGAAAAGAAGGTAATATGAAACACTCTGCAGAAATAAAAGCTGATGGTATGAATGGTACCAAGTTGCAGGCAGAGCGCTTGAGGTATTTAGGGATGGTTCCATAAATCACAAGATGGTATTTGTGTCTGAGACCCAAAGGCATCTGCAAAACCCCTATACATTTGGAAAAATGGGATCTAGGCGAGACAGATGTAAAAGCCTAAGTGCATTAAACCATGGGATTTTTTTTCCAACCTTAATTTATGAGTTCAGATTTTGGTCATTTGCGTACATGATTTAGGAGAAGGGACTTTCCGGCTTCGATCATTCCTTACTGAGATAAGGAACGGGCAAATGAATAAATGCAAAAGAAGAAATGTTGCACAAGAGGATCCTGCATTCACAAGCATTTCTATGTAGCTGCAGAATGATTTCTGTGACCTCCAAGGAGAATGCATTATCATGAGAGGATGATTGCTCTTCAGCTGCTCTGTTCCTTACCTGTGCATGAGGTAAGAAGTAACGCACAAGCAATGATGCATAAGCAGAGGGACTGAAGGCTTACTACTGCTGGAGCTGGAATTCTGTGCTTGCACCCAACACCGCTCCATTTATGGGTGCGTAAACATATAATTAACACTTATGCATGTCAGCAATCCCATCACATTCAGCAGAACCACTGCCCTTCCCTGTTGAGTAAATGCTTAAATGCTCTGTTGACACAAGCTGAGAAAATCCACACTTTGTCAGATGGAGCCCACGCAGGTGAAACAACATTGCCTTGCTTAGCCCACTGTGCCTCACGCCATGACTTCAAGAGCCAGGTAACACCAGAAGAGTAAGTGCTTTGAAACAAGGGCTTCAGCCGGTGCCTGAGTCAGAAGAGCAGCTCGTCACACAATGATATGAAAATGTAGGGGTAAAAAGTTAGCATCCCTCTGCGAAGCTTTTGGCAATGTCTGAGTCACCACAGGACACGAGGAAGCTGCAGGCAGTGGATGCAAAGGAGGCTCGGTCTGACTTCCCTTATGTAACTCCCGCGTTAGCATCTTCTCCGCTCCATATATAAACCCAGAAAACATCAAAAAGCTGTTACTGAACACAGTACTCTTATTTATTCTCTTGTATGAGCCAAACATGACTTGAGAAATTTAGACAGTTTCCACACAAGCTTTAGTACAGGACCAGGCACTTTTCTTGCTGGCACTGGTAAACCCATTTATTTCTGGATTCATTAAAAGGATGTTTGCACCCCCTAGTGTATAAGAATTTGCAAGAAATGAGGTTCTTATAACAGCCTCAGATGAATGAGGATGTTTAATATTAAACCATAGTAAAATCCCCCAGTTACAATCTTAACAACTTCCAGAGAAAGGATTTCAAACTCCAAGATGATCCTAGGTGTAATCCCTGATGTCCCTGTACTCAACAACTGTAGGACTGGAAAACAGGTTCTACTGAGTTGGGTTTTTATCCCACTGGAAGATACCAGGGATTTATAGTAAGAAAAATGAGACTGTACCGAAAACAGACAATTCAAATCCAGACCTTCCTGAAACTCAGGGATGTCAGATCCAGCTTCAGCCCATTAGTGAGATAAAGTCTGTAGCTGCGTTTCACTGAAGGACGGGGATCTTTGGATCTGAACTTTACTCCAGCTAACAGAAACTGCAAAAATGAGAGGCACGTGCTTAACTGTCCTCCAAGAACTACTGCCCAGTTTGTCACAGGTAAGTAGATTTCTAACTTCTAACAGCATCCCGCTGTCGGGAGTTAGGTCTTCAAACACCTTTGAAAAACTTCTTACAGCTGTGGATCACATTCTCATGCTTCAGATGTGACTTCACTTATGCCAAGTTCTGCTCATCGTGTTAAACGAGGTGGAACCAGTCACTGATAGATGAACTAATTGAGCTTGCCTTGTTGGGACCCAAAGTGGCAGTTCAGCTCCTTGCGTCCAGGGTAAGTTTGGAACCTGAGCAAAACCCAGCTGCTCCTGGAACCAAACCAAACCCAGGTGCTGGCTCCTGGCTGTGAGCCCAAGAAAGGAATGGTTTATGGGTGCATTTTCTGGTGGGTCCTGCACTGATTTTTGAGGGCTGAAATGTGTGACCCAAACCTTCACTTTGGTTTGTGTTATTTGGCTGACTGTCACCAGTGCGGTCACAGGCAAGCTCTGATCTGACCAAATTAGATATACGTGTTTTCAAGAATTCCCCTGCTCAGCCCTTCACTAAAAACAGGATCTAACCATTTCCCCTGAGGTGTCTGAAACCCAGTCACTGCAGCCTTGGCAAATGCCTGACAACCAGGAAAATTATATCGCCAAGGGAAAAAAGTGGTCTGTTTTCATTATCCAAGCAGAATTAAATGAAAAAGCAAACAAACTGCATAAATGATGAAAATTAAATTAGATTTTCTTTACTTTCATTATCTAAGTAGTTTCTTATAATTTATTCTAAAATATTACTTTCAGCCAATGGTATTTACTATATTAAAAACCAGACTGATTTTATTTACTGTACAATGCTTAATAGCTCCTCCAAGTCACTTTATTCTGTAATTTCAAATGATTTCTTTGGGCTTTTTTCAAAACAAGAAACTTGGCTTCTTGACAGAATAGTCCTTAATAACTCACACTGAAGATACTGCCAGGAGCTGTGATGATGACTTCTGGCAGGTATTCTTTTCTTCCAGAAGAATGGTGTCATCATGATGTTAATGCAGAGGTTTTGCCATTTGTGTAAATAAATAATAATAACGTAATATATGAAAAGCACCAGCACATTGCTGCTAAGTGTCCCCAAAGAGTTATATTTCAAGGCTCAGTAGTACCACTGTGACATAAGCCAGGCGAACGATATAATGAGAACACATTTTTAAAAAGTACATTAATAATAAGAAAATTATACTGGCATGTGCAGGTGCCAATTTTAAAAGCAACTCTCCACTTGTATTTGTAAAATTAAATCTATCTACTGTAGAAACTGGACTAGTTATTTGCAAACTCCTTTTTAATTACAAAGCCAGATCTTTCAATATCAATTAATTTCTGGTTTAGAGCCCTTCTTTTTCAATATTGTAACTTGATACCCGAAACTGCCATTTCTGTTAGACAAAATTCCAGCTGGAAAACTATTGAAGTTTACAAACTCTTCATTGTAATTAATAAAGTGCTGAAACTGTGTTTCTCATTTCTAAGAATAGAGAGAAAAACGCTACCTGTTTCCTTCTGCAGAATTCAGGTTGGCATTAACTCCAGACCACTGATGCTGAGCTGTGATGGTACCGCTTAGTCCCGGTCTCTAAATCTCTCCGTGGCTCATGAATATAGGACTGTGGGTCCTGGTCACAGGGTGTAGAAATATTGACGAACAGGTTGAGGTTCAGACGCAGCTTGTCCTGGTGATGCTGAAGTCATCACTCCCGCAGCCTGTTTGAAGTGAGTTGATAGAGTTTGAATTTAGAGTTGATATGACTATTGACAGTAAGCAAGCAGGACCAGAAGACTGCTTGAAGTTTCAACAAATGGCCCAAGTGAACACTTGAATTCTTTTCCCAACCAAAGTTAAGATGTTTTAGCAGAAGAATATGGTGCTATTGGCACAGAGCCTATTACGGGGACATAGAGCTCCTAGGCTTCAACTAGAATAGCCCCAGGACTCTAAATTAGCCACCTAAAAGCAGCGCAGATAAGAAACAATAATTTTTATTACACTATAAAAAGAAATCTTGAACAAGCAAGCAAAATCTGCCCAACACACCTGTCATTTTTCAGGAGGATGTCACCATGAAATGCAGGTAAAGAAGAGTGATGTGCTGCTTTCAGGGGGATTCAGCTGAAAACAAATGAAGGAGTGGAAGATATGATAATCCCCACCCCCCCCTAAATAGTGAAAATAATTCAGGAATTGGGAGATTAACTGAAAGGCTACATTAAATCTCCTTAAAAATTCAAATCAGTGTCATGTAGAAGTTCCTTTTAAACTTTGCAGCTGTTGCCATTCTGTTTATGGCCACATGATATGGCTTGCAACGAAATATACTGGCTACATTGAAATTCCATATAAACTGAAACGGGCTTTTGCTCTCAGGGCTCTCAAAGAGGTGGCTGTACTTCCCTGGTCTTCCAGTAATTCCCCAGGATGTTTCTACAGGAAAGGCAGGGTGAGCCGCTTCTCTTTCTTATAATATTGCACTGTGCAAAATAAAAATTATAGATGAGACGGGTCCCTGCATTGATTTTACAGCCAGGATTGCCTGAAATCATATTTGAAGTTTTGATTGTTTCTTTCTTTTTGAAGGAAAACTAGTCCCACTCTGTCGTTGGTGAGGTGCCGTATTTCATTTAATAACCCATTCTTGTCCCTTTTGAATGTCTAATGTGGTATTTTATATGACCATTAGGGTGCATGTTCATGGGGAGATTTTTTTTTTTTATTTGAGCCTTTGCAAAGATGCTAATACTCGGTCAGATTTCCCAAGAGCCTCATGCGGCTGTTATTCCAAGAGGCATCATCTCAAGGTTTTGGAGAGAAAGCATTATGGTTAATGCAGTTTGCCAAGTCAGTGTAATACTCGCTGTACTACCCTGACGTGGTTTAATGGCATGAGCATCATGCACTCTGCGTCAGAGAACTTTACCTGCTGACCCTTGCTGTAGCTTGGTGCCTGTTCTTAACTGGATAGCTATGAAATGGTGTGGAAAATCTTATACGAACTCCTTTTGATGTCTCAGGTAACATGAAAGGCAGCCTATGCCACTGTTCTGGTACGGTGACATTAAAAAAAATCAAAATAGAGAAATCATCGACCGTAAAGGAGATCCCTGCAATTTGGCAGTGCTCCTGATCCATAAAGCTACTTTTCTGGTTTCTCCCATTAGCCCAACTGCAGTATGTGCAGAGCCAGATTACTGCTCAGGCCAGAATATTAATGTTCACAGCATTAATGTTTTGGGGCCTTTAAAATGAAGAGCACTAACAGAAAAATCTTTTCAATCCTTTCATATGAAATCCCACCGTTCTGAACTGACAAAAATAAATGCAGTGAACTTTCAGTGATATTGCACCATATAAAAAGGTTATTAAAAATGTATTTGAAGGACTAGCTTTGTCAATACTAATGCACTGAAGAAATGGAGGGTTTCCCAGCTCAGGCACTGATGTACAGACTTAGGGAAGGAGTGATTACTCCAAGAATAGATTTTGGTAGCTTTAGTTAGACAAGCATTTTTAGACTTCATATGCAAAGAATCATCGTCTGTTATAAAAAGATGGGATACTGAGTAATATTGAGGTGAAATAAGAATATGTTTTTAAAGGAATATTGCCAAGTTGATAGTGGTTCAGATCTGAAAATGTGTCTGAAAGATGGGGGAGAGACAAAATAAAGCCGTATAGAGGAATAGAAGAGTACTGAGAGGAATGCAAATGACTTATTGGTTTATTTGTTGATTCTTATTTCCATAGTAATCAGAGGGGTTTTTAGACATGATCTGTACATTCCCTAAAGTGATGTAAACATAGCAACAAAGTGCCAGTGCATGAAAATTTTAAAGCACAATTAACTTCACTTTGAGCAACAGATCCATTCTCTTATCTTGAATTTGGACACCTCTGACCTTTAGTCCACTTTTGGACTAAATAACTGCTCGATCAAGATTTCAGTATTCCTACTCTGAGGCTTTAGCACATGTCTTCCAGGACTAAATGAAAACCAGTCAATCTTGGTTTATTGCTGTAAATGAGCCTAGAATAAAGAGATGGCAAGGAGAGAAAATACCAGGCTTTGAAATGCTTGCTTCCTTAAAATGATGATAAGAGAGGTAAGAATTTATTTTTAATTTATTTTTAAATACTCTTGTGGGGTTTTTTGGATAATGCTCCATTCGAAGAACGCAGCAAATACCTCACACCTCCCATTGATATGTGCTGCCACTCTCAGTTTTGTTCTCCTCAGGTATCACTGCTGATGTGTTTCTTTTGGTGCCTGAGGGAAGGTGAACACCCTTCACTCCAGCAGTCAGTCCCTGTTGAGGTGAGGAAGTGAGAGCCAACCTCCTCTGCTGTGCTGCCAGCTCTCACACAGGCTGTGTACAATCCTTCCGTTGTGAGTCTCAGCTCCTAAAGAAACTATCAGCTGCACTCTGTATCGCTTTTTTCAGTGCACAATTGTCCGGTTTTCCCAGGTTAATTTAATCACTTGAAGTGCCCATTAGTTCTTGAGAACTGTCCTTCTTCAGGGTGTAAGCGTTTTAAATACTAAACACAGTACAATGATTCTTGTTCAAAGAGGGTCCCTTTGTCCTATAGCTGGAATCTGGGGCAGCTCTTGCCCTAGGGATGACAGGTCCATCCCCATAAGGACTTAAAAAACCTTGCTGGAATCTTCTTTAGTTGTTCTGCCGTAGCAAAGATGCGCCGTAGCAGAACACCACAACAGAGGTTTAAGAGAACGATACGGTGACGTGTAACAAGTTTTCACGAAGGGTTTTTTGTTGGGCTTTTCTGGTGTTGTTTTTTAAAATAATGCTTAAATATGTTGTGGGCTTCTTGTGCATTGATGCGTTTGCATGACAGCCCCCAGTGCGGTTTTCACTGACTTTCCCAAGTTCACAGATGGGCATGAAAAGGCTGAGCATGAAAAGGGGCACACAGGAGAAAATTTCAAGGTAATAGAATCACAGAATCACAAAATAACAGAATGATAACGGGGTTGGAAGGGACCTCTGGAGATCATCTAGTCCAATCCTCCTGCCAGAGCAGGTCCACCTAGAGCAGGTTGCACAGGAAAATGACCTGGAGGGTTTTGAATGTCTCCAGAGATGGAGACTCCACCACCTCTCTGGGCAGCCTGCTCCAGTGCTCTGCCACCCTCAAAGTACAGAAGTTCCTCCTCAAATAGGATTTTTTCTGTTTCCCAGAGTGTAACAACTAATCATGCCAATATTATCTCGATAATGAATAATCTGTATGACTTTTGTTTTCCACAATGTTGTTCTCAAACTTCCATTGCATTACACGCACATAGGCACACACGTGCACACATGCATGTACTATAAAATTTTCTGCTGAGATCCCTCAGTGCCATCTAGAAAAGCATTAATGCTGCCACTGGCAATCATGATAGTTTTGAAGAGCCTGCAGCCTGGCTTATTACCAAGTATAGTACATCAGAGAAGACACATCCCTAGCAAGAAACAACATAGAAAATAATTTCTGATCGATAGATCTGTAATTTTAACAAGAATACCTTTATCATGATGCCTAGAAATACAATGTAGACTTTCTTTTTTTTTCCAGAGTTAATAGAGAATTAAGAGGAAACTCTTAGTGGATTTAAACACTTATCTTCACTAAGTATTATCACAATAATTTGAATTCATAGCTATGTAATGAATATCATTCAGTGGAGAAAATGGACCTGCCCCCTGATGCTTTGTTGACTGTATCTACTGTCTAGCTGCCCCATGGAGCTTTGTTTTCCAGGAGTCAGCAATAATTGTTCAGAGTTTAGTTCCAATATTTACTGCTGTCATTTATTACAAACTATCAGGGGTTAATGTGGAAAAATCCTTTGCCAGAAAAATTCTTTGGGCAGAAATCACCTCTTTATAGATCTAGCGCCCAGAGTACTGCAGACCCTGATCCTGCTGTGGACTTTGGGGTTTACTTCCATTGTATAACACTTTTAATAAGACTTCTCTAAGCAAAGTCAGGTTTATGAGCCATCCCATCGCATCCTTTTCCCACCTGCTGATCCAAGTCTGAATTCTACAGAAACAGATATTCCTATGGAGTCAAGACAGGGCCCTGAATGTTGCTTTCGGAAAGGCATATGACTAGAATGTAAATAATTTTATCAGCAAAAAAGTTCAGTCCAGCCATAAGCAAGCAAAAAGCTTTGCAAGGCATCTGCTTTAATGTCTGCTGCTGGGAGTGATGACACCCAGCACTGGATGCGGTACACTTTAACAGGTCCTGCAGCATTGCTGCCTTCCACCTTTTAGCTGTTACCCGAAGCTTCCCCCTTCTAGCTCTGAACTCCATAACCTCTGTGAAAGTGGCTTGTAGGCACCAGGTGAGAGAACAATCTGGAACTCTCTAAGGTTAATGCTCAGTGCAGCCCAGGGGGGTCACGCAGCTAGTGGTGCTTAGAATCATGGAATCATTTAGGTTGGGAGGGACCCTTAAGACCATCGAGACCAACCATTAACCTAACACTGCCAAAACCAACACTAAACCATGTCCCTCAGTACTCCATCTACACGTTTTAAATACCTACCAGGGATGGTGACTCAGCCCCTTCCCTGGGCAGCCTGTTCCAATGCTTGACAACTCTTTTGGTGAAGAAATTTTTCCTACTATCCATCTTAAACCTCCCCCGGTGCAAAACCTGGCCTCAAGCTCCCCTGCTTCCAGAGCCCTGGGGCAACACCTCAGTCCTCCAGCACCGTTTCTCAGACTAAGCAAACAACACCCTGCACCACCTTATACACCTTTGTCAGAGTTTTTACTCCTCACCTGTAAAAATCAGACTCTATTTCAAACATTCGCCTACTTCTGATTTCTCCTCTTGTGGGTTTTGGGTTTGTTTTTTTTTTTTTTGGCTTGAATGGCAGCGTGTTTTATTTCTCGGTTTGCGAGCGCCCCTTCAGCGGCCTGGCCGCCCCCGCGCAGCCGCGGCCCTGACGGGCGGGAAGGTCCCTCAGACACCGCCCGGCTCCGGCGGCCGAGGCGGGGCAGCCGCCGCCACCTTCCCGCGGGGGCGGGGCGGG
>JAOXJK010000040.1:46654919-46695020 GCA_025774025.1 Xenus cinereus | reverse complement strand
GCTAAACCATGTCCCTCAGCGCCACATCTACACATCTCAGATACTTCCGGGGTGATGGCTCTGCCACTTCTGTGGGTAGCCTGTTCCAATTCCTGACAACCACTTTGGTGAAGAAATTTTTCCGAATATCCATCCTAAACCTCCCCTGGCATAACTTGAGGCCGTTTCCTCTTGTCCCATCGCCTGTTCCTTGGGAGAAGAGACCGACCCACCCCTCTCTACACCCTCCTTTCAGGGAGTTGTGGAGAGCAAGGTCTCCCCTCAGCCTCCTTTTCTCCAGACTGAACACCCCCAGCTCCCTCAGCCGCTCCTGGTAAGACTTGTTCTCCAGACCCCTCACCAGCTTTGTTGCCCTTCTCTGGACCCGCTCCAGCACCTCAATGTCTCTCCTTATTTCATGCTGCCTTCAATTCTGAGTTTTCTCATTTTCATTTTTCAAAGATATCTCTCTACAATTAAACAGGGACTACATTAAAACAGCCAGCATAAAAGAAAAGTCTTTTACAATTGTTCTGCTGTCACGTTCTACATAGCAGACTGGGTGACTTGCTGTCACAGCTGACCCCACAGAAACCTGCAGCTGGAGGCAGGGCCTGGGACCAGCAGGACATGGTGGCCCCTTGGTGAACGTGGCTGCGCGTGGCTGTAGTTACTCTTGGTGGCACCGCTCCACGTCTTTCTGTGGAACCTATCAGCACTGCCCAGTGGCAAAAGCAATCGGTGGTGCCACCTTCCCTGCCCTCAGTGCATTCATGCACAGGTTTGGGTGGAAAGTAGGAGATGCACTCAGGCCTCCTCTGACCTCATTTTCCCTGCCTTCTCCATTCCCCATGGGACATCTATATAGTATTGCCTGATCCCAGCCAATAAGTGACCCCAAAATTTCCTCCATCCTCTACAGGTGACGTCATTCACACTCCATTTCTTGCTCTAAAGGAAGCTTTATTAGTAGCTGCTGTTACTGCGAGTGAGAAACGTGTCAAATCTTTGTTCAAAAAAGCTGAGGTAACCTTCACTAAGTCCAATGATACAGTCATTGGCAATATCATTGGAAAATGTCTTTTTTGTTTGTTTCTCCAAACGGTGGTGATGGGCCTGGACAGTACCAGCTGCATTTTTGTTTTGGATCACTAGCAGAGCCCCTGAGAATTACCGCAGTGTCTGGAAAGACAGATACTTTGCCATCACTGCAAGGCATTCTGAGCTCATCTCAGAGATATTTCACCTTGTTATGTTATTTTCCAGGAAATTTATACCCATTTTGCTCAGTTCAGCAGCAGGAGGCCTTATACAAGAAGAAGCTGTTTTCTTCACGAGCCTACGATTTTTCTTTCCAGATACGTAACAAAAATTGACATATCTAAGCGTAGCTCACTGCAGTGTGATACCATTTTTGACAATGGGAATAGGGAATCAAAGTCAATGACTGTGAAACTGGTTTAGCCAACAGGCAAAAATTGAAATATAAACTCTTTCAGTATTCCACATGCTTTAATATTGTACAAATGCTGCCAAAAACATCATCAATTTCTAAAAACAAAAACCCAACCAACCTCTCTCCCACCAAACTCCAAGCACTTTCAAAATCTAAGATACATAAAGAATGTTTCCATTTGTTTAGTCAGAAAAGAACTAAAGAAATTCTGACTTGTGTTTCTGGACTTTCTGCAAGTAACCAAAGTTTGATGAGTTTGGATTTATGCCAGTGAGGTAAAGCCAAAAAGGGAAAGCTGAGAGATTTTGTTTCCTCACCTGATACAAATGCAGCCATCAGAAAGTCTTCAACGGCCAGTGAAAATGTTTACTTGTAATAACCTAAGGTGTTAACAGTAACGCCAAAAAGAAAAATGTGTTTGTCTTCTAAATATACTATTTTTGGTCAGACATTGCTCTTTTAATTCAGTTTTTCTGGTTGCTAAAACAACGCTATCATGCTCCAAGTCAGGCTCTCCCAAGGTGATCCACACTTTGATGCCTGACCACTTATTTTTACAAGTTTAATGGTCCTGTTACTTTGTGTAGAGTTCCTTCTGTAGGGTGCCATTAATAAATTTGCAAGAGCTGTTTGAAGGCAGGTAGAAAGCGGTCTGAACACCACGATCAGCAGCTGTAATATTGATCCAGTCCGGTGTATCCTGACCTCCAGACCAAGCTGTCTCCTTGCCCCTTTTCCTCCTCCTCTGTGAAGAAATCTCTCCCTTTTAAAAGAAAGTTATTAAAATATCACTGTTCAAGACCAGATGCAGGCCAAATGCATCCCCAGATAAAGTGGGAGCTCAATGCATTAGGACTTTGAATGATGATCCAAGGCAATCTTCACAGGGGAGTAACAGTAGATAAATCTGTGCTTACTGGTATTCTTGGCAAAAGACCATATTTCTGAGCCAGTTAGCTATGGATGGAGGGACAACTAATGAACCCATTTGGCTTCTAGTATGGATGTTATTTACTGTGATGTTAGCATATGAATAACGATGCTTAAACAGAACTGGTAATGAGAAAGTGCAGATGAATTAAATCCTTCAGGAGAGTGGTTATTGTGTTTTAAAGAAAAATAATGTTTTCTATATTTTCAGGGAATCTTTGAAGAATAGACAATAGATATACCAAACAGAAATGTCTTATTACAACCCCCAAGAGTTAGATTAAACTGTGCAATAAGTGATACTAACCTGGCTTATAATTTAACATCAGTGTCTGTCCACAGGTTTTGACGGTGCACTTCAGTAGAGAGATATTGCCTAAGATAAAACACGGCCTTTTTCCCAGGCAGTTTATAATCTAATAATGGGAACACCGGGTCCTGGCAGTACAGAATCTAGGCACAATACAATAGGTTTGAATATAATGAAATGCGTAGAGCAGTAGAGGGGAGGGTCCTTTAAAAATCTTACGCGTGTGTAATTTATTATGATTTGGGAATGGATGAAAAATGGCAAGAAATCTACAGTTTAGAAAGGATGAAGCATTTAGAATCTATGTATAGGCAAAAAAAATCCCTGCTGACATCACTAAACTCAATGGACTCTTCAGATTATTACAATATTTTTGGTTTTCAGGTGATCAAAAATGAGCATGCAAGTAGAACTAGTCTTAGGGACAACATGAAGCTTAAATAAAATTTAGAAATGTGACTCTAAAGTATTAGGAAAAATAAAAAGACAATTCATCTTTCTTGCCTGCTTCTCTAGGACTGGTTCTCTGAATTTATCCAGTTCCATCTTACCTTAAGATGAACATAAATTAATCCAGAATCTGTAAATGGAGAACATTTACCGTAAAATAAGGCCAGTATCAACTGTGTCAACCTCTCTTCAAAGCAGAGAGGCTGCTCGGCTGACAACAGAGCAGGCAGAACACTACCTAATGCTGCCCCTGCACATATATCTGATTACCTCTCAGACAGACCCTGTACGTAAGCTTCTCACAAGTGAATCACATTCATTCCTTCTGAGGGTAAACAGAGGAGTTGTTCCTTTTGGTCACCAAGTTACAGATTATTTTTGGACAAGAATGCTGCTGCTTGCAATCCCCCTGCTGTGTGTGTGAGACGTGCTAATGACTGTGGTGCCCGTACACGTACCCTCCTGAAAAGAGGCTACGAATATGAATATGTCTGCTCATTCCCTTCAGAGGACTGGTGCTGTTGATCGCATCGCCACAGCAAGAACCTCAACTCCTACCAAAAGCCATTTGTAATTAAAATTAATAAAGAGCAAACACACAAGGATGTGCATTTCTCACTGCATGTAGCGGCTGTATAGAGAGAGCTGTCTCCACTAACACGCTAATATTTTTTTATATTGATAAAACAAAGCATTGAAAGTCATAGAGTTGAACTATGGAATAAAAAGACTATAATTTAAACATGACCACATCCTTCTGCAGAGGTTTCCTCAAGACAAGGATGTAAAGTTTCTATGCTTAATTTACATTGAAAGCACTGTGTGTTTTCTTAAAACCAAGTAAATAACACTAGAAAGCTTAAATTGAAGACATTGAACTGTAATCCATGAGAGACCTTCCTTTTAGATTAGAAATTCCTCAACTATATAACTTTTTAAGCGTTGAGTAATGTATCACATTTTATTTGAGCTTGCCATTTAAAAATTATCTGTGTAAGAATTTGGGATGTGCATGTTTAATTTGCAGCAAGGTATTTGCAGTCACTATTTGTAACTTGTTTTATTCTAAAAGCTAGATGAAAAAAATATACAGGAACTGACTATGTTAAGAGTATCTACCATACTTGCAGAAGTGGGCTTCTGTGAAGACTACTGATAGTTGGAAGAGTAAAACCAGATGATCTTTAATATGTAAGGTTGGGTTTTTTTAACTCTTGGATTTGCAAAGAAACAATAGCATTTGCATCCAGCTGTCATTCTGGGTGTTACTTCTATTACGGATTGTTCACTGCTCTTTGATCGTTATTGTCAATGGCTTTAGCAAATCAGAAGGAGTTTTGCTTTCTGGTGCAGAGAGCCCTGCCTTTGGTAGCACACCCTTCCAGTCGGCAGCCTACTGAGAAGAGGTATGAGAAAGCTCTCCCTGCTTCTTTTATGTTTTGAACAAAAGGGGTTTTTTTCCTATGATTTTTATATTTTTCCTTATATTTAATGAGTTTCCTGGGCTCTGCAGATCTGTTCTCCCACGAGGCTGATGGAAATGCTGGTATATTTGGGTCCTCTTTCAATGAATAATAGCAGCCGTTATTCAGTGCAGAACTTCAAACATGGCAATCCCAGTGCATGAGGAGCAGATCTCCAGGGCAATCAGATATGTGTGCACCAGTGGAGTGTTCACTTTACCTTGCAAAGAGGGCTGCTTGAGTCTACTAGATTTTTTGAACTAGCCAGGCTGGATTTACTGGGGGAAAATGCTTGTTCAGATGTTATAATTAACTGCATAATAACTGCAGGCTCCTTACCAGCAGAACAGCAGGAACAAAACTGGAAAGTGCTGTAATGACTGTTGTAAAATCACCTGGTTGCCCCTTGAAAACATTTCTGCTGGGTGCTGGCCTGAGCAGTGTGTCTCTGCTGCCTGCTCTGTGTACTCAAGGGGGAAACACATCTGAATTTTTTCAAAAATCAGACCATATTTCAAAGGCTCCATGACCACTTTTGTGTTGCCATCGATGTGATTCTCAGAAGTGGTGAAATACCTGAGTGAGCTATAACTTGACCATCTTAGGTACTAATACCCTGGAAAATGCAGCAAACTGGAGTTCAGGAGCCTGACATCTGAGTCAGTGCCCAGAACCACAGGCTGGCTTTTTCAGCCCAAACTGAGCTCTGCTCCAACTGTACGTAATGGCTGGTTTTTGTAAGCTTGAGCTTACTGAGTCCAATGCGCAGCCTGTGAACCTGAGGTGGTCCTTCTGGACTCATGGTACCCTCTTGGTGAAGTGGTTTGCTTGTTCCAGATTTGAGGCAGGGAGAAACCCAAAATGCAGGCCTCGTGGATGATAAAGGAGTTGGTGTTTGACAGAGGGCTTGAGTCTTGAGCAAGCACAGCGACAGAGATGCGACTGGAGACAGTGTGCTAGCCGTGACATGCTGCAACACCACTGCTGCTTGTTTAGCTTAAAAACGTCAGTCAGCCAATTAGTTCAGTGAAGCTTTTCAAAACATCGCCTGTGAGGCTATTATAATTAAAGTGCTAACACAAATAACCCACATTCCAAGTGCTGAGGAGCAGAGAAGAAATCTCAACACAGGGCCGAGCCTGGACTGGATAGAAACTGTGCTGATAAACCCTTGACACTAGAATCGGGGGGTTTTAATGCCTAGTTTGCGCGTTGACTTTCATCTCTCTGCCCCATTCTGCGTAGCTCGCTTAGCACGAGAGCATGTCTGCCCAAGTCCCCTCCAGGCAGCTGATGGAAAAGCTGACCGCTGAAGTACTACAGGTGTCCCTCAGAAGCTGGGGCTGTTACAGTATACGGCCCCGTGCAGCGCAGAGGGGCTGCGTTCCAGCTGTGCTTCGGGGACGAGGGGAACTCGCCGTGCAGCTGTGCAGAGGAATTAGCGGCTGCATTCAATCACAGCAACATCAATCATGAAGAATCAATTCCTGCTCCTCCCCTCGGAGCCGCATAGTGCCAGGGGCCAGCTGCCCTCAAACAGGGTTGATAAACACATCAGAGGAAATGTCAGACTGGTTCAGGCAAACCTAATACTCCTAAACCGCCGCTGACAGGAGCCCGTATCTCATCCGGCCCTCAGTGATGCTGCTCTAACAGCTCAAGCCTCTGATCCAGCCTGTCTTTTATCCATTCCTCCATCCTCCCTTGGGCTTTCCACACAACCTTGCTCTCTTGGCTTCGTGCTGCTTCGACCCTTCATTTGCATTTATCTCTTACTGTTCTAATCTGCTTTTTAAAAGCTGGTCTTTAATTTATATCTCTTTGTTGCTTTATCCCACCACAAAAGCCCTTAGATATGCTTTTTCAACACTCTCACAGACAAGTTCAGTTTTTTAAAAAAAAATTCCCTCCCTAAAAATAGATAGATTTTCCTGTGATTATTTTCAGTTTCTTTTTTTTTTTTTTTTAAGACATTTATATCCCACTACTCCATCATTTCCAATGTTATTTAATATTCAGCTTGGATTTTCTGCTTCCTCGGGGGTTCAATTTCCTCTTGGCTAAGAAGGAGAATCTAGGTGAAGATGTAATGCAGCTGGACAATTAGCCACTAAAAATAGTTTGCTAAAGGTCTGGACAATACAGAGACCTCTATAAACATCAGATTTGCAGATGATGCGGATTCAGGCTGAGTAGTTTGCTTAATCCTCAGTGCTCTGCTAAACGATTTACCAAGGCTGCTTTTTAATAAACCTTCCTGAACCAACTATATTCTCCTGCTATCAACGATCCCCAAACTTGTAAATACAGTTGCCCTCCATGGCCTACAGAGTTTAAGTTAGAAATAAAATCCTAGAATAAGATTATGGTGACATCTATATTGTTTTGTCTCATAAAATTTATGCCATATTTCCTTAAAGAAAAAGGACATCAGCATCAGTTATTTAATAGCAATCAAATGAACGTCATGTAACTGAGTAGGTAAAAAAAAAAGTCCAGTGGGACTGAGTTACCAGAATCTGAGATCTACTTCATTCAGCAGCACCTTTTGGTTCAGTGTATTCATTCAAATGAAAGTAATGTCAATTCACTTATACTTCGTGCTCTGTGGCAGCATCTTCAGTCAGCATTTTACTCATACCTCCCTCAAAACTCCCACTGACTTCACCCTGATGAAATGTTGGCCAGCTGCTAAGTCAGCATTGGGCTCTCAGTGATCACAGTCCATCAGTCCATATGGTAAACTATTGTTTGCTGGGTAAATCAAGGTTATTGTATGATTCTTAATGAATTCATTACCTTCCCATGCTCAGTCATTCCTTCTTCACTTAAATATTGCCTCTCAACTTTCTCTAATTTTTAAGTGTGTCCAAAAAAAACCACAAATTCCTCAGAACATTTCTTTGCCTCCATTTTCTGATCCTATTTTTTTTGTGTGAAATTGTGTTTTCTAATGCTAGCCCATAGTTTTTGTCCTGAAAGAAGCATGAGAGGGTTACTGATATACTGGAGTTAGCACCGAAGAGTTTTGTGATAGTGAAGAGTGATGGTGAGAAAAAAGGGAAAAGGAAACCTTGCAGGCACTGAGAGATGTTCACCCAAACCAGGTTTTGCTTTTTCCTGAGGCTTCCAAAGGACAGTAACAATGCAACACGCCAGCTAATGCAAAGGATGATCAGACCTATTATCTTGATAAGGCTTACCTATTGAAAAATTAGTGAAGGATATAGTGATACTGATTGATAGCTGCATTCCAAATTAGTATCTGTGACAATATAATTATTAACAGTTAAACTTTAAAAAGCCAGTCAACTAATTGGTTTAGTTGTTATTCAAAACATTGTCCTTGAGGTTGTTATAATTAAACTCCTAATATATATAGCCTATAGTTCAAACTTAAATTCTAGCGTAGCTTGCTGCACACAAATTGGCAAATGCCAGGACCTTGCAACGTTGTAAAGAGTAGATCAGAGGACCTGATGAAAGAATTCATTGAAATTTTAGTCAGTCACAAAAGTCAGCTGAGGCTGGGTGGACAAAGAGAAAAGAGGAATGATCAATGAGTCTGTTGAATCCAGAGATCAGGCATACAGTCACACTAGCAAATTTCTGAGCTGCAAGTCATGCCTAATGAGGTCTCAGTAGTGGTATCAACAGTAGTGAACTCTGTAGTGCCTTAGGGGCTGCATCTCTCTTTCTCTTGACAGAGAAGAAAAGCCACTCATGCCCTTTATCAACTTAACCTGTAGTACAAACACTCACAAACTCTTTTCACATTAACATTTCTGTCATTGCTACCACTGAATGAGGGAGGAGACACCAGAGAAGATTTTTTGAGAATGCTGGAAGCGGACAAAACCAGAGGCTTCTTTTTCTCTTTCCCCTTGACCGCTTTCTAATACCTTCTTGCTGAGCTACTGCCTCTTCTACTGCAGCTCCTTTCTAGCTAAGAGTGGCTTTGGCTGGATGATAACTTGACATGGCAATTTTAGACTCCTGTAATTACTCTTCTTCCTCTCCAAGCCCCACAGAGCAAATGATATTTTATGTAAAGTTCTTTTGCTAATCTAGGTGGCAGTACTTTGATGGGGGATGCAGAAGCAAATTCAGTAAAACACCTGGCTGTTGACTCAAAGGTAATGAATATGGGGTGTAGTTTGGACTTGTGATGAAGATTTGTCCCTTCTCTGCTCTCCACCGTCATCAAGCTGAGAGTAGGAACCCAAGAAGCCAAAGATGTCATAACACTTGCTGTTTGACGTGGGGCAGTCATCTGCCATTATGTCTTTGTCTTAACTAGTTGTTAATTACAGGCATTCTGCCTTTGTGCTGTTTGCCTTTGGATGAAATCTTACCCCTTTTTTCAAGTGTCCCCTGTAGACATGCCCTTGGGTGACTCTTGCTAATAATCTCATTTCTGTGACACCACAAGGGCCGCAAGCAGAACATATAGATCAGTTTCTACTTGAACTTAAATCAGATAAGGTAAATTATAATTTAAAACCCTCCCGAGGCAGAGATTAGTCTTGCACGGTCTAGTAGCTGTCCCTGACCTTGCTTATTGAAAGAAAATGACCCATAGGAAAGCTGATAGAAAATAAAAGCATTTCAGTCTCAGAATATTTATTATTAGAGATGTATTTTCACTTCATGGTAAGAACAGAACCTATTACTTGATCTCCTTTTTTTAAAGACAAGAAAAGGAACAGTCTTAACTCCTTTTATTAGTAAAAGATTATTACTATATATTAATAAAGAAGCCTAGAAGAGTTGAGGAAATGTGTATAAAAATACAGTGGACTACATCCAGATGTAGTACAGGGCTTAAGCACACATGAACCAATCCAATGCGATCCAATTAACTATGGCAGCCTATCAGCTAAAGTTACTATGGGGGACTGCCTATAGTATGCCTCAATTGCTCAGTTAATTGCTCAGTTAGTGCATCTCAGTTGATGAAGATCAGTAACTTAGGAATATAATGAGTAACTTATTGATACTCCTTGTAAACACATGTACATTTGCTAAATAATGCATGCTGTGTATTCAAAAAATCCCTTCATTCTTCCCAAATTATCTATTTTATGGACATTTCATATATATCAAAATTTAGGACTTGTAGATAATCACCTGAAAGTATCAATACAGTCCCTGTGAATTAGTATAAATATGTTGTTCACAGTCTGTGAATATTTTGATAAAGTTTAGATTACAAACAGTAAAGACCAGCTGGGTGAATTTATATGGGCATGTGCCTTTCCCACCTGGGACTAGGTGTTACAGGATATTTGTCACGGGGCACGTACAACCAGATTGAATTTGTTTGCTGTACCTCAAGGACACGAGACAGGTATTTGTCTCCTTCCTTTCTACTGATGTGCTGAAAAAGGTGTTTTTTGAGGTGCCCTCTGAGAGAGGCATTTTTTCCACCTGCCAAAGGGTACCAGAGAAGAGAAACTCATAGCCAGATGCCACAATGGTGTAGGACGATACTAACCACTATTTCCCAGGAATTCTTTGGTCTGTAGATGGAGATAAAACTGCTAATTGCATTGACAGTCACTGAAAATCAGGGTCCCTGGAACTCATTGTGGCTACTTCCCTCTGCCCTGACAGCACCAGTAACCCTGCACAGGCAGAGAACTGGCTCAGCAGCGGCTCTCCCGCAGACATGTTTTAATGCTTCCAGACCAACCATCTGCCTCGAGCTCCATCAGTTTGTCCTGTGATGAGCACAGGAATGGTTTGGCACCATTCCTCTGTGCAGGGCTGCCCTCGCTGCTGGCTAGAAATCACCCCTTCCTGTTACAGGTGTGCTCAGAACGGTATTTCAGTATTTCAAAAGCTGGTACAATTTCAAACTGGAATGAGAATACTATTGACTATTCTTTGAGCAGGCCTTCTTCACAGCTGAAAGACTTCTTTTTTGGTGATATAATGAAGTCCACATTCCCCGAGTTTGCTTGTGGAGAAGGTTGTCTGAGACTGCAACTACTTCACTAAATTGAACATCCATTTCCTCTAATATCTCCCTCCACCCAAAAAGGCAAGTTACTGTCTGAAAAGTTATTCACTTGGTAAGAAGTTAGCTTGGTTTAACACACTGTATTTTGATAGATACAAGCTGTTTGTTTCTTATCACATTTGTGTCTCTAGAATCTTATACACATACTGTTTCACATTTTGTTATGGTATCTTTCCAGGTATTACACTTCAGCTGAGTAGCCTACAATTTTCCAGCGGAAAAGCACCATAGTTGTTCTCATCAGTCCTCTGTGTGCCCTCAAAGTAGTTCAGATTGTTTCAGTTATTTCTTCATCTTCTAAGGTGAATTTCAGCAGGCTCCACTATCACGCACACGTGTCTCAGCTAAACATTTGCTGTCTCTTCTCTCCTAATTCTAACCGGTGTTCCAGACCACTGAGATGTGTTAAGAATCTGGTCACAGCTACTCTTTTTATGAAGGCTCAGGCACTGAACACTTTGTCCTTTTACATTCCTTCATACGTTTTTCACCGTTCCTGCTTCAGACCAGTGCAATGCTCTCCATCTTTTATCCTGAATGTATTTATAAAAGCTTTTCTCACTGCCTTTTATGTCCTTTGCTCGTTGCAGCTCATTTTATGCCTCAGATTTTCTGATGTTATCTGCAAATCACTTTAAGTTATGTTCAGCGAGTGTCTGTGTTTCCATTTTTAAACAATCAGTTTTTGATGCTTAGGTCATTAGCAAGCTGTTGATGTTCTTGATATTGAGCATTTACAATACTTCTTATCTCTCCTCTGCAGAGGGATAACCTGCTATTGTTTCAATACAGAATACTGCTGTACTCTATTCCAAAAAATGTCAAAAGGATATTTCAACACTAGCTAAACTTTTTTCCAGTTTTATTCTATAAAAAAGAAATCGTAGCAAATCAATCCCATTTCAGAAGAATGTGGATTTTGACAGACTGCATATAAGACTAAAATAAGATTTCATCAAACTTTTTGCAGCCAACTGCTATTTTAATAATAATGTTTCAAAAATCCGCAGGAACAGGAGGAAAGAAAGAGGAAATAAAAATGGTCTGAATATATCTAACATGGCAAGAACATCAGATAATGCTCCATTACAGCAATGTTATTGAAGACTTACTGGCAACAGGGATCTGGCAAAGAAAGCCCTTCTTGCCTTCTGCAGGGTAGAACTTTGTGTGGGAGATCCATATCAAGGCACCAGCAATGCTGCCCTGAGGCCATTTCCATGGGGATTGCAGGTCATCAGGACTGTGGTACCAGATGGCAGAACTGTAAAACCTTTGCTATACGCCCTAGTTATCCCTGATAATCTGCCAGGCCTGGTTTATAGGTGAACTGTGTACCCTTTTCCTGGACAACTCAGGTTTTTTGTTTCTAGCTAAGTGGTGAATTTTCTCGACTGAAAAAAGTCCAGCTAAGAACAAATCAGTCAGTAAGAACTGTCAAAATAGTGGAAAATGCTTTGTTAGAAACAGTATATCTGATGTTTACATATGAATTATCTTTGGAAATCTGTCCTGCTACTCTTTATTTCTTAACTTGCATAGACTGTAACTATCACTTGTTATAATCTGTATTAGATCCCAATTCTGGAGGCTCACGCTACTGCTGACCTCAACCACAGTGATGAAGCAATCCCAGGATCTGCCCCACAATGAACTCTGTTTCATCATTTGGCATGGCAGAGCGTTCACTCATTTGCTTTTCTCTGGGAATGCAGAGCCCCACAGTCCACCTGTCCTCAGCCCCAAAACCATGCTGACTCCCCCAGCTGAGTTAAGGACATCTTCCCGCAGACCACCCCCATCCCCACCTTCAGAGATACTCTGATTAATAATTGCATCTTTCAAAGACTAGCAGAGTTTTGCACATCTTTGTAAAAGCACTTTTAAATTAATTAAAATTAGAAGTTCTCTCAAATAGGACACCAAAACTTAGAGGTTTTTAATAAGAGTCTTCCACAAATTAGAGCCTTCCTACTCCTTTGGCCAGCTGCAGAAGCTTGTTTCAAACTGATTTCCCTGAGGTTTTTCTTCTCTCCACTCTGCCACTTCCAATTCTCCTTGACGGTTGCTGCAGATAAGCATCATTAGCAAATCAGTAGTGTTTGGCAGCCTGTCTTCATTCTCCTGCTAGGGCAGAGTTATGTCGCCGTCAATAGTCCATCAGTCTTCTCAGACTTCACAGCAGACACTGAGGCAGAGCATTCAGCTCTTCTAAATGAATTAGGTGATCCAGCTGGATCCAGCTTTCTTGGAAGAGCAGACCCTATGGCTTGTTCTGGTGGCTCGGGAGGGGTGAATGCCACCGACTCAACTCTGCTGACACTATCTCAGTCCTGGAGGTGACAGAAGAAAATGGAATATATATATGCACTTGTGCTGTGCAGCTTGTCAGGACCGGAAGGCGTTAAAGAGCCCAGGGCAGGGCACTCTGGATAGCTATGGCAATGGAGAGCAGACCACCCTCAGCAGGCTCAGTTGGGTTAGTTTTCCTCACAGGCTGTACGCAGTCCGGGAGCCGAAGGCTGAGCTCTTCTGGTGTCATCAGAAGTATAGAGTAACAAACATAAGTAAGGTTATAGCTATATGGAGAGTTGATAAAGTCAGACTGAGTATATTGGTTTATACAGATAGCTCAGACTGTCAGGGGAACACTGTTTGACTGACACAGAGCAAAGGATATATTTTTCGTGGAGAATCAGTTGGTTGATAAAAAATAAATACTTCCAAACTGCACAATACGCCTCACAAGGAATATATTATGTTGCCAGCATTAGTTAGAATGAACCTTTCTTAACAACTAAAAATACTTGTATGACTGAGATGTGAGCAGTAAATGTTAATGATGTCCAACTCTGCTAATTCTCAGATGAGTTTATGTGTTGTGGCTTGTATGTCTATAAATACAGAAGTGGTAGAGAAGAGATGTTCTCAGCCAGCCCCATGTGGTGATGGGTACATAGCAAATTGTATTGATGTGGTGATAGGTAATTAGCTTTTTGCAATTATAACAAGACATTCCAGCACCTACGTAATGGTAGATATTGTCACTTCTGAGGGCATTTGTTTTTTTAATCAGATGCTCAGCTTTGCCTCGTGCTTTGCAAATGCACTAGAGAAAGACTGACATTTGACACAGCTCATGGTCTGGTGTGTCTTAGCTCTGAATTTCAAACCAGCTGTGTCTTAGCTCACTACTCAAAGCAGCTGATAATATCAGACTGCCTTATAGTTTAGGCCAGATGGGACTCAGCTGAGTTTCTTAGAACAGCTGGCATCTCAATTGAAATAATTTTTGTAGCTAATCAGAAAAAGATTGAAAAATCAAATTAAAAAATAAATAAAGGAGGAAATCTGAAGCCTTTTACATTTCTCTGACTGGCCTCAAACCAGGACAAGGGAATTTGCTTTTCTGAGCTACCTCAGACTGTTTGGCCTTTTTTTATACTATACCCCAACCCTACTGTGCGTTATAATCTTTAGCTAGTGTGGAAGATATAGAAGTTATTACACTGCAAGGGCTTCAGACAAATACCAAGGCTGCATGCTGAAAGATTCTGTCTGATTTGTGGAAGCAAAGCTAAGTTGGGAGCTAGCATGAAAGAAGCGTGGGCATAAAGAGTAAGATTTGAAGGAAAGGAAAAGAATGTTTACATGAACTTTGAAAACAGTACATTAATGGAAACATTGTGCCTGAGTTTTGTTTTAGCTCAATTTCTAGAGCTTATGCTGAAGCTGGTCAGAGTCATCTGGTTCCATAAGTAATGCTCAGTCTTGGTTTAAGTAATACAAGGTCTCACTGTTCTTGATAAATTTCTGCTTTTGTAGATTGTTGACTTTGCTTGTAGTTTTGCTTGCTTATTTTCTAGGAAAGCTTAGCTATGACTGCTCATACTGTTTAGTGAAATGCTGTCAAATTATTTGTGTGCCTCTGTCAAAAACTGCCTTGTGCTGACACTGAAATGCTCTTCCCAGGTTCCAAACAGTCTCCACTCTCCGGTGGCTGGGCGTGTTCAACCAATTGTGATGGTACCTGCGTATCCCTGGGCTGTGATAGGAGGTAAGTAAAGTGAAGGCAAGGGTTTTGGACATAGTTAAATTAAATACAATGGCCAGAATATGCCATGTAATAATATTTCTAATAAAAACATTGGAGTTTGGGTCCCCACTGGCTATTGAAAATCAGCTGCAGAAAACATGAACAGTGTGTGTTCTGTCTTTCCCTGACTGGAGCCCATCAGTTCTCCATAGATCTGTATTGTTCATCATGGATAGAGCTCCTCAAAATAAAGTTTCCCAGACTGTGCAAGTGGTATGTAATGAAACCACAACAGTCCTATTAAGCATACAGATATTTAATTTCATGAGTGAAATGTATTACTTTCTTGCTTACAAATTTCAAAGTCTACTTGATGTACTTTAAGAAGGTAGAATATACTTTTAAAAAGGTAAAATATGTGTACTTAAAAAATTACATATAATGCGTTTTAAATCTGATCCCATTGCTGCCACTCAATTTGGTGCTGGATTCATTGTTCTCATGTGCTAAGAAAAGGGAACAAGAAATAGGAACTGACCTACAAAATATCCTTCATGACTTGTATATCTATCCTCTATCTTCCTAGCTATCACTAAATTTCCCAGGAAAAGAAAACAAAAAAAAGGCTTCAAATGGACTTTGTTACTTGAAAAGAACCAAACCTCTTAGGATTATCTGACTTGGTTGTTTTCCCCTCACTTTAGAGCTTCTAGAGCTGTGGGGTTTTTTTATTTTGTAGCTGTTATTAGCTGATTATCCTTGATCATGTTGAAAAGCAGTGTGAGATTCTTCACCACAGAGCATGTCTTCAAGTTTTTGGTTCTTTTTTATGTATAACACAGGCTGATAAGAACTGCAGTTGAAAGTAAGGAAAATGATGAGTGTAAAATAAAAATTTGTTCTTTAGGTTGTCTTGCAGTGCAAGCTGAAATAATTTTGACAGAGCATTTAAAGAGACATGAAATAGGAATGTGGAAAATAGTGCGTCCTCAAGTTCTTTTTTATCAAAATGCAAAAACAAGGAAGAAAACTTGTTTATATGTTAGAAATTCAGGGCTTTTTCTACTATGTCTTTCCTGGTTTTTAATCAAAAATACCAAGAAATGTGCTGTAAAAGGCAAGATACTAATTTTTTTCTCTACTGATTTCTTACATAAAGTTTCTTTCTGGCTAATCTAATGCAAGTAAGCAGTATTATTCCCTACCATCTATTCCCATCCCCTTCCCTCTCCCCTCCCTTATTAACATTAGGCTTCTTCCTTGACAGGGTGTAAGCTGAGTTCACTTCTCAGTGGCTGTGAGCAGCTTCAGGCACGGAGACAGTGAAAGCACTGCATTGCCTTCCAAATACCCTGCATATATACCAGGCAATCAAGCTGTGGTAGAGTTGGTATTTTCAATATTGTCGGCAAATGCTGGGTAGTACTTCTTGACTGGGAGAGAGGGAGTTAAATTGTTCCCCACCTTTACAAGCTCTTGCAAAACCAACTTCTGACCTGCTGCTGCTCTGAATGTGAAAGTCTTACCAATGTGAATGAGGGCTGAAGTATATGAGCCTAAGAAACAGCACTAAGCCTTATAAGGGAGTTTGTGTATCTCTAAAGCAAATAAAAGTACCCTAAAACATTTCCTGAAGACCTATCTGCCATCTAACATTCATTTCTATTAATATTCATCAGGAGCTGAAGCCATTTTCCTGTGGACTTTGTGCAGTGTGTTAGGGAAGCTTAGCCTGTGTGAGCAGCTAGGCTGTAGTGAACTACTGGCCATCAAAAAGATTTAAGTTGCTTTAAATAGACTTGTAGGAATCTGAAATACTTTAATCGCCTAGCTTGCAGCAAAGCATTTGCAGTGTCTGGATTTATTTATATTCTCCTCACATCCTCTGGAGCAAGAGATAATGGCTGATAACATTTCCTTCTACCCCACTAACTTTCCATAATTATTGTACAAAGGTTTCTGCACATGTCCCTGGACTTAAAGCATGGTGACAGGGCTGCCTGTGCAGAACAGAGCATCTATTTACTAGGGTAAAGAGGAAGTGAAGAGTCAGGATTTGATACATATTTTATGAATAAGCAATATGTGGAAAACAATTACTGTTGTGAAAGAGTAGGTGGTTCATTAAATTTTAAAGTCAAGGAATTTGAAATTATCCACTAGCTACAGCATGGTAGGTTTGTCCTGGCCTTGGACAAGGATAGTGGTGAGGTGGAAATCTCTTTGCTGTGAGGAAGGAAGCAGTGTGTATGGTAGACATTACATAATAACTACATACTTTGTATCCGCTCCTTAAATCCTGTTTTGGATATTTCAGTGGCCTTTTTGACATCCCAACTCAGCTGCTTTCATCATTGCCATGATTTGAACTTGAACCGCGTGTTTGCCTGCCGCAGGAATTGGTCGGACGAAGCTTTGAACAACCCAGACGCAGGGTCCCCATGTCGGAACCCCGCAGTTAACCCCTGCTCCCCGGTGCTGACTGCTAGATTTAGCAATACACAGTCATGGATGGGGGGATCTTTGTCAGGACACTCATTGGCCTTACAACCTGCCCAATTTGGGGTATCCCCCCTCAGCCCATGTCACCCCTGAGGACGCCAGCCTCAGTGATGCCACAGCAGGTCCAGTCTCTGGCTCCCCACAGCCCTGCCCTGCCCCGCCATGGGCCCTGCCCAGCTGGGCCTACCCACGGGCCCACGGCCCAGCCCAGCCTCATCCCCTCCCCATGATGGTGCCCCATTCCCTGGGGATGGGCCTCTCCCTGGTGTCCCTGGTGTCCTGCTCTTGGCTGGCGCGGTGGGTCAGGCCCAGGCTGCCAGGCCCTGCCCTGCCACCCTGAGGGACCCCTCTCCACAGGGAGATGCCGGCCATTGCTGAACCCTCCTGCTTTTTTTCAGTTCCATTTCCAACTCACACCAGCTTGGTTTTTCTTAATAAAATGTGAAATGCAAGCTGGTATTTCTTTTTATCTGAAAGGTCAACATTTGGGATTCTCTTTCATACCTTATATGCAGAGAGATCTCCTATAGGATGGAAACACAGTTTGTCCTGCAGGGCTGGGCCTAGTCTTCACTTGCGCACCCACATAAAATGTATCGGTGGCTCATTTCAAAATTCTCTCTCAGTTCATACACACGCTCACACCGCAGTCCACCTGGTTCCTCCACATGCTTTTCATTTCAGTGCTCTTTAATATGTGCTGAGTTTTTCCTTAATTTATGCCATCCACAAAAGTTTGAGCTTTTAATGCCCAAGGGGCACCCTGGAGTGAGACACATCGGGCTGCTGCTGTCAGCGAGGAAATGGCTGGAGTTATTGACTGTCTTGATCTTTGGCTGGTCATTTGGGAGGCCACCCATGCCTGCTAGATAGCTGTCAAGTTGACAGAAGAGAGGAAGCTTTGCTGCGCAGAAAATTTCTAATGAGATTTTTATGCTTCTCTGAAGTCAGAAAGCTAGGACCTGTGAACCCAGCTGTCCTACTAGGCAGGTTTGAGGCTCTTACAGAGGTTAATCTGCATTCCCAATATCCGAGTCTTGGTATTAAACACCCCAAAGTCTTGTGGGCTAAAGTACAGCAATGATATTTCAGTTTGGATTCTGTATTTTGATGGTATTCAGCTCAAAGTGTAAAAAAAATCAGTAGGCAGAAGACACCTCCTACTCAAATAGTCATATTCCTGTAATCACAAGGACACAGAGGAAAAAATGTCACCTGATTTGGCTGAATTTTCTCTACTAATTTTCAGTGATGCTTAGACACAAACAATGATGGGTATTTTTATAGATATACATACATCATCTAACATCCTACCACCTCTATTAAAATGCTTAAGGTACACTTTTTTTATTTGTGTAAATCTAGCACAATTTCATACACAGACAGAGCTAGAAATGGCACTAAACTTAGGGTGAGGAACAAACAGATTAAACACAGGATCATGTCGCTGATGCTGTTTTTGGACCAGCTGCAGTTTTTCTTCTTTCTGACTTCCTGCAAGGAAAAACAGGTCCAACTAACAGCTTGGACAATGTCAGGAGTTACTCAGAGCTCAAGGGAAAGTAATTTTTTCATAAGGCACAGTGAAGAAAACATTGGATTCGACTGATAGGCACTTGAATTTTTATATCATGTTTCTGGTCGATGCAGGGGTGGAGAAGAAACTGTTGTGTAGATTTCCTAGGTCCTTTCACTCTTCCCAAGATGGCTGGGATTGTCCATGCAGCTAAGCTGGTACTCCAGATGACTGCTTCACTTTGTGCTGTGTGTGTCACTCCCTCTATCCCAAGTCACACTGAGCCTTGCTGACATAAATGTAATGGCCCAGGATCTCTCTCCATGGGGACTTCCTGTCACATCTTGAATGAACATAACTGTTATATCATGGTAATGGGGTATAAAAGAGGTCAGCAATATTCAAGTTTTAAAAAATATAATAATTTGCTTCTAATTTTATGTCTTTGAACTGAAAGTAATGACTTTCCTGATATTTCTGTTATGACTTCAGATTTCATGGTCTGATTTTGGAAGACTCCCTCTCCCCAAACTGACATTTTTTGGACAAACATTTTTGTAATATTTTATCACATATTGTTACCGGTTGCAATTTGTCTTTTTCCTAGAATTTCTCACAATGTTCTAGAGTTGAGTATGTTAACAGAATTTTAAAAATACAGCAGTTAAATGCTTTTCATACAGTAATAAAAATAAATCTAGTGTTAGAAAGGATTAATAGGGCCTACACTCAGCTGCTGTTTGCATACTAAACATTAATTGGCCATAAAGAAATAAAATTTTATATAAACTTGCAATGACTGGCAGGCTTGAAAAAAGGCTTCTTAGACTTCCTATATTTATTACCATTTGCCTAAGATTTTTAGAATATGCAGTGCCCATGTGAAAGATACAATAAATGGGTTTTGTGTTTATCATTAATCCATTTGAAAGCTCAACATTTGTAGTGTCTGTGATTAAAATCCCTCAATATTTTCTTGTATATTATGTTCTGTTTCTCAAAATGGCAGAGGTTCACAAAATTAATAAAAAGAAAGCAATCAACCAGCAAGCATCTGTTGGTCTGAAACAAACTGGGACCAATAAGCCCTTCACACAAGGAAGCAGCCGTCCACATTTCTCACAGTCCTTGCATAAAGTTCAGCTCGCTGGGCTTTTCAATGACAAGTGAAGCTAGAACCAGCAGCCGTCACTTGCCTGGACCATCTGCTCTGTTCTCCATTCAGTGGGAAAGGAAAAATAAAATGGCATTGTAAAAGACCTGGCTAACATATTTATTGATCTCCAGATGCAGGTATCTGGAAGTATCCAAGGCACGTGCATACACACAATGTATTTGTGTGAGTCTTCATTGAACTGATAGTTCTTCATCTTGAAAGTGGCCTCCTTCTCTGTTCTGCGTGTATGTGTGCGTGTGTGTGTGCATGGAATCTGCAATGTGTTATACGTGCAGAAGATAAAGCATTTGCCAACATTTCTCAATACTGAGATTATTAATTTGGGACCGTGAAGAAGAAAGAGGTAAATCATGGTTTAAAAGCTTCACAGCATAGGGTGCACTGCTTAAAATTGTCCTCTCACTATTTGTTCATTTGACATAATGCTGATAGAAATTCTCAGATGTGATCTGTAATAGAGAGCAGTATTAGCCATATCACTATAAAAGGGTGGCTTTTTATATGCTACTTGTTTATTCAAATTTATTAAAAAGGCCTGAAAATTTCAAATGCTTCTGCATATGCATAAGCATTTAAGAGCCAGATCAGAATTTAGTCTGGCTGTTCTGATTTAGTGCATTGAATGACTAATGTGATGAAAATCAGGAAATCTGGGCTTTCTTCCACATTTTGCTGATTGTTTGTCTAATTTTTTAAATCTATTTGTGCCTCGGTTTCCCCATCTCTAAAAAGAGGAACATTTCACGCATCCATATTTGTAAAGCGCTTTAAGACGTCAATTAAATTTGGTTCATTAATGGAAAGTTTGATTCATCATCTCTTGTTCAGTGCCTGCTGCTCATGGACATTTTGGAAATGGATTCATCAAATGCAGATGCACTTCTGTGTTTGTGAGATTATTTCAGTTCAAGAACCATTGAGAAAACCTCAAAATATTTCTGAAGGCGTTGAAAGAAAAAATACTGTAATATTTAACAAAGGACTAAAGTCTCAAGGGTGTAATGAATCAACAAATCTTGAAAAATTTCACAAATTAAACATATGTGATAAAGGTGACCAATTTTGTGCCTCGGTTTCTCTGTCTGCAGAATGGGATTAAGGAAATTACCTGCTTCCCAACAAAGCAATAAGAAGTCAATTCAGTCATAGCTACCCAGTGTGTCGAAGATGTAAATTGCTAATCATTGTTTTGTTTCTTTTAAAGTCATAATAAGGTAGAACGGAAGGACTAAGACTTCATCAAAAAAAAAAAAAGGGGGCTTCAAATGCATGTTTGCAAAAGGATTATTGGCTTCTCCAGGTGCTCTGTTCCCTTTGATATCCACAACAGAAATTAGGTAGACTTTTCTGGAAATAGGATCAGATTCTTTTTCCGATACATCTAAATCTAATGATGTCATGTTTTGGAATTCAGATGGGTAACAGTTGGCAGTGCTCAGACAGATTTATGGAGCCTGACAACACCCAGATGTGTACCAGGAGCAGCAGACAAGCAGCAGAGGCTGCAAGTGAATAAATAATTAAAGTCAGAGGATACGATACAGTTCATGAAAGCAGTTGAAAACATTTGGATGAAAATCCAGTGACCTTCCTGCTCTTGGTTCCTGTTGACAAGTGGCAGACATTTGTCCTACACCTCCTGCCATCTTGCTGGGTGTCTCACTATCACATATGTTGAGCCGTGGAAATGGAAGAGTCAGGGAAATAGAGCCCAATCCACTGAGGACTGAACTCATGGGGCACCTGGGTTTTTTTATAGCTGGTTCCGTGTAGTGATAACGAGCAGCCATGTGGCATGGCAACCTACTGCTTATTTACAGCATAAAACAGCTTTATTCCTGCAAGGGCAAAGCCAAATGTTTTACAAGCAAGCAGTCTGCATATTTCAAATGAGCTGTTTCTATAATTCTAGCACTTCATAGTAAGAACCGAATAGCATAATTATAGGTAAGGAAGTGGTGGTGTTGGGAGGAGATGATGGAAGGGCTTTTTCAGCAAACAAGCAGAGCTGGGAGCTTGTATCCTGCTGCTGCTGACAGACCACGATGTTCCATGAAGTCATCAAAGGAAATCTTCAAAACATAAGGACATACAACAAGCATATCCCCCAAAAAAGCATGTATAGCATAAAATGGAGTTCAAGTGCGCCTGGTCCATAATTAGCTCAGGAGATATGGACAGGAGTCCTCTGATCTGAGCTCAAGGCTGGCAGATGGCTGTAGCCATCTAAGTAGAGGTTACTTTTGAAAATGAAATAAATATCAATAAGAAGTAGGGAGCAACGGGGTTTTTCTTTATTGCTGCAGCAGCTCTGGTTTAGATTATAAGATAGCTATACTGGCTTATTTTTTTCTTTACACACTGCAGAAAATTTGAGGAAGGCTGGCCTGTGGGCCTGCCCAAGTGCTATGGGGTCTCGTCTTCTATCCAATAAGAAATATTTTAACCATCACTCACTCCTGCACAGTATATGAGGGAATTTTGTTTGTTTGATAATACATATTTATATTGAGAGCATGAAATTAGAAATTGTTAATATTTGGACATGTCTCAAGATATGCTATGTATAGAATCATAGAATGCGTTTGGTTGGAAGGGACCTTAAAGATCATCTATGTAGATAGAGAATGTAATATATTGCACAAAATGTTGCACCAATTGTACTGCAACCACTGTACTCCTCTCTAAAATTATGTTTCCTTGTCACTATCTCCTGCCTGATAAGTAAGGAGTCAACATGAATATGTTTATATTATGCAGAAGAGGCTTTTCACTGGTGTGAAGCAATTGTGTGTAATCCACATTGCACTGGGCGTTTAGCCAGCCAGGGTTGTAGGCAAGTGCCATATGTCATTTCTCAAGTACATGATACATCATTGCTTGAGACCCAAGCATATTTTACCACATATATTGCCCATCGGTTTCTTGTTTTTATCTGTGGATTCTGCATGTTTCTCATTGCAAGCTCTCTGCCTTCTGTTCTTTTTGGAAATCGCTTTGCTGATTATAGATACCATCAGCACAACCAAGAGCAGAAGTGATGCCATATCCTCATTTCACGTAAAACTGAAGGTTATATTTGTGAGATTGATCTGCCGTTATGATGCTCAGAGGAACTGGGCAGAATCAAGGAACAATACAGCGCCTTCATTAGCAGATTAAAAAGAATAGCACTCAAAGCAGTTACTGAAAAGGGTAAAATTTTTCTCTGGACTCTACCTGCAGGTGTCTGGTATGTTCTGCCAGCTGTAAAGAGAAAACAGTTCTGTTTTATCTGACTATTTATTCCTCTTGCAAATTTCCTCTTTAAGAAACCTTTTTGGTTTATTTGTGGGTTTATTACATTATGAATGACCAAGTGATTATTTACTTCTCAATCACCAATAAGTCCTTGAAAATGGACCAAACAAATACGACTATCTGAATAGTGATGAGGACAAAGACATTTTAAAATGGAGCTATTTCACATTAGAATCGGAGTTGTATTTCTGCATGGGATGTGCCATTGGATCTGCAATAAAATACACTCTGTGGGTATGTGAGATTGAAAAAGGTGGTGAGTTTGAGTTGCAATCTTGGAGGCAGAAGCCCTTAAGCCAGTGACTGTGTGGTGAGGATTTTCCTTCTCAGCAGGATTAATTCCATGTTTTCTAGTTTTCCTTCTCTCTGTGCAGGTAAACTTCTGACTGACCTGTTTTCACTTTGCATAAATAGTTAAGAAGTTGCCGGAACTGAGATTCGAGGGGCTTTCTCCAGGCTAGAATGTGATTCTCACAGTCTGGTTCCATGGCTAGAAGATCTTGTATCATCACCAGCATCACCCTTCTGGTAGTGCTGTGGATCTAGCCATAGAAATCTGGCCAAAACGATCTAGCAAATTCATTGTGGATGTAGATAGTCTGGGGAATGACTGAAACAGTGTTATTTGCTTATAATTATCTTTGTCCTGAACAGTTTGTACTCTGAAAACTAAGACAGCTGGAAGACCCCAAACTATCATTAATACGGTTTCATCCCTCCTGTGTGGTGTTTTCTCTTTACTGCTTTTTCTGTGTGAAGGACTTGGTCATCTGAATTCTGTGTATAGTTGCCAAGAGATATAGTGAAGGAAGAGCTCTGAAGAAGGACATGAAGGAGGAGAAGTTAGAGACACCAGTTATCATGGGATTACATAGCTGCTTCATGCTTTAAGAATAGCAGAAGCACAGTGGCAAGACTGGCAAAAAGAATCGAGTTTGGCTCTTCTCCCACGTTCTGTAGGGCCCTGCCAAGAGGATGGCACCCTGTCCTGGTCCCCCTCCTCAGTCACCAGCCTTTCCGTCCTTGTTTACAGCTTCATGTCCCTGGTCAGCTGTAAGCAAATGTCATTGCCAAGGGCCAACAGTGACCCATGGAAATGCACAGTATTTATTACCTGATGAGCAGATGTAGGCCTTGCAGAAACCAGCACCACTTCGGGTACCACTGTTTGCAGTTTAGTTTGAGATGACTAGCAAAAGTTTCCTTACAACCCTGAACAAAAGTGATTATTACCATTACTTTATTGTGTTCTCTTTTTTGAGAAGACCATCAATGGAATCTCAGGGACAAATTTTCCCTAGGTATATTTTTTTTCAGCATTTCAGTATCTTAATTGACAATTAACTCTCCTTATAAGGTAATTTGTACAGATTTGGTGAGAGCAGGGAAGTACCTGTGTTTAAGATTGTTGGTGATGCTGCAGATGATGCCAGTTTGCATGGTACAAGCTACTGAATGGATGAAAGCAATGTTAATGGAGTCTTAGCAGTTTTGAACGGACTTTTTATTAATCAAAATATTGACTTTATAATCCTTGTCTACTGAAACTATCCTGTATGCTTTTAAAATCAGGTTCAAGGAAAATGCAGATATACTTGGAGAAAGTGCATTATAATAAAAAATACAGGTTCAAAGCAATTAAAAGTGGCTAGGTTTCTGGATCAGTTTTACTTTGATCCTGAAATCGCATATAATCCAAGTACAACTCACTTTTAGTAGGATGATAATTGAATAGACCTCTGCTGCTCTCTTCTTTTTAAGCCACTGTGCTATACTTTGGAATAGGAAAAATATATTTGCTGAAGCTTCAAAACTGGAAATTCAGACAACTTGCCACCACTCCTGGTTATGTCAGAGGCTAAATAGGTGCACCTTAGGACACACTGTAAAACACCATTTTCCTTGTTAGGGTGTCCTTAATTGTACCTTGAGGATGATAACATCCCTTGACTTCAGCATTATGAAGATAAATTCATTAACATTCATTGCACTTGGGCTGAAGGTGATACAGAAATGCAGCCCTTGCCACAATCATGCTGAGGGTTGGACGGTCCATGGTAGGGGTTTCATGCAGCCTTAGGCAGGCTGTGGTTCAAGACCTGTCCTCTCAGCTGGCCTTGGCTCTTCTTCCTCCTCATCCTTTTCCTCCGAGAGTGCTTGGTTGTGAATCCCAGTCTTTGCTCCCAGTGTGTATTCCCATTTGCAGCAGAGGAAATGTAGCATCATGAGCTCCGTTCCTGCAGTCAAGTGTCTAAACTATTTCATTGAGTGTGCCCTTACCTTCCCTGCTAAGATACTGGTTATCAGCAGCTCCTTTTTTGGTGTATCATATCACTGCTGGGGGAGGGAAGTAACAAATGTATGTGACAACATCAGCCAAAGACTCTAAAATCTTTTTTCTTTGCCATTTCACTGCACAGGAACAAGACACAGTCTTGCTTTAGTCAGTAACAGTACCTCTACTTGCAGATGGAAATTCAGTGCTGATAATATGTTGGGTTCTTATCATTAGCTGAATTTTAAATACATAAGCTGACATGTCAAAATGTAAGTATAAGCAAGATCTGAGATCTCTATTATTGGGTTTTTAAGTCTATCTCCCAAGTTTGAGTTCAATGCAGGACAAAAGATATCTGAATTTAAATATATTACTGTTTTGCTTGTCATCAATATAAATGTTAGACATTCTCTTTTCAGAATATGGGACTGCGCATCAGTACAAGTCATTAGCTGTAAACCCCTTTACTTTATGCAGCGTCATTTGCTGCTGGATTTGCATACATTTTTCTAATGACTCCACCTGTCAGCTGTCATGGTTTCTGCAGTATTTTAATATTCCACTGTTCAGAATTAAGAAGGCTTATGAGATCTTGGATCATTTATCGGTATTCAGTGTGGGGTTTCATTATTCCAGGATGGATTATGGAGGCACAAACTGTTATTCTAATGGCTTCTTTGCAAGTGACTAACAATGTCTTATCAGGGACATTTTATGTAGCTGAACAGTATGTTTAAAATAATACGATGCAGGGTGTGCAGTGGACAAGATACCAACATTTGTTGTATTTGTATTCTAGGACACAAGGGTATTAAGGAGAAATGAAATGGCAGCTGCAGCTGTTGTAGGCATTCCCCAAAGGGATAGCGCTAATAGGATATATATCTTCATCCACAGCTGAGTTAATTTTGAAAGCAGAGGATGAAAAATGAAACTATCCACATACAACAAAATCTTGGATAATGGGGGCGGGAAGGAAGTAGCCGCCCTCACTAATCTGTGACATCATTGTGATAAAAAAGGAAATCTTTCAACTAGAAATCCTAAAAGAGAAGGTTTTGTGAGGCAGCTGAAGTATTAGTCTGTCTCAAAAAAAAGAACACTTTGGGGAACTGTGTGTCTAATGGACAATGTTTAAAATCTGTAAATACTGTATATCTGGAGTGCTGGAAAAGCATTGCTCAAAAAGGGAATAACATTAAATCTTTTTTAGGCCTGGCATTAAAGGCTGTATTTTCTATGTTTATGTTGTAGATGAAATATGGTGATGGAAACACAAAGCCACAAAATCTACAAGAGAAATTTAGCTTTTAGTCAGGCCCTAACTTCATTCCAACTAGATTTATGTCATGCATTTCTTCTAAAATAGTATAATTTTTTTAATGGAGCCAAATGTAGCTTTTTATTTTGTCTCTGAGAAGCTTTCAGTCTGTCTCCTAGATCCCAGGGTTTATTTCTCTCTGGAAATTTTCCAGGTACGATACTGTGCAAGAAAAATGCCTCCAACCTTTATTTAATCCTTACTTGACTCTCCCACCCAAAGAGCGTGATCCACAGTAAAATGTCCTCACGTGCAATGATTTCTCCCCTGCACAATGATGGACGTGAATGTCTTAAAGCTGCATCTTTGCTGGGAATTCTAACAAAAATTCTCCCAGAGGGGCAGTTTCCCAGGCAGTGATGATGTAGTAGGGTGTGATGTAGGCAAGGCTCTCATTTCCCACTTAGTAAGCTAATATTACATAGAACGGGTCTAGAAAAAGCACATCCATCTACAGCCTGTCTCTCTGAGGCAGAGTCAGCCTCAGACCACCATTCTGTTCCTTGAGTTCTCCTTTTCAAACAGACTGATACTTAAGGATCACAACAACCTTGTCCTCTAAGGTTTCTTGCTAAAGATTTTCTTTTTATCTCCATGGTCTGTCTCTATAAACCTTTGGAAATGCCATGTTCTGCAATACTTGGGCTTCTGCATAGAGCTGTCAGTGTAGTCTTGGGCAGAGTCTAAGCAACAGATGTGTTTCCAGAATCAAAAGGTAGTTGATTTTGTGAAGTATGATCCTGCCAGTTGTTCATTCATTACGGAGTTGGACAGGTGTCTCCAGCCCTGGTTTAGCCTTTTTTGGATCTTGTGCAGAAACAGCAATTGTGTGTCTGGACTCTGTCCCACTCTAGGTATGTTTGAGCAGAGAACATTCACTGTTGGTGTTAGGCTTTGGGAAAATATTATGGTTTAATATGTATAGGCCATGTTAAGTGTACCAAGACAGTAGACAAGCACCTTATAGGAATGTCCTTTTATAGTATGTGTCCTGGCACTTCTGAGTGTGTCACAGCAGTGTAGGGTACTTTGGAAAAGAGGTTGCTAAATCTTGGTGGTAGGACTCTCAAAATCTGTAGATGCTTTTTCATTGCTTTTCCCTTTTTCACATTCTTTACTTCATAATATATATGAACTATGATATATGTAATTTATTTTATAAAATTAAATGAGAGAGGGCAAATTTATTCAGACTGAATGTGGTCAGAGGTGCTACCTGTGCTCTTTCTGCTACTTTTTCTGCACCTTTTTTTTTTTCAGTTGCTGTCATTCCAGAATTTTCTTCCCAGCTTGTGCATCATTAAGGATGACTGTCCCCAGCCTTTTCTGTAGTGTTGCATCTGAGCAGGTGCGTGGGTAGATCTACGCACGTTCACAGTTCTGTTGTGTTCACAGTCCAAGGCGAGGCCCAGCTCCCTGGCTTGACCATGGTGAGTAAATAGGCCTGTGTCATTTATATTAAAATAGGAGATTGGGTCAAACCACAAAAGTCAAATTTGGGGTTTCAAACACCCATTAGCTGCTAAGCTTCTGAAACTTCTCTTTATCCATTATGAACACTGAGGTTATTTTGTAAAATTTGAGTCTATTTTAGGGTCCACTTTTTCTGGGTTTGCTGGTCAAGAGTACCATTAAAATTTGGGAAGCTGCTGATGTATTTTCTGCTAATTTTGGCTAAAACTAGAAGGAAAATATTTGCCATTTTAAACAAATTGTGACAAATAAAATCTTGATTGGGCATAATGGAACATAAAAAAATAGGTTATGTTAATATGTAGAGCATTTGAAAGTGATAAAAAGTCTCTGTTCCATCCAATATATAATCTCGGTAGGATATTAGAGTAAAGAAATCCTCTTAATAAGGGTTAAAGGTATTCAAAGCAATATTTTTTTACATCTTCTATGAGAAGTAGAGCAGAAATACTGTAAGCTTTCGTTTTTCAAGATAGCAACTGTTCATTTGCTATGGTGAAGAAAAAATGTTTACTCGTGCTCACTTGATCAAACTACTGGTTTTTGGTTTTTAATTTCCTTTTTCTGAAACATCAAGAGTGGGTTGCATTGATTCAGTGGCCCTTTGGGTCAGTTTTCTCTTTCTGCTTAATCCCTGTGGAAATGGTGTAGAAGCTGTTGCTAAGAGCTTGTGGAAACAGAGGTGATGGTGGATGCTTTGCTACCATCCCAAAAGCTCATATTTTCCTTTGGTTCCCTTCCAGCTTTGAGAACCTATCATGTTTGCTAATAAGAAAGTTTTCCATGGATACAAACATTTTTCATCTGTTTTTTCTCTTCATCACTGTCGCTTTCCCCATCAGCATAATTAGTTATACTAATTACAATATAATTAGTTATACTAAGTTCCATATTAAACCCATGCATATTACCAACTGTTCTGCAGGGGAAAAAAAAAAAGGAGAAAAATAAAAAAGAGATGCACTTTAAAAGTAATCTCTGAAGATTTAAGGCAATAATCTAATGGATCAGCAGCTACAGCTGTATAGTGGGACTTACCCAAGAGAGGGAGGAAGGGTTTGTTTCTGATTTCACTGAGGCACACGCAGTGCTGTTCTGCACCATGGAAACGCTTGTCTCAGCCCCTGCAGTGGAAGCAGTGAAGGATGAGGTTGTTTAAGTGACACAAATTATCTCTCCACTGGAGTGTGAGGTTGAGTTTTTCAAGCCCAGTGCTCAGAGGTTGCAGTAGCTCGGTGTCAGCACCGGCTCCCGCAGCGGTACTTCGTGTGGCGTGAACAAAGCCTCCCCCACGTACACCCTTTCCAAGGTAGCCACTTGTCCTTCTGCAGCTAAATCAAAGCTCTTTGCAGGGCCAAGTGAGAGAACTGAGAGAAACACCAAAGTACAGAGAGAGAAAGCAGTCAGCGATCCCATAATACATTTCTTGGACTCTATGGTAAATTGCCTCTGGAGTTTGAAGGGGCCGAGTCTGGGTTCCGGGTAGTGAGGGAATTGTGCCCAGATATCTGAATGTAAAACTCCTTGTACAAGTAACACTAATTTGGGGGTGACATTTCTCATCATGCTGTGATCCCTTTTCTGAAGCCTGCCCGTAGCCTGGACTGTCACGTTCCTATTTAAAAAGAAGTGTATCAAGAGCATTTCTTGATATAGCACCCTGCTTGCCTCAGGTTGTTGTTTTCTTAATTCGTTGTAATGAGATAATGGGAGATCACACAAAACCTAGCCACTTTCAGCACTTCGGGTACCTTTGCCTGTCCTGGTGGTGCTTCACAGGTAATAGATAGCAACGCAGCAGAGTCTTTGAACAGGGAGCTCCTTGTTCAGGTTACAAAGCACTTTCCGCAGAAGGAGTTCTTTGATAAAACCTACCGGAATTAATTTTTTTTGCCCTTCGGGAGAAGTTAGGAGCTCTCTCACTACACCCGCCTTGCTTCAGGCCCAGTGCCACGCCGCCTGCGCTGCGGAGGCCGGGAACTCTCTCAAGCAATATAGGCTGCAAGACTGGAGCCAGAGCAACCGTCTGGCGGAGATGAAGGTGAATCCTGCTAAATACTCATATGGCTCTGTAGGGTATGGGAATGAAAACTAATGGGGCAGAGAGTGATTTGGGCCTGAATATCATCAGCCTCCTGCTTTCCCCCGCTCATCGCTGAATAATTTGAGTAAAGGTTTTAAACCATGTGGGTTGCTTTTTTTTATCATTAGCCAGTGACTTTACAAAGTAACATTTATGGTTAAAGTAATCAAGAATGACTGCAGTCAAAATTCCTCTGTTCTGCTGCTGGCTTAGCCGCTGGCTTCATCTGTGATGGCGAGCAACACAGCCACGGAATCATAGAATCATAGAATGGTTAGAGTTGGAAGGGACCTTAAAGATCATCAAGTTCCAGCCCCCCTGCCCTGGCACTTCAGGTGATACGTAATAATTACTATCCTGTGAATCAGGGCAGGGTAAGGTACACCTTTTTGGAAATCATTAAGAACAGGCTTTACTCAAAACAAGAACTGGTTCTTTACTCAAACAAAATGCCCAATGAAGTAATTTTTTGTTTTAAAATAACCTTCATATCACGTTCCGTGTAATATTCTATCTGTTCTCTAAGGGAAAATGTAAGGGAAAAATATTTTGAAACCCTGTAACTGTGCAGATATTTTCCCTCATACATTTGATGATAGCATAATAACTTCTATCTATAACTTCCATAGCTAGAATTTCTCTTTGAGCTTATGGCGGGAGGAAACAGGAGCTAGTAAGCACAGCAGCTACCGGATTTATCTAGTGCTTTTGCTGTGAAAACTTTTCCCAATGACAGTAACCCAGCATTTGAGACAATGATTGCCTTTCCAGACAGTGCAGCATGAGCAGAATGGATGCCTAGAACAAAACCGTTGATGCTGTGGATCATTTGTTCACAGGGGATGTCACTCCAGTCTGTTTCTAAATGGGTCTTGAGAACTGAATTGCCATTAGTGGTTCATCTAATGATCTTCCAGTTTAGTCTAATTTACAAAGAATCCAGGTTGTGTGTGCCAAGACAGCTTTCTGGTGTGACCCCAAGCACAGTAAAGTGAGCATTACTGGGAGTTCACATCCAGAGTGCTCTCTGGACCTGAACTTAAACACTAGTGTAGATACACCCTTTAGTTGATGCTGAATTAGCAGTGAGTATTTGTGACACGTACCTATTAGAGGACTGCGCCTCAAGTATCTCCAAAAACAGCCTCTGTATTTAAACCTCCCCTAAGGCCTATGAAGCAGAGGAAATCTGCATTTAGCTGTGATCTCAGTTAATTCAAACCACAGTTATTTGGAACAAATCATAATCACTCCTTCCTGTAACGAATGCAAATGTTCAGATTGCCAGATGGATTCGAATGAGTGACAGCCTAATTTTTACTTACAAAAATAATAATAAAAAACTTAAATTGAAATATTTCTGACCCTCATCTACAGTTAGAGTTAAAAATTATGAACATATGGAAATGTTTTAAGGAATAACACATCTCAGGCCACTCTATAGCATTTGGGCCATGGATTCCGCCACATGGAGCCTTAATATGGTGCCATAGAAAACTGTGATGTTTGCACAGAAGATGTGTGCTATAGAGATATCAGTCATGTCTGTCTGTGTTCAGTGTTTATACAGTTTTCCCAAAAGACTTTTGACTTCAGTAGTCTTAATCAAAAGTACCTGCCTGTTGATTAATATCTAGTATTTAAATTCAAAACTCATCAATTCTCGGAGTGATAATTAACCCAAAGTATTGATCTTGGAGTATGAAATATGGTCCTTTCCTAGTAAGTGCAGCTACAGTTGCAATAAGCAAAACGTCTTGAGATTAGCTAGAAATCTGTATAAAATCCAATATTACTAGTGGCTTTCCACCTTCTTTGTTGGTCTGTTTTGACAAATAATTTATTTTCATTGCAAAGATGTAATTTCTTAGCTGCTCTGCTGTGTCTGTTTTAGATGGAAAATATATCATTTTGCTGGAAATTCTTTATTTTCTGTGAGAATTATCACACACTGACGCACTAAGAACAAGGGAGACTTTCGTATTCACTATTTGACATCTTTTCTGGTGAAGCCACTAGAAAAAATAGACTTTTGAATATCCGCTGCATGTTCTTGTTCTTGCACTTGCACAGGAGCTAATGAGGACTTCAGACAACAGCAGCTTTTTGGTTTTTTGGGGTTTTTTTTGCTAGCTTGGTAAAAATATTTCTCCAAGATCAAGATCCAGATTGATCCAGCCAAGTAGGACAGGGCAATGCATGGAGTAATAGTCAGGGAGACACACTGAATATGCAAAACATTGAAAGTATTATTTTTTTTCACATTATCATGAATCAAAGGCAGTAAATACATCTTCAAGGTGCTATTCCATAAGAAGGCTGTATCTAAATGCAATACTGATGCCTATAGGATGTAGCTGTGCATAAATAATGAAATAATCTCTCCAGCTTGTCAAGTGGTGCATGTATCGCTCTTGGCCATATTAACAATAGAGAGGGTGTAGGCTGGAGGAAACTGCTGTTTCTGGGTGACCCTGATGTACTTCTGAACAGGGAGAGCTTTCTCTGGCGGTGACATTATCACATGCTCGTCTCAGCAGACCGTCTTTCAAGCCTCAGTGAGCCCTAAGGGTCCTCAGCAGAAAGGTGGCTGAAAAAAAAGCACTGGTTTCTAAGGAGAGCTCTCTTTCTGTCTTGCTATCTTAGCTGCACGCATTAATTGTCCTGCCATTGCAGGAATAATTCACTTTGTATAATTTAATTTCAGGTACTGTCTGGATATGGAAGGTGACTGGTGTATATGTAAGGAAATTAAAGTGTCTTTTCTGTTCTAAGGTAGCAGAAAGGAAAAATGAGCCATTATTTGTCTTTTCTGCTAAACAGAAATTAAGGAATCCCTCTGTATCAATGGACTTCTGATTGCAAGGAGACATACATAAAGAGTCAAAAGTTTTGACCTTCTTTTCTCTTTTTTAAAATTTTATTTCTGACTTTTTCTGTTTATCTTAGTTGCACAACATCCCCTTTATGCCTCGGGCTTCTTCAAGTCTCTGTAAAACAGCTATAAAAGGACTGCAGCGTAACTTTTCTCATCAACAAAAATCCTCCTCATCAGATAAATTGCTGCCTTGAACAACCCTCTGAATGACAGCCAGCATCCTTGGAGCACGAGGAGGGGGTGAGAAAGGTGAGACTGCCGGGACGTTGGCAGAGACGGGGAAGAGTCTTCGTATGACCTACCACCCGCCCTGCCTTGCTGACGTTGCCCTCCCCGTACCGCAGTAGCCAGCTCTACCGCAGTTTACCCGACATGAGATACGCTGTCTTGAGAGCCCCCACGTCCTGAGGTCACCGTAGTGACAGACACAAAGCCAGAGCTTGTGGTGTGCCTCTGCTGTGCTTCTCAGGGATGGAAACTTTTGCTACTAGAACGTTTCTGCGATATACTAATAGTTCAACATCCTCAGGACAGTGCAAGGAGAAGCGAAAATGCATCGCCGATGACCGTAACCAAAAGCCAGGTCTCAGGGGAATTCTCAAAAATGATACATTTCACTAAATGATGTCCTTCACTCTAAGAATGCCTTCAAGTAAGGGGACAATCGTGTTCCTCTTGCAGCTTTCCATAGTTTGCCAGCCCTCAAACACAGCAGCGCAGGCCCACACGTCTGCTTGCCAGCCCTCTTCCCCGCTGCTCCACACCCCAAACCTGGGAAAAGAGCAAAGAGGGCAGATGGGCTCAGCAGCTCTGCTGGTCAGACTGTTCCTCGGTTTCAGTTTGGGAAGGGCAGAGGAAGGGGAGCCCTTATAAATGGATTGAGGTTGGCAGTGCTTGTGCTGCTGCACAGGGAAGGTTCTGCCAGCCCTTCCTGGGCTTTACACCTCAGAGGTGATAAGTTGCTAAAGGTTGAACTATGTCGTCAGAGAGCTAAGCCTGCAAGGGCAGAGATTTAGTCGTGAGGGTGCGAAGGGATGTTTCTCCATCTGTACTTGGAGGATTGTGGTTTAAAAGTGCCTTAATTTTGAAAAGCTATAGGTATGATTCTTTCTGATGTTGGACACCGCCAACCATATCTAAATAACTTTGGAGGAGAAGTGAAGCAATTACTTATGACTCATTCTCCAGTTTTAGGGCAACTTGACCCTGACTAATCATTTTCATTTTTAACACCATTTTTAGTGTGTACTGTGATGCCAGTTCAGGTCCAGCAGTTGTTTCCCACCCAATGAACTGTAAGTTTCCTGATGTGGAAACATTTGTACCCTTCTCTAAGAGGAATCGTCTAATAGGCAAGGCACACTCTTGGGAAGCCACTTGAGAATGCCCATCCTAGCAGTTGGGGAATACTGTGAAAAGTAGTTAAGACTTATTCGTTTCAAAGCCTCTAATGATGAGGAATTTCTATTCCCTGCATCCCTCTACAAACCTACCATAAATTGAAAATGAGGATGCAGTAACAGTTATTGACTATTTCACTGCATAACTTAATATAAGTGAAAAAAATGTACTTCAGAAACTTGGAATAATAAAAAATGCATGCCATTTATTAGCTATTCTAATGAATCATGTTGCTATGAGAGTACTGTAAAGGCATAAAATGTCTTCTGATTTAAAATTAAGAATATTATTATATATGAGGGCTTGTTAGTATCCATCAGCACAGGATTTTACATTGCTTTATGAAAAGGAAATGTTGAATCTTCATAAAAGATGTGGAAGGTAGGCTGGTATTCTCAGTTACTCTGAAAGGAGGGAAACTGAGGAGCAAGGGGGCCGTGACACTTGCTCGTTTGCTAAAGCCTGAAGAGAAAGCCAGCACTTCTGCTTACCAGTCGTGTTCTTTGACCACCTGCAATTCCAGCAACTTTAAAGAATTGGTGTTTGTGATATGCCCCACTAGCATTACATCCTTGACCTGTCTCGCAGGCCCAGGACGTCTAAGTTAGGGCATGGAAATTCACCTCCTGAGTTTGCTCACGGCTGAAAACTTGTGAAGCAGTTGTGGGTCAGCTCCTAGACCACTTGCTTTCCTCACTCTAGAGGAGGTGAAACCTTCTCTGCCTTGTGCTGGTAACTCAGAGTCCTAGCCCTATGAAGTGGCCATGCCCTTTTCCCTAGCGGTGTTGGTGGGACAGGAAGTGAAAGAAATAAAGAAAGAGGCACATAAGTGCATAACTCTGTATCATCAAAGGTTCATCTTTATCCTGACCTGATTTTTCTAAGGAATAGTCTTCCAGTGTGATGGAGCCAGAGCAGCAACCATACTCACCCAAAGACTCCAGACCCATATGTCTGGGAAGAAGGCACGCCTGCTAAACAGGCCAGATCATGGGGACTTATCTGTTACCCAACCTGTACATCACTAAATGCTCACCAGAAATTTACTAGAGTAAATAACAGCCTAAGATGAGGCTGAAATTCTGCCGGTCTTTCTCAGTTGATGGACTCGTGAGTGTTTCCAAGCCACCACATCTGGGTGTGCACCCTGACTGTGTCCTAGCACCATCTCAGGGTGACCTTTCCTGGGCGTTTGCCAGCAGCCTTCCTCGGGATTTCTGGGCAGCATCAGTTGCAATCAAGCCTCACCACCCTGGGCTAGAGGCCAAGTACAGGTTTCCCTGATTGCACCTACCGCTCTTTTTAATGCTTTCCTCTTGTTATGCAGATTTCCTACTAAAGTAAGCGGAAGGTGCGAAAGATCAAGCCATCTGCACTTCAAGCCCTAGAGCCGGAGTCTATATCAAGACTCACATGCTTGGCATTTGGGTTTCACTCCAAACAAATAAAAACTGCAGCTCAAACGATGCTGATAAGGTCATCACTGCTCCAGAAGGGTTCCTGCAGAGACGGTTCTATTGAGGTGGGTTTCTCACCCGTGGAGACTTGGTATGACTATACTGTAATTAAGAGGGCACCTGCTGATATGATGCATATGAAATAGAGAAACCTTCCATGAAAAAAAGTCAGCTTTCAGGCAGGTGATGTTCCCACTCACTGTATGACTGGCAATAGGTATGTCGTTGCCAAGTGCTGTTGCACTGCAGAGTGTGTCTAGGCCAAGATTTCTTTTTACAAGTAAGTGGAAATCAATGGCAGTTACATTCATAGGACTGAAGATAAAATTAGAACTTCAGAATATTTCTTTCTAATAGATCCAGATCAAGGGTCAAATTCTCAGGTAATTCATTTATGCAAGGTTAACTTTGAGATTAGTCCTGTCGATGGCTGTTCATCTCTATTAGCACTTCAACCAAAGTATATTAAGTTACCCTGTTATTAAAAAAAAAGCCAAAAAAACCAACCAAACCCATTGGATCTATGTATCATTGCTCGTCTTTGAGCAGCGTCACTCCTGAGACAGGCTTGTCTCACACACAGACTCTCACCATGCCCACTTGATCCCACCTTCAGCTTTATTCTGTCCTCTCTGATGATTCTGCTGTGTTTAACAAAATAATTTTTTTCCGTTTATTTGTTTGTTTGTTTTTAGAAACGAAAAGCCAACTCCCAACAGAAAAAAAACAGCCTACAAAACCCATCATTTGGACTAAGGAAATATCTTGCTTGTTTAAAAACAAACATAAAGGCAATGTCAGCATTTCATTATGAAGAGTGTTCCTGTGGTGATTTCAGTCTCATTATTCAATTTTGTGTTCCTATAACTGCCATAATATGGATGTGACAAATGCATAAATGGAAATAAATGAGGTAGAACTGTCAGGGGATCCATTTCATCTATGAATTTCTAATCTATTCAAAGATTCTTCCCCATTGGGTTCTTGTCTTTTCAAGCTCTAACTGCTGCCAAAGAGATGGTGCAGCTTAACTATCACAGATAAATAGAGGAAGTTTTACAGCAAATACCTTGTTGGTACCTACCTGTTGTGGGTAGGATTCAGTTCTCTAGATGTAGATTCTTAATACCATTTTACATTTCCTAGGACATGCGGCCTGGCTTCCATTTGGCACTGCAGGAATTAACGTGTGTGTTCCCCAGGGCCTGTAGGTGTTTAGCCAACTGAATCCAGTGCTTCAGATAAAGTACATGGAGAAGTGCTGTTCATGCTGGAGACCGTGAGGGATGGGCCCTGATGATGGTGTGAAGGTGTGGTTAAAAAAAAATAACAGAAGCTTTGTAGGGGAACCTTATGAAATTATTCTGAAACAACAAGGTCAAGGGAAGCAGGCCTACTGGAACCACACCTGGTACTGTAGGAGTGAGCCAAATTAAGGAATTAGGAGGGGTACAGGTCAGGTAACCCTGCAGGAAACTCTTCCAGTCAGCAAAGCCATCCTGTGTGCTGTTCCTGCTCCTCATCCTGAAGGACTTACCATCCTGACATGCGATTGTCTACTGATAGCAAGAGTGTTGACCTCTCAGTCAAACGGGACTGATGTAGCTTTTCTTTTTTTTCCTACAGGGAGCACCTGTTTCTAAGGTGCCAGGGAGGTCAAAGGAAATTTGATATCACCTTTTATAATTTTCATTCTTTGAAATTACAGGCAGTAAACAAGGTCTGAATTGACTTAATCCCTCTCTGGATGCAGCTGTTATTTGATTTAGGAGAAACACAAACTCTGACTATAACAGACCAGCTGGGAGACACAGACTGCTAATTTTATGTTTCATGATCAGGTATGTGCTCTCTGGTGCCTAGACCAAAGCTTTGTCTCTCAGAAAGTGCTTATTCAGTGCTTGTCATCACCATCAGAACTGCACACCTTGAAAATCACATTTCCTCGTGTGTTTGTCATGCTGAGGTGTCATGGAAGGGAACTCTGGAACCATGAATAGTTGCTGAATGAGTTGTCAAGAAATTAATAATAGACAAATATATAAAATACTCTTTCTTTTCCTTAAACACATGCTGAGATTGTTATTCAGGTCCTTGTAAGTGAGGGACACTCAGACATACTATTTACTGCTTATCTTATTTCTGGCTCTTCACCTTACCCAAATGATCCTGCTTTAACATTACCGTTCATATGCCAATTACTTCTTATACTTTACTTACCTGTCTTGAAGCAGAGTCAACTCACGTTATGGATGAATAATGCAACAAACTTAAAACCATGCCCTCTGGCAAAAAAAATCCCACCCCACTTTCCAGGGCAAGTAGGATGAATCATAGATAAAAATGTTTAAAATATTTAAAAGTATGCCTGAAACCACCCCTGCATAAGCTTCCTTTAGCAAATCAGAACCTATGGCGTTCTGTGATTATGAAAGCCAGGCCATGTGTCTAGGTTCTTTGAAGTCAGTCATTACCGCTATTTGAGTAGTGACACCAAAATGACTTGTCAAAAACGTAAGGAAAGAAACTAGGGAAAAACTGACATTAACAGGTCTTCATGACTACACACTTGTCCAGGATAGAGAGCTAAACAGCACGGAAACTTGGTGTTTATTGCGTTTTGGCAGAATTTTGATGGCCATGGGCATTGCCTAAGAATCCTAATGCCCCACTAAGTCTCCACTTCATATGCACATTTCCAAATGTGAGTCCTGGTGGTGAGGGATGAATTCAGCCAGGTATCAGACTTCACCCCGAAAACTGAAAGTGCTGAAGTAACTTATTTGATCTTGCCTTACCTGCCATCCTTGCAACAGCGGATAGGCTGGTGTGTTGTGGTTGTCTGTAGGGGGAGAAAATTGAGACTACGTGAGTGGATAGGTCTTTTCGAGCACTGTATTTCTGAAGACCAAGAAGAGCAAATATCTTCTTCTCTCTGTGCTGTGCACACTCTTGCCTTTGGGGAAAGGAGGAAAGGAGAGTCAACACAGCACCCACTTTAATAGCTAAGCTTAATTCACTGTCAAAAATATTAAAGTCATGACAATGTTATACAATCACATTAAGAAAAATATTGTTCCTATTTCAAAGACTGTCTCATGAGGATGCTCAGTTGTAGAATCCTGTCTGTGCTGTTTTAAGTGGAAATATCCCTGAAAGAAGGAAGCAGCAAGGAGTTAGGGGTGCTAGAGCTGGATGCGCTCACCCTTCAGCCCTGTTGCTCTCTAGCAGGTGGAGCAATTGGCAGTGGGGACTGTGGCTCTTCTCTGCTCTGCAGGGAGAGTAAACATGATATGCCAACCTGGAGAAGCCATACCAGGTTGTATGTATGCTTCAGAGAGGTCTTCTTTCTCACCTGGAAATGTTGACCAGGTTGCCTGATGTCTAGAAGTAATGAAGAAAATGTTTTGCTCATCCTGAACACATGAAACATACACACTAATGTGTGTGTTGGCCAGTTCTAGGGGTGCTACACAAAAGCTTCCTCTTCCCTTTGCAGCCCAGATGCTATTTAGCATGGGTAAAGGAATCAGAAAGTGATCGTCTGAAAATTATTATCCTGCTTGCAGGTCAATGCTTAACGTGGCTAAACTCGACTGCACCAGCACGTAGAGCCGTCTACAAAAGTTGATACCAAAAATCAGCCAAGTAATTGCATTTGTCTTTCTGTTGTGTATTACAGACAACTGATGTTGAAAGCAGATATAGTTTGGATGCACTTCTGGTGGTAAATATGATCTCAGACATATGCCAGGCAGTACCTGTATTATTGGAATTTTCAAGACATGATGATTTTTGAGAGTCTCAATTTTAAGTCAGTGACTGAAGCTGTTGTCAGGTTCCTTAGTGTGTCTCTGGCACAGTGAAAGGGAGTAACAGTATTTATCATTGACTCTGCCATCTAAAAGATCAAGGCTTTCCACATGTTTTCACAGTCTCTGTATCTCTTTGGTAATGGTAGAAAAAAGCACTGAGGTAGATGGAAGTTCCAGCAATAAATATTGAATGCTCTTTATACCTTGCCCAGAAGAGAAGGTGAGTTTTAATGTAATTCTTGAAGCATGAG
>JAOXJK010000040.1:46630522-46654908 GCA_025774025.1 Xenus cinereus | reverse complement strand
TCACCAGTACCCATCATCATAAAGCTGCAGCTTTAGGCAGTACTTTATTCCTGATGATAATAATTCAAAGCTACAAAGAGTTTTTTTAGACTGAGAACAGCAGCAAAGACTCAGCAGGAGCAGGAGCTCTAGATGCCCTAGAGCTTTCTTTTGCGAAGGAAATCAAGAAAGGTGTCATGTCCTGAGCTCTCTGCATTGGGTGATTTCCCTGACCTTGCAACACAGTCCAAGAGAAGAAGCGTCGGTGGGGTCCATCTGCGAGATGGCATTTAAGAAAATACGAAGGATAATTTTTTTACCAATGACATATCTGGGATGCAAATTCTTCTGATACCTTTCAGTAGTAATGCTGTATCCCGGTGATTCCACAGTCATTCTTCCGCCTAAGTGAATAAGCATCCTTTCTGGAAGTATCCGCAGACAGTGACTGATCTTTAGAAAGTGGGGTGGGCCTTGTACCTTCTCTGGAAAGACATGCATTTTGCTTGAGTTGATTTGATGGGCTGTGCTTCAGGGTGAGGCACAGTGCCTGTGCTGTTGGGTCAGTACTGAAGCAGCACTGTCCACTTTGATGCCCTCTCAGTCTGGCCTCTGGGCTTTCAGAACAAATTAATGCATCTAGTCAGCTAGGAGAGATACTGAGCCAGAGTCTTCTGGGAGGATTTCCTCCCAGCTGCCCTGGAGTTGATTTCTTGTGAAATTTGCTGAGTCTCTGAACTGTTTAAAGCGTCTTAGCAGTTGAGGGACCCCCTTAGTCCCCCAGAGTTACTGTGCTGGAAGCAATGAGTTCATCACTTCCGTGGAGTACGTGCAAGCAGAAGTTGTTCTTTCATTTGTGTGTGTTTGGGGTCAGGAGCTGCTCGATTTTTTCTGTATGTGTTAAAAGCGGGTCAAAGCCAAAAGACTGGGCTTGCGCTGCCTGTTGAGCACATTGGGGTGCATGCGGTTGCATTTGGAATGTGACTATATTACATTCTCACTCTGAATGCTCCCCAGTGTGCTCCTCCTTCTGCCTGGAAACAGCTAGAAGTAATTTTTTTCCTCAGGGATTGGGTTTGTTTATGGTACTGAAGTTGTGTGCGTGGTTACTGAAGATGGCTTATTAAATCCCATTGCAGTACGGCAATTAAGTTGTTCCGTGTCACTGAGATGATGTGTATACAGTGCAGCCGTGGTTCAGCAGTGGAACAACATCCCCAAAAGCCGAGAGCTCCGTGCTCTCCAGAATTAAACCATGCTCCAGATTACTATACTGAAGAAAGTGTTAGTGTACAAGTAGGATGTAATTCCACATTTTCATAATTTCCCTTTTCAAGGATTTACAGGTGCCTGTTCTGCAGTCCTAGTCCAAAAGCAACATCTGTCCACGGGGCACCCCGACAGCGAGAGCTTCCATCCCATGGCTGTGCTTTAGCAGATGGTTCCTTTGGGATTTTCACCCACAAAATGCAATCGAATACGCTGGGATTCCTATCTCATGCCCCCACAGATCCACAGGCTAGGGATGAGGAAAGAAGAGATTATTATGTGAGTTATTGCTCATTACAGCTCTGTCTGCCTTGTGCTTCACTTGCGGTGATTCATGAGGTCTCTCCCGGTGACACAGTTCTAATCTAGGGGTTCCAGACAAAACTATGAATAACTGGCCTTTGGACAACTGACCCTATGAATGCAGGTGATAATCTCCACTGCAATGGCAGTATTTGCCGGCTGCTTCTCTTTTCTGGAAACAAAGCACACGTATAGACAAAGCATGGATGCTTTATTTGGCCACAAAAGCATTCAGAAACATGCCCAACCTGACAACAGTATTCAATGTGTTAAAATAGTCTGCATGAAAAAAAAGTATTCTCCTTCTATTCAGTAACTTGGCACAGCTCCTATTACCTCCTGCATCGGGTCACATCAGCGTGTGCTGCATGACATGAAGCGATGTAGCTTGAGAGCAACTGGCACAGCGTTGCTTCTCCCCACCGCAGAGATGTGCACTGGATGCTTGGGCAGCCACTGCTGCAGTTATTGAATCCTCTCTGCTCTCTGCAGTCAGGCAAGCGGCCCTGTGCTCTGAAGCAGTTTCATTTAATAGCAAATTGTTCTCCCTGTGCCAGCGCGGGGAAAAGGGTTCTCTTACAAGGCACCTCCACTGCCATCGCGCTAGAAACTCAGGTTGTGCTGTCTGTCGGCAGCCGACGCTCAGCAGAGTCCTTCGGGGATGGTGCAGCAGTGAGGGTGAGAAGCCCGAGCCTTCCACGGCGTGTGCCAGGCCATTCCCACCCAATTAGGCAGTTGTGTTCCTCCACAGCAATATTCAAATGGCAAGTATAAAAACAAAAGCCTCATGGCTCTCCTCAGGTATTGAGAGCTCTGCACTAACTTGTTAAACCATAACGTTAAACCATTGCAGGATATAAACTTTGTGAAAACTGTGCTAAGAGGGCACCTTTCCAAAATAAAAAGTTTGGGAAACTCTTTGAGATAATAAATTCCAGGTGATAAACTGGCTCTTCCTATCTGTGTTAAGTAACTGAGTGCCCACGATCTGTACTGGGGTCAGAGGGAATGTGTGAGTCCAGACCCCTTTCCTTCTTGCCATGTTCAGAAGCAGCTACAACAAGAGCAGTTGGGATCAAACTGGTAGTGCCATGGCTCAGCATCTGCTCTCCTGACCAGCACTTGCAAATATTTGAGGCATCAGACAGACAAATTGCAACAAGAAGAAAAAAAAAACAACCCAGGACACTGAATTACTCTGAAAGCCTGGGGAGACCTATTGACTGAATGCGCATGTAAAGCAGGGATGTGCTGCAGTCGCCATGGCAGCATCTCAAAATTGTACAGTAATATTTTGAAATGTAATATAAATTCTAATTTTTCAGTCTTAACCCATCAAGTCAGTTTTACTATAAATATCCACGCTATCCAGTCTCTGGAGGAACTAAGGCTGACAGTTATTTTAAGACTGTCCAACCAAAGACCTAAAAATGCAATTTATATTCCCTGCCAAAACACACTCCTTCAATTAGGAAAACAGAAGGATTTTGATTTTAGGCAGGGAAATATAGAAATTATGGGATGAATGTGATCTGTACTTCCTCGTACATCTGGATTATGGCAGCCTTCATTTGTCCAGCATCTGAAAACACTAGGACTTTGTAGGCAAGGGCACAGGAACAGTTCTTACCATGACTAGCTAAACTGTGGATCAGCTACAGCTATGAAGGAAAGGAAAGGAGATAGACAATAGCCTAGGTCAGAGTGAGGCATTAACTTCCTTTGTTAAACTTTCACTCAGAGGCTCTGAGTGCTGGCCTTTGCAGCCACTGACAAATTTAAATCAGTTTATTTGTCACAACCAAACGAGACACTATATAAGCACTTTATGAGATAAGTTACCTGTGCCTTGTAATGAGCTTGCAGACCCTCTAAGGGTTTCGCCCAGTCCTGCTGTCTCCATGCTGCTGTCTGACACATGGAGGTGGGCTGAGGGACCCCACCTGACCTCCGAGGTGGCCAACTCTGGCCCCAAAGCCTTGTAACTGCAGTATCTTGACTTTCTGCCTGAGGTTGGTACCCACCCAGTCTGGATTAACCAAATTTCCTCCTCCAGCTGAGGATGTCGGGCTCTTGACTTCTGTGTATATACAAGAGGGAGGAACTTTTCTGGTCCTTGCTTTCCTTACCATGTTCTAGAAGCCATTTCTGCACCAGTTTGTGGGAGTGGTCTCTGTGGGTGCCCATGCATATGGATGGAGAAATAATTACCAGAAAACAGGAGGCTGAAAAGAGGCAGGTTCACACAGAGAGGTAACATGTGAAAGCCTCCCAAGAGCTGGTAAGTGCTGGAGACTTATGCTACTGTTGAAGAGCTGATAAACTCAGGATACAAAAAGGCTGCTGAATCTCTCTGAAGCCAACAGCACACACCAATGTCCACCATGGTGTATAACTCAGACCATATCTGAGAAGGTGGTGGCTACTGTATACAGACAAAAACTACAGGTTTAAATACACACCTCATGAAACAAGGGACCCCGAGGGCTCTGCTGACCCCATAAGTGTCTCAGTACGAGCCTCTGTGTCTGAGGAACCAGCTGGTGTTGGCCCCCCTGCTGTTGCTCCAAGCAGGTAACTGGGACCATGTGTGGACACTTAAGGGACTAATTGAATGCACTGTGTGACAGTTTTCTGGTCTCCACAATAACAGCTGGATTCCATTTGGAATAAGAGCTTAATTGAGAAAAGGTGCTCTAATGAATATCAGTTGTGATCTCTGTCTTCACCTGACTTCATGCTCTGTCAGGGAAATTCACAATAATCTTACGGGAGCTGCTGAAAAGTTATCAGTGGAAAACATGCCCCTGTTTCTCAATATGCATATGTAATTATTATGCAAAGAGCTGTAACTCATTTTTAAGTTATTTGCATTTGTGTTGTAACTCTATATACAAATGTTATTAGGTCTGAAATATTTACTTAATCATCAGAGACCAGATTTTCAAACCCCACTCCCATTTTTGGCCCTGCATGCAGGCAACTTGGATACCTGAGCCTCAACTGCTCTTGCAGATTGGATGCTTTGGAGCCCAGATGAGAAAAGTTTTGGACAGACATCAAGTGGTGTCCCCACAGACACAAAGTGGTGTCCCCTATAAACACCAGAAGCCCTGTCTTATCCTCTGACAAAAGCAATGGGGCTACAATCTGTCGGTCAAGCATGGCAGCTCTGACCCATGCTAGAATTACTAATTTAAAAAAAAATAAGTTACTCGTGCTCTTGGCAAGTTATATATTGCCATCTGTAGTAGCAGATACATCACAGCCAGCATTTCTTTAGAAAATGAGAGTATTTTATTCTTTCCAATATCCGCAGAAACATTCAGGTGTTGCTAGCAGCTTTGCTACTAATTACACTCACAACCAAATCAAAATCTAATAAATAAATAGAGCATGAGATAATTACAAGGTGCCGAGAATGTCAGATAAATAAGAGAATAATCAATAAACAAATATTTCTAACAGCTGTTTCTGTGGAAACTGGATACCCTGATTATCAAGCGGAGATACCAGCCGGGTGACTCAGGTGGTGGGCCTGAGCCAGAGATCTGCTGGGTACTCACCGCTCCTTCCCAGGGTGGTCAGGGCTTGTCGGATTAGGCTCATTAGTGGAGTGCCTGCCAGTAATGCCTGCCATTAAATGAGATAGAAAGGTCTGGCAAGTGCTTGTCTATAAGAGATGTTGTGATTCGGTCCATCCGGTGTGTGTGTCTGGGTAAAACGTGGCATCTGAATAAGAAAGAGCAGGAGATCGCTCAACAGTTTGAAGATGGTGTGGGATTTATTGCCCAAAGTCAGGGAGCTAGTGCCAGCCGTGATGCTTGAGAGGATCCCCCTTGGTGTCCCAGAGAGACCCATGTTATATCTGCTGGCCCTGTGCAGACGCTTCAGCTGCCCTGAACGTTGCCGGCAGAGTCAGCATACGCTGAGCAAAGCTAAATGCCAGGGGTTATTTTTTGATCAAGTGCCTTCCCATTCCACCCCCAGTCCCGCTGGTTTGCGTGCAGTCACTCCTTTGGCCTGGCGTGTCAGTCTCCTCCAGCTCTGGGGTGCTCACTGAAGGTCTGAACGGTGGCTCCATCGTTATCCCTCTGGTGGCTCAGAGAGCCCCAGAAGAAGCCTGGGTGCTCGAGAGCTCTGCACAAGAGTAAGAGGCTGCTCCAGCTTCACCGACAGCAGAACAGACAGCAGGAGCACACCTCAGCCCTCGGAGCTGCCTTTGCCTGCCCTTCATCTCTAGCCACATCAAGCACCCTTTGCAGCTGCCACCATCACCCGTGTGATGGCCCCTTTCCCTTCCAAGCTGGATTTGTCTTGGAAAGGTCACCCCCAGGTTGGGCGTTTTCTCTCTTCTCGTCCCTCTCCTTCAGCTGGAGCGAGGGGGCTGCCGTGGGAGCAGCGCTCCCTCCTTCCTCCAGTGCCACCGTGGTGCAGAGACCCAGCTCTGCCCCGCTCCATCCCACCGGCACCCGGGATGGAAGGTGAAGGACAGCCTGATCGCCTGGAGGTCACCCACTGAGACGGGCGGGCGGCACAAATGATAACCAGCGGCACTGGCTGCTGGTAGCTTCTACCTGAGGAGGAGGAGGATGAAGAAAGCTCATACTATTGCATTCAAACGCCAGCCAAACGCTCGCCCACGGTCATTTTTCAGGCAGAAAATTTAGATGTGGTCTTCAGCCTTTTCGAATCGTACCACAGATGGTGAATACATTCCCCGGCTTGTCCCATTTTTTAGCTGTGACTGTGGATGTTTTCTACAAGAATTCCTCCCTTTGCAGAGGCTCCCGGTGCAGGTGTTATTCTCCCCAAAACCTGAGCTGATCGGGAGCTACAATTGCACAGTTAGTGATGGAAAAAGTGAGGCATGTTAGAAAGCAGGAAGGTCACAGTTTCAAAACCAGCTCCCTGTCCCTCCTGCTTATAAGCCCTCTTTTTTTTTTTTTAAATTTTCTTCCTCTCCAGTAACTGATTCTACCTCATTATTTGTACAGTATCTGGTGTTATCAAATACAAGTGTGGAACCCTTGGCATTGCCATGTATAAATGCTTTTTAAAAATGTTCTTGATTTAGCAGAAACGAGATTCTCTCTCTCTATTTACATCCCAAGATCTTGTCTCTGACATTTTGGATAATTAAAATATATATAGCAGAAACAATGATTAATTTGAAAAAAAAAATTACATTTTTATACATTTCTGTATAAAACATGAGAAAATGTGCAAAGAGCAAAGATGTTTCACAGATCCAGATAGGCTTACAATTGCTTATTCTTTCTTAATCTTCGGGTCAATCTGGAGCACTAATAGGCTCAGTCAGAAAATTCAGTTGATCAAAGCAAACCTTAGCTCCCAGCCCAACATTAAAACCTAAAAACCCGTATGTTAATTTAAAATAAGCAGGCACACCCTAGAGGTATTTACAAAATGCCACAGTATCATACAGGGTGGAATTTAATATGATAATATCATGAAATGCAATGCAGAAAAACATCAATAATAAAAAAATGAAAATTCTTTTCTACAAATTGCTGCCTATTACGTGTTTATGCATATTTTAGAGAGGAAATTATTCTTTACAAAAGAAAAGCTGTGGGAATATATTCAGGCTTTTAACTGTTAAAAGCACCATAGAGAATCCAAGGGAGACAAATACATGCTTTTTTTTGTTGGGGGGGGAGGGCGGGAGGCTTTCCTAAAGTATGATTTGGGAGCCTGGGAGAGCTGTTTATTTTAGGACAAGTCAAGGACTGAATCACGGAGAGTCACATTTTATTTTATTTTACTTCACTTCTCTCTGGAGGGACGGTGGGACCTGCCGGACTCCCCTTTCCTGGCTGGTGCTGCTTCGCTGCTGGTCTCCCCTCGCTGCGCAGCCCCGTCCCAGCCCCACGCTGTGTCGGTGGGGGCAGACGGTCTCCCTGGACCTCCTAAATAATTCATGGTGCTTAAAATGCCACCGGCCCTCGGTTCCAGACACCAGCCCTTTCAAGTGACTCCTCTGGGCATCCTGCCTCGGCGACGTCGATGTGGACGATGGCCCCGCCGCCCGTCCCCAAAAATTGAGGAGGTGAGGAGCCAGGGCTCGCCGTGACGCTCACCATCTCTCCTCATCCCTCCCTCCCTCTGCAAAAAACCTCTGACGCCCCATGTCCACCCATCTCTGCTGTCTTGCACCCACGCTGGCCTGGGGAGGGGCAGCAGCTTCTCAGAGAAACTCCTCTCGCTTCCAGAGCCGTTCAGGCTTTCCTGGTGAAATCAATCCATGCCCGTGGACCTCAAGTTTCCTACAGACCCAGGGCTTCTGGCTCAGGTGGGCTTTGCGTTTTTTTGGCGTCCGTAGTCCCAGACCGGGCTTCAGACTCTGGGAACAGCTCGGAGAGAATTGTCTGCTTATGGATTTCCACGTCTCTGGTGGAGATGCAGCGTTTAAGCATTAATTTGTTCTGCATGAATTTACACAGGAGGCAATCGCAGAGGTCAGACTCTGCCATGTTGAATCATGAGGGCCTCTTAGTTCTGCCTGCCTGCCTGCCTGCTGATCAAGGTTAATAAGAGCTGGCAAGCTCCAGAGGCCCCGTTACACTGATTGCTGTAAAATCTTTCAAAGGCCACATTGACTATCATGAGTAGAATCCACTGTGCTGGTCTCCCTGGAGTTAGGTTGGCTTGCCCCGGTTGTCGGTTTATCTATTAAATAGATAAACCTGCAGCAGAAATAAACCACCTTTCTTAGATCAATATTGATTTAAGCATGGAAATGGGGATTGATAGCATTTGAATAAAGGGACTGATGGAACGTCTACTTGCATTGCAACTTCTACATTGCTCCTTCAACATCTGCACTGCAAAGAAAGTTTCAGAACTGAATGAAATCTTCTTCTGTGGCTGACACCAGACACCCCCGTGACATGAGGACTGAAGAGATTAGTCTTTCTTTCACACTAGAGATGTTGCAAATAAAATCTATCATTAAACATAATTCTTGCTCTGTCAAATAAGTCTATGGAGCACCTTCAGTTTGGCTCAGAGAGGCAACCCTGTGCTCCACACCTGAGCTGAAAGTCTCGAGTCTGCATTGCTGAGCTACAGCCCGAGGCCCACCTTCTGGCAAGAATGAAGGCACCATTCAACTTCAAGAGCACAGCCCCACAACCATTGCCTCTGCCCGACATGCTCCAAAGTCACCAGCCCCTAAGCTCTTGCTGCTGAAGTTCTTGGTGTTCTGCTACTGCCCGTGCCTGAAATAGCTTCCTTATGGCATGGCTGGACGTCTCCACGCTTATCGCGCGTCTGCGCTCTGATTAGAAATCAGAATCTCTTCAGCTTAATCCTCCAGGCACCCTGAAGGAAGCATGGTCTGGCATAGCCGGGGCAGATAACTGCCGTGCTGGGACCAGGGTAATGCTGAACGTGATTTCACTTCAAATCAGTGACAGCGCTGCTGAGGGAAGAATGGAGAGAGACCGTCCACTTTTGCTAGAGACTGTAAGGATAAGTGCAGTATCGTCTGTGCTTTTAAAGAGCAAGTCTGCTGCCTGTTCTGAAAAAGGTGGCTCGCATGTTTAAATCCGCAGTGGATCCGCATGGAGCTCTGCACACACAGGCACCAATCTCCATTGACGGAGAAATGCCTGCCTTCAGGGCTGAAAACAGGATTTCTGACACCTCTTCTCAACATTTCTGCCTTAGAGGACTCTCCTCAGCCTTCCTGGCAGGAATCCCGTGTGGAGGTGGTTCACAGCCCCAGCACACCTCAGCAGAGCCCATCTCTGTAAAGCCAGGCAGGTCCTGCATCCGGAGGATGGGGAAGACGGCAGCAAAAATACCATGTGGGAATCCCCACCGGAGTGCCGCAGGGCCGGCCGCCCTCCTGCCGACGCAGGGCAGGAGGATCATCCTCTGTGCTAGGTGGAGGTGACAGGGTGTATTTTCACCTGCTGGGCAGAAGTAGCAGCACCAGGTGACTGCAGAGCGGCGATGCTCCGGAGGGAAGGCTTCGTGCCGCTGGGTGGCATTGACCTGTCCTCTCAGCCCGGAGGCTGGGCTGCTGGTTTGGTGACTGAAGGCTGATCTAAAAGGAGACAGACGTAGCCCACGCTATTTCATGTCCAAGCACTCCCGGATTCTGTCATCCCAGCAAAAGCTCTGGGGCAGCGCGACGTGGCGGAGAGGCGGTGTGGGAGGCAGCAGCTCTGCACTCCCTGCTGATGCTGTCGGTTCAGCGTAATCCAGCTGAAGGTCTTTTGGGTACAGCCGGGTTCAGCGGAGGACTAGCTGAGTGTGCTGGTTCAGAGGGCACTAATGCAATTGTGTGATTAATTGACGTCTGTGCCTTTTGTTTGCTTTGCAGGCGGCGGTCGGTGGGGACGGGCAGCGTAGGGCGCTCGGTCCCTCCTACGGTGCCCGCTCTCCTCTGACAGAGATGACTTCTGGCCCCCCAGAGCTGTCTCCTTCAGAGCAAAGATGAGTCACTGCCCCCGGGTAAACAGTGAATGCCATGACACTCACCATCCAAAGACAGTGAGGTGGAACAAACAAGGTAATTCCTTAATAAATATTCATTTCAAGGAAACATATTGGGCTTAATCCTTCTTCCGCTGATGTTAATGAAAGTTTTGCGTTGACAAAAGGCACTGCAACATTTGTAATGTATTTTGACATCTGTGGATGAAAGGTTCTAAATAATAGCTAAGGATTATGTATTCCTCAGTGAGAACATGAGCTACCCCGCCGGATAAATTAATAAACACATTGTTACGTTAAGTATGGTAAAATGCCTCTGATGCTTCATGCTTACACTTGACATGTTGACAACAGGAGGATTTGGTTTAATTTATTTCATTTTATTTTATTATTTCATTTTACTGAATTTCATACCAGACTTGCTTGAAAAATCTCCAAGTGCTTTCAGTTTTAAGACATTAAACCTCCAAAGAGAGACAAATATTTTAGCTGCGTTTCACAGGTAGAGAAGCTGAGGCGTGCAAAAGATCACTGAGACTTTAACGTCACGGGATCTGGGAACTAAAGGCTGCCCCTCTGGTCATTACAAAGCTACAGGAAGAGATATTTAATCATTCTTATCATGCAAAAACCTCAAAATGGTCTCACAAAAAGAAAGGCACCTTTCTGGTGAAAAAACATCAGAGAGGAGATATCCTTTGGGTTTAGGTATTTAATAACAGCCAAGCAGGTTTACCTTGCTCTCATTTGTGGTACATCTTACGTTCTACCTCAAGTCCCACCGTGAATGCTTCACGCGTGGCAGACCCCTGATGGCTTTCTCTGCTGTGTGGGGTACACCTTTCTGTCTCTGGGGGTTTCATGAATAATTTCTCAAAGCTTCTTAAGTTTTTTTGCTCCTCTCTCCTTTCAGCACTGAGTTTGCCACTGGAGACACTGTGCAGCATTGCAGGTGGGTGCTAAAGCCTGTCCTTGCACTCCAGCCCCAAAGCCACAGGTCTGCTAATTGCCACTGTAATTAAACCAAAGACCTTTCTTTCTCTCTTCGTTCATTTTGATCCCTGAACTTATTTTAAGCATTTGTACAGTGGTCCTCACTGTGGTACTGGAGAATCATTTAAATACTAAACTTAATCTCAAAACTGAAATGTCTAGCACCTAAAAGTGATATCTAGTGATAACACAAACTTGAAATCTGTTTTCAAGTATTAGACTATGTGGTATGAAAGTGACTGGTGCTTGCTACTAAATGCTAGACAGCCTAGTATGGAGTATTTATAACAAATTACAAAATACATCATGGAGGTCATTCTGTTTTCCAGATTCAACCTACATCCTTCCTGCAAAGGAAGCCCATAGAAATGCCCAAGCGTGCGATTGTTATCATCAGCCAACTTCCAGTGCTTCTGGCTTACTCTGGTATTGTATTTTCTGCACCTCCAGCAACTCCACAATTATTCTTCTGGACTTGGACAAAGTAAAGATTAAAAGAGCACTTTCCAGTGGATGATAGTTTCCTTCAGAGCTGAGGAAGGTCTGGGGTTTTTTTTAATTTTTCCTTCAGGTTTAGTGATTTGTGCCCAAAAGAGTTTAGTACCCCACCCTCTGTTTCTGGAGCCCTGATCTGCAAAGACTTCTTTGATATCTGTGCAATAAGATGTCAGGCTTTATAAGGGCTTTTCTCATAATGACTTTAAAAAGACTGGATGTCCTGCCTTTCAGAAGTTTGACTCGCAGCTTCTACCAAGAGTAAAACAAGCGTGTAGATAAGAAAACCAACAGGCAAGCAAAAAAAAAAAAAAAATCAAGGAAACCTTGTGATATTTCCTGCCATCCTGTTTTCTGTTCTACCTGCAATTTGTTACAGTTTTCCTGTGGGAATGAGGTTTGGCATGATTGTGCTGTCTCTCTCTCTGTCTCTCGGTACGCCTTCCAATTTCAGTGACATTTGGCAGAGAGGTGATGGTCTGAAGGAGACAATGTTTTCACAATTCTCATAAACACAGGTGGTTCTGTGCAGGAGGCCAACTGTAAGTGCATTGACGGGGAAGGAGACAGGGTGGGAATCTCATGCACTATTAGACAGCAGAGGATTTAAGTGATAAAGTCCTCATGTATGCCAATCTTAGATAAAACTCAAGAATTGACGCCTTCTATACAAAAACAGTCACCGCAGGAAAAATATCCTTGGGAAATCAGGTCTGCCTAGTCCTGGTGCTCAGGGATCTGCTTGTTCCCTGCCTTTTTGAAATGTTTTATCCACTTAGATGACTCATGGGGACAAGGACTGTCTCTTAATAGATGTCTGTACCTAGCACAGTGAGTACCAGCCTCAGCTGAGTCAAGGGCTCTTCCATGGCAAAGGCAATTATGCACTGATGGAGCCTGCTTGCTATGAAACAATAATACTCAGATCAATCAGGTCGATCAGTAATCTTCCTTTTCTTGTCTTAGATACAGATAATGGACATTCTGCCTTCCATTACTCATCTGGTATTAGTAAGAAGAATCATTTATTACAGCAGGAAACGAAAAAGCTCAAGATGAGACTGAAACTCATTCCAACATAGTGGAGTCTTTGACTCTTCTTTAAGTCTCTCATACTTGAGACTTAATGCACAGAATAAGAGTGAAGTCAGTGTCTTGGGCTGACAGTTCTGGGCTGCACTGCATTTGCTTGGACGTAAGGGAGTATAAAAACCAAGGGTGGAAGAAAATCGGGAATTTCTTTTTTCTCTCTTTACAGGAGAGGGGCATGCAGTCTTAAATGCATCTTGTCTTCATCCCACCATCATGGTTGCCAGTATCAAAAGCTTTTATTGTCAAGCTTTATGTGCAAACAGTGTTTGGCTGCTGGAGCAGCATCGATGGCCACTGTGGCAGGCAGCACGGCCAGGGATGCCTCCTGGGGGTCACAGCCTGTTGGGCTGCTGTGGACAGCCCGGGCCCAGCTGCTGGAGAGCCTTTTAGCTTTTCAACAGACACTCTGTTTGGTGTGGGGTGTTTCTCTCTGGACACAAATACAGCAGAGTGCATTGCTTCCCTCCTCCTGGCACAGCAGCTTGCTTCCCTGCATCACGCTCTCTTTTTTCCTTTCCAGAATAACTGTAAACAGAAAGCAATCACTTAAGCAATATTGTTGGTAGGGCAATCTCTGTGCTACTGACCTTTTCCCAGTCCTGGGAGACCAAACGGGCTTTTTTGTCTCCTGCTCAGCCTTGCCAAACCCAACATCTGCCTGTGTGAGACCAGTCAGTCTCTTGTCACCTCAGCCCGTGATGCTCCTCTGCCTCCATTTCTCTCCCTTTCCCTTCTCCGCGCCCTCCCCTCTCCCACCGGCTCCATTCCCCACACAAGCCCCGACCAGTCTCTCCACACATCGTGCTCTGGCTCTCCTTTTCTTCTTCTGCTCCCGCTCAGCCCCTTTTCCACCCGGAGCAGCGCTCAGCCTGCCGGCTGCCCTGACCTTCCCGGCGCATGTAGTGCCGTGTGTGCCGTGAAAACATGCTCCCCTCCACGTGTCGGCACAGCCGCAGCCGCTCATAAACTTTTGACCCTTGCTTAGCCCTCTGCCATCCCCTGGCAGAGACAATGGCAGGGTTATACGCCTGGGTTTAGTTACCAGGGGCTGGAGACTGCCAGGGAACACAGCGCTGCAGCTCTGATTACATTTACACGGGAGGAAAATACTCTTAAGGCAGCAGCTGCCATTTTCTTCTTGCTTACATTTCTTTCCTAGGCTTTGTTTTCCTCTTATTTGATGCGTGAGGGTTTTTTTCTTCTCTGTTATTTGTCTTGAGGTTGCTGCTCAGGAGCCAGCAGTGAAAGGCTACATCCCGTGTAGTAATACAGCTGCATAAGGAGTCCCTGTTGGGGGGAAGGCAAGGAAGAGCACAGAAACAGAGAGAGGTGGCTGCAGTCCTTTGGGGAGAGTGGGGAGGAGGCAGAAGCAGCAACACCATGTGTCTAAACTGGAAACTTAAGGAAAGAAAAGATGCCTTCCCTGATTCCAGGCAGCAGAAGAAAAATCCCTCCCCAGTCGGAAGCTGCACAGGATACCATCCATTGCATTTTTTCCTACCAGTAAATAAATAAAAGTGACTTTCCAATGAGCTCCAGTACAACCTTCAGTGCTCTGATCTTGTTTTCAGCACACCATTTATAAACTTCAAAGCCTTACCTAGAAAACATTTTCAAAAGTGTTATCTTTCCACATAATTTATTTGTGATACAATAGTTTCCTTTTCAGCTCCTGCCACCTCATTACATCAGCCTCAACTTTCCTTCTCAATTCCAGCTCTTAACTGTACGCTTCACCGTTTCTTCTGCCCTTTTACAAGACCCATGTTATTTAAGTGAAAAGTAGTTAAGGAATGGATGGTGTGCTCTAAAAGATGTTGCACTGGGTGTAGTCATAGTGCAGAAGGGTTGGTTAAATGGCAAAAAGGCAATAGCATCATTCTTCCAAGGGAAATTAGCCAGTGAAAATACGTTTAGATGCATAAGATAATTGGTAATCTGCAGGACTTCTCTGAGAGCAGTCAGAAGCTGGGTTTCACTGGAAGGTTCTTTAGAAGGAAACAAGTCCCTCAGTTTGAGGTCAACTCAGTTTGAGGTCAACTTCTCTATAGAAATGTCCTGTCTCGTGTCTTTGACATGAGCTCTGCTCCTTTGGCCCCCATCTCTGCTGTCCATCGCTGGCCTCAGGCGTGACGCAGTGAGGTCTCCATCACTGTGCCAGCTCTCGTGCCTGATGTGCCCCCTCCCCACTGAGTGTTCCTCATTCCAGGAGTGCCCTGAGTGACTGCATCTTTGTGAGGAAGGCTAAACCTAAGGAAGGACACATGTGCTTCTCCTTACCCAGGTTTAAAGCCCAGTTGGCTGTCAGCTTCTCCTGTTCCCGTGCCAGGCACAGCAAGCCATAGTGCTCACAAGCCCCACGGTATCCTGGTTTCCCCCTGGGGCTGCCATTTGCCCTCGATGAGAAAACAAGCTCAGATTTCATTTGAAACCAAATCCACAGTATGTTTCTTGGTGTTACAGAAAAGACAGAAAGCTCCAGAACATCTCAAATAACATAAATCCAAACTGCTTTATGTTCACAGTTGCTTGGTTTTGGAGGTGAGGCTGACTCAGGACTTTCTGTGCTTCACTTGGCAAAGTCCATCAGCTTTTTCCAGTCAGGCTGTGCCTCTGCCTCAGCCTCTGAATATTTGTGTGCTTCAGACACTCCAGGCATACATCCCTGCAATGCAGACTATAGGTAGGACACATGGTTATTTGTTTCTTTTCCACCTGGATAAATACTTTTCTTTTTATAGTTCAATGTCATCGAAATAAACAGTTACTGGTTTTTTGGGTCATTTTAAAATGCAGGTTGACCCTGCAGACAGTGCAGCACAGAGCATTCAATGTTTAAACTGTCTATTTGGCTCCATCCAAGCACCGTGGCCTTGAAATGAAGATGTTACACCACTGCATAAACTCACCGCAGAGAAATAAGACCAATTCTAGTTACTGGATTTAACAGATTATGTTTACAAAGTAGCTGTTTGATTCTTTTCATTTCTTGTCATATCCTATTTCATTTGAACTTGATATCCTATTTTTTAAGAGAACTTTAATGACTGAGACACAGTATCTCATTCGGCTATAAAAAAAAAAAAAAGCCCAACAAAAAAGTTTGCACCTTATTGTCAACTATCATGAAAGAACTTGCAGACAGAGCAGGAAAGTGCAGTCAGGTTCAGGAACCTGATGAGGAATACGCAGAAATGTTAAATAAATTATTACTTATTTATTATTAAAAATAACAGTCACACTTCTATAGCTCCTCTCAGATAATGAACTCAAAGCCATTTATAATTAATTTCACAACCCCATGTAGGTGAAGGAACTCTGCCACCTTGTTTTTTTCAGCAAAGAGCTGAGACATCGAGAAGTGAAGTGTTTAAAGTCATGTAGATCCCTCCCTTGACCAGCACCAGGGAGCTTTTCCCGAAGGGAAGTAAGGTGGACAGCATCCCTCTTGGTTTTCCAAGTTTTAAGCTTCTGGAACTGGGGACGTCTGTCTGTCCTGGATTTGGTTGGAGTCTGGCCCAACAGGGTCTTCAGGTTTGCCCACGAAGGCACTGACCCAGCATCCCTGACTCCGTGGGCTGCTCAACTCATCGTCATCCCAAAAACGGAGGTTGCCAAAAAGATGTCTCACAGTGCAAGGCTGTGACAGGGCGCTGAGGGCTCCTGTCACTGTTGTTGAAGCCTGAAAAATTGTAATGCTGCACAGAAGAGGGGGGGGTGGGAAATCAGCACAAATGCTGATTTAACTCATGGATGGAGGAGCTGCAACTGCCGAGACCGGGAGCTGCTCTGCCACGTGCGGACGGGAGGCAGCGGGGCAGGACTTGTCCCATCCGCTGACATACAGCCAGGAAAGCCTTCATCTGCTGCTGAACCCAAGGAGAAAATTAAAATCCTGCCCTAAATGATTTTCTAACATGGTATATTCCAAAAAAAAAAAAAAAAAAAAGCACCATGACATTTACTGGCACACCGACAACATGAACGTTACACATAACACAACCGAGTATTTTATCAGAGCTGAAGTCAACTGTGCAGCCCAGATTACTTCCACTTTTGTAGACTGCGTTGCAGAGAGTGCTGTGGGAAGCAGTATTTTGGGAAACGGCGTGGTTAGAGAATCTGAGCCCCACAAACCCAGGAGAGCGTGACTTGCCCTCCTGTCCCCTGCGCTGCTTGGGTTTGCAAATGGCAGATGTTCCTTTTTCCCAGCTTTCAGCCTTATCTTCTTTCTCATTGTCAGCTGAGTGAAATTGTGCTGTATGTGTATTATCCTGTGACCGTGTTCCTTATCGAAACCACACAACTAAATATTTCCTTACGTTATCCTCCTTGCCCAGATGAAGGTACACGGAGGTCGGTACCTTCTGCACCTCCTCACTGTGTCACCCAGGGAGCAGCAGTGAGCTCCTGGAGGCAGAAAATGCTATTTTTGGTTCGGTACTTTAAATGTGTATCTTTTTTTCCCTCTTCCTAAAATTGTATTTATTATCTAGTCATGTTTCAAAGAGGCAACGGATTTCTGCATTTAAAACACTTGCCCAGAAAGTGATGGGCTTTCTTGGTAAAGAGACAGGTAGGAAGAACCTGTTCCATTTCAAATCTCTGAAAATATAGATCCTGGCAAATTATCATTGCTTCCTTCTCATTTCGCTTTTATTTAAGCTGTCCCAGAGCCTCTTTGTGCCTGTGTTGGGTAAGAGATGTGTGGAAGCTGCCTCCAGCTTTGGGCTGTGAAGGGTCCAGGGAGCGTCAGGCAAAAGGATGATCGTGATGAACACCCACCTTCCAGGCCCGGCGGGCTTCCTCCAGGAGGTGAGATCCAGATGGTGAAAAACAGGTGATTTGCTATTCAGATAGCAGCAGAAAGGCTGCCAGGACTCCAGCTGGTGATGGATGAACTCTGGTTCTCACGAGGGTTTGTGTGTTTCGTGACCGTGAGTTTTAGCTGCACTCAATAGACGGTTTCCTTCCTCAAAGCACCATCCCTTTCATAGGAAATATTTTGTTAGCTCTTGTCCTGCAGCCTTCTACTGACTTAGGGGTTAAATATGCTACAAAACCTGCCCATTAAAAGGACTATGTGAAGATTTAATTAATATTGTGATAGTCTTAATAATCTGGTGAACAGTCGACTCCAACCTCTGTGTGTATGGGGAAGATCATGAAGAGAGGAAATCTGTGACGAGTAATGGCTGTATGAATAATTTATTTGACACAAAACTATTTTGTATCTTGACAAAAATCTTGTATCCCTATGAAAGCAGAAGCTCCTGAGGCAGTGCAGTTTGCCTCTAGGGCAATATGCTTTTTTTCTTATCGTCACTTCTCATTGTCTAGCAACAATCTTATTTACTCTACCAGAATTCATCATTAATAATCACTTGTCAGGAGGGTTCTGACTCTGCCAGCAATTATTTTGCCACTCTGCATTACATGTTTCCAGAGTGAACAACAGACTATGTATTCTATATTTTGTAATAAAGATATGGCAAGAAAACATTCATGTTTTTGTGAATAAGCAGAATGGATGTAAGATCTGAACAGCAGAATGATGTACAGATTTGGGATTTGATTGCGTTTTTACCAAGTGAAAAATGACATTAGGATTAGAAGGGAAACATTTACTGAAAATAAGAAAAGGTTACCTCAACTTTTTTTGTAGTTACAAGATGGTATTCAAAAGAGGTATTTTTATACCCATTAGGGAGCCATCCAGGGTTTATGCAGATTTGACATTTTCTTCTTTTTTCTCTATTTGTGTCTGGAGCCCAGGGTGAACAGCCTCCTTTTTGTTTGCTCTGTCTAAATATCTTTGTCTGGGCAGCTGTTGAATCAGGCCCTGTGAATAAATAAAATGAAGAGGACCTCCTGCACGATTTACAAAGAAATGCTATTTTCTGAGCCCCGACTTGCCATTTTGTGGTGTTGGCATTATCTTTCTTAGACAAACAAACTGCCTCTCGTCCCTCCTCACGAATGTATTAGCTTTCCACTTGCAAAAGCTGCAGCAAGTGAACTTTCCTGACATTAATGGGAGGTGACGGCGGGCGAGGGAAGATGCTGCCTTTGTCCAAGAGGAGGAGAAGCGCTGTGAGCCCAGCGCGCCCGCAGCGCTCCGGCTTCCCGCACGGCTTCTATTCTCCCAGAGCTTGAGAGTGTTACTGGGGGAAATCAAAGACAAAATCCTTTAAGAGTTCAGTCCTGTCACCCCCCCAGCACGCTGCCTCTCATCATCGCTTAAGGAGGACTATTCATGCAAAAAAACCCCAGTGCTCACCGGGTGTAAGCATTGAAAAAGGGGGTCAGCTGACAGAAGATGCATTAACTTATAATAATAATACCAACAAGAATCCCATTAGCCTTATTTTACGCATATGGAGGCACGGAAAAGCACAGTGTGTTGAAGCTGGGAGCACCAGCTGGGCCTGGGACTTGCGGGGTCCCCTTTCCAGGTCTCTCTTCTAACGACTAGGCCAAATTGCATGATCCTAACATACAATTGCTACGTGATATTCTTTATTAAGTGTGACTGTAACTTGTCAAGAGAGCCTCACACAGCTCTTTGAGGTTCAGGTACCTTCACTGACCCTCGGTCGTATTTGCGCTGCCTCTTGAGGAGCACCAGGCAGTTTGGATGAACGTTCCTCAGCTGGCAGCTCAGTGGCTGTGTTTGTATGACCGAGCCCACCCAAGCCCTTTTTCACATCCCATTAACACATTTGAAGGCTACCATGCCTACCTGCACCTTGTACCAATGTTTCAGCTCCCGTTTGGACAGTCCAAGTCTGGAGAAGAAGGAGGGGAAAAGGACAAAATCGTAGTGACAATATGCCACTCCACTCTGCAATGATAGGAAATGTTGGAGACCGAAAGATGCTGGTTATTTTAAGGCTGAAGGTGCTAAGAGTATCAGAAAAAGTGCTGAGCATCTTCAGCATCTGTTGCCCTCAGCGGGAGCAGAGACTCTCAGCTTCTCTCAGCTGACACTAAGCACCCACCAGGATCACCCCGTTAATGAGCTCAGACAAATCCATGCTCCTTGGTTGGCGCAGGGCAAGGAGACATGAAAGCTGCTGAACAGAAAGTGGAATGGACACGGTGGCTTCACCAGCTGCGGAAGGTGCCTGGGAAACCCTATGTTTTTATTTAAATCATACATACAAATATGCTTGCTGAAAAACAGTACTCCATGGCTATAAAAGCTGAACGATGTGTTGAAGCTCCACTCTCCAGGGCTCATGTGGGTTGTGGGGGCTCCCTGGCAGGGCAGCTGCTCCATCAGTCCCCCCTCTCTGCCCCATGCTGGGGGACAATGAAGAAGCTGCTGCTGATGGGGAAAGGGCTCACTGCAGCAGCCAGAGGGAGCGTGGGTGCAGCAGGAGAGCAAATGGGTACATCAGGAACCTTCACTGTGACAATTTGTTTTCAATAATCTCTTGATTATTGGGCTTCCTATTCCCCTGTGCGTATTCTTCAATAGTTGAAACCAGAAAGAATCTTTCAGGTCCTCTCTCTGATCCAGGAGATATTCGGTAGAGTAGTGTTGTTATCAGCTGACTTCTGTTCAGACCCACCTGCTGCTTTACCTTCCTCCAACACTATCCAGGAGTTTAGTCAACAGAGTTTCTACTCACCTGCCCTGTGCTGATCCTAGAATGAGAACATGGCCCATGTGTAACTGCTCAAAGCACGCTCCATCCCTTTCATGCTCCATTCCCTACATGCTCCATCCCGCTACCTCCTGCCACATGGCACCTCCAGAAATTCTCATTGCTCCAGCAGGAGCCCAACGTACCTGTCTATGTGTCTGCAACTTCCCTTAGTCAAGCGAATATTTGATAGAATATGGAAATGACTCATGGGGATGACACCTAACATGGTGATCAAGACACAATCTGTGAACTTGGCAGTCCTATGTCCTATTTTCAGTAAAATCCTTTTCTTCCTTTATTCTCAGTCCTTTCCAATACCATTTATGATCTTTTCTTCCCCCAGCACCCCTACAGCATGGTGCCTTGTTAAGATCCTTTCTCCCCAGCATCGCTTCCTCGATGGTTCTTAGCTGCTTCTTGGTGCGACACGTTCCCTGGCTGCCACTGGCTTGTGTTCGACTGTCTGCAGTCAGGCAGGGCTACAGAAGCAAAGTTCTTGCTACTGGTGCAGACCTTTCGCCTTATCTGGGTCCCTTTGTGCCAGGTCCAGCATGGCAGGGCCATGATGGTGATGTGAGCTCATGTGTAGGAGCACAAGATACCCTTGGGCAACATAAGCTCCCCTGTACGGTACAGAGACACAACCTTGGGCTTGTCCAGGGACCGGCCATGCTGGACCATCCGAAGCTGGTGAGCTGGCCACCAACGGGTCCAGCTTTCTGTTTGTGACACGCAGGGCCACAAAGTGGAAAGCGCTGGTAGGGAGCTGTAAATGCAGTGCGAAGGAGCGCTGCTGGAGATGGGTCTGGAAGGTGTCCAAATAGCAGGTCTCGCAGGGGCGATTCAACAGGGCTGCTGGGAACATCTCAGGGGAGCTTATTCTAAGCAATCCCTATTGTCAGCATACATTTTAGGAATTGCAGAGATTTAAAATGTTCTGGAGTTTCCAGTGTGTTAGAGCAGGAGGCGGTGGAGGTAAGTAAAAGTAAATACTGCTCATCTCTACTGTTGCGATCTTCTCCTACACCTCCAGAACACAGGACAAGGACACCAGACTGAATGCAGGCTGGAAAACAATGAAATTCCTGTTAGTCAGCATGATCAATTAAATTAAATTAAATTTGCTTTCCAAATGTGCGCACGGGACAAACCCCAAGGATCCAGCTGACAAGCCCAGCCAAAATGGACTCTTCTGCGTTTCCCTTCAAGCAAATGTCAAATCTGAACCACTTCCAGAATTGTTGGTGGCTGTGTGGCAAAGCTGGCCTGACCTGGTGACAGCTCGAGTGGATGGAGCTGGAGCTTGTCCGAGGAATGCATTTCTTTGGGAAAAGCCAGGCTCACGCAGTCGGCAGCTGGAGGAGGAAAGGAATGCTTTTGGGGTCATACAGACCAAACTGCCTGGAAACAGAACATGAAGTCACAGAGAGTGCAAGTGCAGCGTGGCAGGATGAACATATCCTCAGAGAAAAGACGAAACTAGGTCATAAAAGCTGAGAAAAGAGGAGAAACCACACTTCTTATTCGTTAGTGATTCCTAGGTTGCTTGGTAGCTCAGATCAAGTGGCTGATGCAGAGATGGACTTCACAGTGATCAGAATGAGTCCTTTCTTCAGCTCACTTAAGAAAAAAAACCTTAGATTTTGCAAGTCTTATTCCAGAAACTAAAGGTATTTCTTACACCAGCTGTCACGTGCCAGCCTGCCCCAGCCACACAGCCAGGCTGTAACTCCCAGGAAAGGGTTACAGCTCCTTTTCCTTATCTCACTGGCAGCATCGTGCCAGCCTTTGGGAGCCCTGGGGCACCCACATCTTCTCAGCAACTTTCTTTTAAAGGTAAGACAAGCCTTAAAACCACGTCCTGGGCTGTCTGTTGAGGTTTTCATCAAATGTATCTTTAGCTGCTTAAAGCTTAGTCAAAACCTGACTGGAGATGCTGTATTCGTACTGAAGCTTATCCGTGTAGGAGAGCAGCTCTGGCTGTGGTTGGGAGCACCACAAGGTGGTTGGTTTCTTCTTGTCTGGTGGGATGTGCTCAGCCTGAGAGTTCTCTCATTTCTCAGCAGCTATGAGGGGCTACCGTATCTCCTGTTTCTCTGCTGTGAGCAGTTTCGTCACCTAAGTAGAGATGAAAACATTGGTACAAAACCCTGAAATCAGGATTGATGACAAAAGTTGTTCTGCTAGAGGTATTATCAAGTGGTGGGAAGCACACCAGCGACTGCCTGCTGCTGACACGTGTGGGAAAAAGAGCCCAAAAGCAGCACTCATCTTTCTTGTATCTAGCTCCTTTGCTAATGCTAAAACAAAATTGTTACATTCAGCATGTCTGGTGATACGGACTCCTGAAGGGGCAGAAAAAAGCTGTGACCATGCCCAACACTGACCTTCAAACGTGTGTGGTCACAAAGGCAAAGGCAGCACTGCTCCCAGGGGTCCAGCGGGACATTCCCCTACCCTCTGTAGACCCCTTAAAGACCAACGGATTTATGGTAAACCACAAACTATTTGAGGCCTGTTAAACTACCTGCTGTGCTGCTTTAAACCTGAGCTAAAGAGGGACTTCCAGAGGGGGAAGGAGAATTTATTTATAGTATGTACGTCTTAGAGTCCCATGTAACAAGAGGGTTTATTTTTCCTCAGGATGTTTGAATAGACTTGCATGGGTAATGTTTGTCTTTTTACGCATGGTTATAAATGTTATTGTGCTGCAACAGAATTTAATCTTGGAAAAGTCAGCTATGTTGTTTAGGTGAAAATCTCCAAGAGATCCAGTGGTGCCTCTTAATATAACATGGGAATATTGTTTCCAATCCAAGTAACAGTTTGCAGGTTTTGTCTTGCCCTTCCTCATTCAAGAGATCTGTGCCTGAATAACCGAGTTTGCCCAGAAATGACAGGTATTTAGCCAGAAAGGACTTCACTCACAAGGTACATTACTTTACATCATGTCATTGGCTTGTGTTACAGCACAGAAGGGTCCACAAACATAACAAGATATGAAGTTACAGGTGATGACAGGACATGATTCATGGGCTACCCCAAGAAACAACTCTCCTTCCTCTTCAAAATCAAATATCTGTCATTACACAGGGTTTTTTTTTTCAAGTTTTTTTAAGTTTTGATCTAACAGCAAAGATATCTGTTCTGGTGGTGGGTCTTTTTTTTTGTCTTTAAAGGCATTAGAGCATCTGAAGCTTCAGCTGAATTGCAACCATTTTCTGCATTTGCTGAGCATGTCTAACTTATTCTTTAAAGATGATATATTCAGGTAGACAGTATGAGACTCGTTACATAATGCCAGGGGTTTGAAAGTTCCTGAGCTTTGCTTGCAATGGCTTAAAATGCATCTGTTTGACAAATATATTCACATCTGCTAATAAAGATAATAAAGATTATCATAGGTGTGGCTGTAAAACATAAATTACCTCAGTCATTTATACATAGCCACATTATGTTTATTTACCATTAATTTTCTATATTTTGCAAATAAATATACATATACCCCTGCAAAATAGGATCTCCCATTTCACCCACCTTTCCCAGTGTTCAGTTAGACCGGGGTCTGTGGAACTCTTGGAGCGTTATTTCCATCACTGTCTGCGGCTGCGGCTTGATTTGAAGATACAGGCTATTTGTGGATGCCTCGCACAGTGATGATATCGCTGTATTAAACTGCAGAGATTTTGGTATATGACCTTGGCATGGCTTGTGGTCCTCTGCTTATTAGCCTGCCTTCTCAGGCTTTATGTTGAATTTCAAATCTTGCGTTCATCCAAGTAGTTACCATTTAATATCATAATAAGTAAATGCTTGGTAATGACACAGCATTTTAAGACTATCTCTTAGACATTGCAGGATTGCAGGCAGAAGTCAGAAGCTCTTCAAGTTTTTCTACTGGGCCTCCCACACCAGTATCTCTGGAAGAACCAATAATTACATCCTTAAAAGCTAGGACAGATACATGCATTTGGTTTTGTTCTACCAAACAAAAAATCAATGACTACATATTTTAGACTGTGGTTTTATCTGAATCCTAACTGTTGGGTTATGCTTTGACAGAGTTGGAAGGGACCTCTAGAGATCATCTAGTCCAACTCCCCTGCTAAAGCAGGATTGCCTAGAGCACAT
>JAOXJK010000040.1:46605094-46630422 GCA_025774025.1 Xenus cinereus | reverse complement strand
TCATGGAGAGCCTGCCATCCACCAGGACTCCCAGATCCTTTTCCTCAGTAGTACTTCCCAGAAGATCCATCCCTAACGGTAATGGTAATTCACAGGAATAAAAATAGTCAAGGGTTATGTTCCTAAATTAGCTTTTGTGTGGTGTCTTGTATACAAATAGACAGAGCGTCTTGATCAACGGTTTTATGACCCTTGGTTAGGATGATCTAAATTTATTGTATGTAAGGGGTTAATTAGTTAATATGTGTAATAGCTTTAAAGGTGCTTGGCATTATTACAGGATATAGACTGGGCAAAACATGGAACTGATGTAGTATAAAATAATACCAAAGCTAAAATATAAAATCTTGGTAGTTACTTTATGGCTATGTAAACTGAACAAGCTGAATATGAGATGAAATTGCTGGGATGGTCTACTTGCTGGAATCAAGTTCCCTGGCTCTTAATGAGTTTGCCCTTTCCACAGCGCTGAGCAAGGTTTGCATCCTGCTGTTTCTTCATGAATCTCATTTCCAGTGGCTTCGAAACTTAACTTTGAAGAAGTATAAGCAGTTTCACTGGCAATACCTGTCAAAAAGCAAACAGGAAATAGGGGGGAAAAAACCCACAATTTTATGTGCTGATACATTCACATACACAAGGAAGCATAATGCATTTCGTGTTGGGAAAAGAGCTGTTTACTACAAACTCATTGCTTTGGGGTTTGGTTTTTTTTTTACATATTCTATACAGATCTAACTAGGGAGTCTGTTTCAGCTAAACTTTTATGACCCTCTGGTAAACTCAAACATGAGAAGGGAGAAGGCTGTGCACTAAGCAATTGCTGTGACTGACCAACAGAAAGGAGCAGGTAAACGCAGTACCTGTACATGATCATTCAGCGTAATGCAGGGTATGTTTACTTGAGAGCTTTGCAATAAAAACCGCTTTCTCTGGTGACACCCCCCCAACCCAGATTTAACCTTCTTACAGATGCTTCTGAGCACTCACTCACAGCTCCTGAGCACTCCTAGGCCCTGGAAATGTGAACAGGAGAGTTAGTAACACAACTGTCTTACCAGTAGAGGAATTCAAGTGGTACGGGAGAGTGACTGGAGATACAAGTCTCTCTATGACTTGAATATCAGGGTTTCTTGGCTTTTACTTCATTCATCTTTGAAGGCACAAAGAGAAAGTTTGGGCTTCACTTATAAAGAAAGGGGCATTTTATATTCCACACCCCCACCTGCTCGCTTCTTCCCGGTGATGGCTGGGATACCAGTGAAATACTGCTCTGCAGCCCGCAGGGCTCGGCCGCGCAGAATTACAACACACAGGCATCTCCTGGGAATTGAGGTCTGCGGCAGCCCCAGACCTTAAATAAATTCCAACAAACAGAGAAAATTATGAGAGCTGCCTCTTGTCCTGGCCCTCTGATGAAAGCTCACCCTTTCTTTGAGTCTGATCCCATGGTGGCTTCGTGCCCCACGTTTTATACGGCTGCGTGCGATACAAAATGTTTCTCATCTGGAAACATGCTAAAATGGCAATTCCTCTGGATTAGGTGAGTAACAGGGTAGGATCTCACAAAACCTTTTCTTCAGTTTATTCTGGTTTCCTGGTAGGCAGCTGCTTTTCCCCTGCACTCACCTTGAGCTGATTTTTGACCTGCATTTGGGGCTGCCCAGCTCCGTCCTCGCCGAAGGGGCAGAGATGAGACCTGCCCCTAAGTTTTCACAGCAGCTGCTTCTTGCTGTTTGGAGTAAAATGGCATGTCCTCATTTAGACAAGTAGGTTGGTGCAAAGGCTTCTTCTAAGCTCTCTCCGTTATGCTCTCTATGGTATTTGGTCAAAAATAACCATCACAGATACCAGTGACAGCTCTGGTGACAGAGGCAAAGCAGGCATTGCCTAAAGGAGGCAAAGTGGCCGTGGTCCTACTCCTCATGGTGGTTCAGATGCTGGTGCCGGGGTATAAAGAGTACCCACTGGCTGGGGGGCAGGTAAAGGAGGGGGACATGAATGGACTTGAAATCATCTGTCAGAAAGACACCAAACTTACAGTAGTGAGAGTGACTAAATACAAAACCTCTTCACGGAAGATGCTGGAGCTTTTCGTTACCAAAACTTGCTGCTGCTCTGGCAGGTGATCACTAGTTAAGCACAAACCCGGTTCATTAAAAAGAGCTCCTTGTTTAAAATGTTTGGCCATTTACACTGAATGACCGCAAAAACCCACAAAGACAGGAAGCAATCAAAGAGAAAAAACCACCAGCAGCAGCAACAACAAAACAGGCTCATTATCCAAAGCCTCACAGTGACTGAACTGGCACCTAATGGCAAACTGCTCCTGTCCTCCCCAACAACCTCAGAGGGTGCTTTTTGCAGCCAAAATGATCCACAGCCTTTAACTGTGAATTCTGATTCATTTCAGCCACAGTTTTGTGGCTGGTGCTGTGGCTACAACATCTTGCAAAACAATCAAAATCTATTAATAACTTAACCCTTCATTATCAATTTTTAAATGGATTCACCCACCAAGAAGACCCCAGCAAGAGGGCTAGTCAAAAGACGGGCTGGAGTTGGTGGTAACAGACATAAACTGGACAGACCTCTCCTGCAGAGACGTAGGAACTTCCAGACCTTGCAGCAATCCGCTCTGAGCTTCCTTCCAGACTGCATTGCTGGGGACACCTTCTCCCCTGGAGATTAAAACATGGTTTGTGTTGTTTTTTCATTGTGTTTCTACTCCCAAAGGGAAACCTGGTCTAGTGGGAGGTGTCCCTGCCCACGGCATGGGATTGGAACTCAATGATCTTTAAGGCCCCTTCCAACCCGAACCATTCTATGATAAATGCTGGCTGGACACAGCTGGGGCTGTGCTAGATGTTAGAGGGGGAAATGATTTTTCTGTTATCGAAACGCTGCCTGCAATATTAAGGTCACACCGTCCTAACGTGATCCTGCCCTAGAGATGGCTACAGATTCTGATGCATCGTGTTGTGCCGCGTCGTTCTCAATTAACTGAGGGCGGTTTGCCCCAGGGCCTGCCGATTCATCTGTTCGCTGGAGCTCGCCCCGAGTTAACAGACAGCAAAATCGAAAGATTCTTCCACGACAAACAGCCTGCTCATTCATCTGTTGTTTCACTGCGGTGCTGTTCTCATCACCACGTTTGATTTAATTTGTACGTGCGCTAGTCGTGAAAACAATACCAGCGTACCCTTGCTTTGGGGCATGAGAGGTCAACAAAGCGAAGAGCCGCTGCCTTTTGGGGCAATCAAATATACCGTGTAAGAAATCTGCAATGGCTTGCAGATGCTGCACACTAGGGAGCTAAAAAGGTTTTAATCCTTATTTAGAATTTTGTGTGTTTGTGTGGGGGATGGTTGGTTTTTTTTGTAATATATTTGCACGAGCATCTTGTGTAAAGGATTCCTCTTCCCTTTCAATCTCCACACATCCCCCAATAGTAAAAGAATAATGACATCAGACCCGTGTTCTAAGGAGCACTCTTTGCTAAAGGGTTACTCAGATCATTAACTTGAGCAGCGATCTCAGTAAGAGGGATCTTATAAGGCCGTATGAGAAACCACTGAGCTGCTACACTGGTGTAAAAACTGAAGTTGCATTGCTGGTTTCTGTTCCGGTTCATGTAGAAATAATCTTATTTACTATGCAATTTTAAAAATACTTTTGAGTTAATAATACGACAGTCAAAAATCCTCAACAGTTGCGTTTAAACTGCTAAGACAAACATTTGCTTTTCTGGTATCTTCCTAAGTTTAGCCCTGTCAACTAGAAAGATATAAGTACAGTAAACCAAAGGATAGAACTTCCCTATAAATTCATTTTTAGCAGAAAGTAAAATCTTATTTAGCTAAGGAAAATTACTGATAACTACGGTGTTCTCTTAATTAGTTTGTGACAAATTTCCAACAAGATAAAGATCAAGGTGGAAAAAATAAAATTTCCATTACGGATGCTGCATGTCTTCGGCCAATAACGCTTCTGCATTTCCCGACGTGGTGTGACACCCGTTAATGACAGCGTTTCTAACTGTCACCTACAGACCGCTCCGGGGGGGAGCCTGTGGGTGCACTTCTCCAAGCTCCCTAGCATCCACCTTCACCAGCTGCAACAGCCACACAAAGATTAGGGTGGGGAAGTAACAAATAGTAAAAAAGAAGACATAATATCCATCAGCATGTTTAGGGTTGCTCCCTAAAGCGAGATAATCCCTTAATATATCAGAAAAACGTGAAAAGAATTTTAAGGCCTGTTTCAGGATTTGCCATTTCAGAACGCCTTAACATCCCACATTTCTAAAAGGTCTTTTAAAAAGGTCACGTTGGGAAATCATGCAAATTTATCCCTTTTATTTAGAACACAAAGACATATGACAGAGAGAAGTCTTTGTTTGTTGCTATTCATAGTATTCTTGTAGTTAGCGTGATCCAAATATTTATTTAGCAACAGAGCTTATGTGGCAGCACAGGTAACCACCCAATCAATGCTCTGTTCTCAATTATTAGTATTTAACTCTGCAAGCTTCTAAATAGCCTTTTCTCTCACTGAGGACAAGAATAAACTCTCTCCTGGGTAGAGAGGAACACACATATTGATGCTGTTTTGTACCAGTTCTGTGGAGTCTTTCAAAATACGTTAAGATCACTGACTCTAATTTTCATGACAATAAGGATGTAATTTTAACTTACAGAAACGAACACGACAAACCATACAAACTGGAATTCATTTAATTCATACAGTACAACAAGGAATGTAAGAACTTCTGCTTTATATATGTATTGTAAACTCTTTTTAGGTATTTTAGTTTTAAAACTTAACATTCAGTAAGAAAGTATACAATCAAAAGCCAAGTTTGAAGACCAGTTACTCTGTTTGTCAGATAGGAATATTTAAAAACACTTTTTTTCTGCAAAAAATAAGAAAAAAAATCCTTTAAAATGTTCAAATGTTCATTAATATGGAGACTTACTTGCTCATATACTAGACGACTATTTCAAAGCTGTCACACTGGCAGCATCCTGCCATTCCTGTAATCTCTCCTGTACGTAGTTGCAACGCGTTTTGGCTGCATTTTAATAAGTGATGTGTTTTAAGATGACAGAAACTAATTGGGACTCTTAAACCTTTCCTGCTACTCAAGTAACACAGGCTTTGCCACAGAAATGCATTAAGAACAGCTTATCTACTTTGAGCTAGTATTTTCAAAAGATGCATGGGACGTTCACTCTGGCTAACTGTTTTTACATACGAAAAAATATGCTCATCAGAGCATGGCAAAGTGCTCTTTTAACTGTTTGATGAGCTGCTGTGTATCAACATGGCCTGGAAATGCTTCCTCTGACTTCTGAGCGGCCATGTAACTCCTCTGAAGATCTCCAATCTGTAAGAAACACACAAACTAATATTGTAAATCCAAGCACTGCAGTGTTTGCATTGTGTATTCTGTGCAGGATGTTTCTGATGCTCACAGATGTTTAAACATCGCTGGTACTGAGAATGAACAAATCAACCAGAGTCAGTGTGGAGGCTTTTGAACTCAAGGTTATTTCCCCCTTACATACATCAAAGGACGAGAAGAAAAAGACAGAAATAGGAGGGATGCTTCAAGACAATAACTTTATAACCCATTCCACTTGATTTCTTGGAGAATGGACAATGCCCAGTGCTTGAAGTAAGGAGGAATAAAAAAATGGATGATTTGCTTTAAAACTCCACAGAAGTGTTGTATATACAGTCAAAACAACCATTCAGGCCTATGTAAAAGCCACAACTCCATATGATTTCCTGCTTCCTCACAGAGAGGCACAGCAGTGTTGAAAGTGCTGCTAAAGTGTCCAAGTGTGTTTCCACATTGTTCCTGACCTTATTTTTTCCTAAATAGCCATAATTTTTGGAACAGAGGAAGTGTACGTAAAGCTCCTGGGTGGAAAGGAAGAAGCCATGGAAAGTGTCAGTAGGAGGCCTCTGCTGCCTGCGCATCTGTCAACATTGAGCTTCAGCGTAGCAAGAATTCTCTAAAGGGGAAGAAACCAGGGTCCTGGCCAGAGAAGTCAGGTTTGTAAACCATGGACTTACACCGAATCTAAGGATTGCGTTACCCACTACAGCAACAGCTACTGATCTGGCCATTTGTCTTCTCCCACAGCCTACGCAGGTTCTTTGTGCAAATGCCACGTAACAAGACATTTGCAGACTAGGATTTACTCCTTAATCGGTAAGTACAGAACGCAATTATTCAAAACCATCTTATGGTTCACAATGGAGAGGATACGCTTACAAATTAATGGGTTGCTCTCTCCTTGACGCAATGTACTTCAGTATCTGTAGGAGTTGGGCTGCCCACACAACACAGACTCATAACAGAATCTTGAAGGTGTAGGCACAAGCAAAGGAGCATTTTTTCTTGTGAAAAATATAAGAACGTGTACAAGTTTCTCCTTATTAACAGGAATGTCGGACACATTGTTAATTCAGTGGCTGAGACGCTCTGTATGAAAGAAATTAACACACAAAATTGAAAGGCTGTAAAGCTAAAGCACAGACTTTCTTTTTGAGATCACGGGATGAATAAATTATATTCTTTCTATAATTACTGATAAACCATATGATACTCTTTCACTTAACATTCTGAAAAAGCCAATGATGGTAGATGAATTGTTAACACATTGTTCATCTTCTGGGCATTTGGAAAATTATAAAGTTACTTTATAGGTAGTCAGCCTCACTTGTTCTCAAAAGCTACTTACGCACACAAAGCTTCTGGGTATTAAAACAGAAATATAACTTCAGTTTTCCTTGAGTTTATGTACTCTGTATTCTTTTATCTTACCTATTTTGAATTCTTGGTAATAACAGTAAAAAACCAACTGCCCCACCAAGGCTCAATTTTTAGGTTACAAGAATAGGATGGTGCATTACCTTCTCTGAGAGTATTGCAAAATTGAAATGGGGCTCATACATATGAGGTGCTAAAGCTGAAGCAGTTTGCAGCAAAGCTCTTGCCTACGTAGAGAAAGAAAAAAACACCATAGTGAAATCTGTGAGGGAGGGAGGATAACAAGAATCGAATGCAATTTTCATCATTTTTAAAAGAAATCATCCTGTGTTTTCTTTACTAGGCCTTTACTAAGAAAGCCATATTCAACTATGTACGAGTTACACCAATAGCGTATTTAGACATAATACAGTTAAATAGCATTGAAATGAATAAGACTCTTGGTTAAGTCAGCTAAAACATTTCGGGACTTATTCAATTAGGCAATTCACTTCTAAATACTGAACAGAATATATTAATTTTTTTTAAAAAAGGATTTAAAGTCCCATCCCACTGTATTTATCTGTTGTCTCTGACAGTGCTGTCTTAAGCATCCCTGAAAACCTAAATTTTATCATAAAAACCTTGTTTTTGTCTTTGATGAACCATTTTGATATGCCAAAAATGACCAGTTTAATGGGAGACAGCACGACAATGTAGAGGTTACACTGAAACATGCATAAAAGTTATCCATGTTTTCTGCCTGTAGTAGTAAGGCAGACTTTCATATGATGCCTCCACCTCAGGGAAATGACACGTTTCTTAGGTACAAAAGGGCCAAAGGAAGCCACCAACCTGCTCAGTGTGACCTTTTTGCATTTCCAGCACAGCCAAGTTGTTGTAAGCTTCCGCATAGTCGTTATTGTTGACTAACGTTAGTTTGAAACACTGGTAAGCCAGATTCAGGTCTCCTATCCCCTAAAAGTAAAATTGTATTTTAATTTGGGAAAAGATTGGAAACAAAATGCATCTGGGTTGTTGTCTGGAGTATCTTTTCACCCATATGTACTACCATTGAATACAAATTACAATAAAAACACGCTGATCAAAACCATATGGGCTTTCTTCCCAGACCCTCACATTTGCTTCTTATTATTCCTCCAGACAGAATTGTTTCTCTCCAGCACAAACTTCCACGCTCCAAGTGATAATCACTTCATCTAACTTAACTTTTAGATGACTTAAGTATCATCTAAAGACTACACTATCTGCTACCGTCTGTAGTAGGGTAAGAAAAACAAGAGATGTGTCCAGAGGGGAAGTCATCTTGTTTCTCTGTCTCTACACAGATTTAAAAAAAAATTACCTATAAGCCTAGTTTTTAGAGGATAAAAATTAAGAGAAATTAATTTATTTGGAATTTTTGAAATTTGGAATTTCTTCTCTTTTCTATGGAGCAGCTGACTACTCTTTAATGCTCTAGTGTTATGACCAACACTGATACAAGTTAAACATTAAAAGTGACAAATGCTGAAAAATATAAGCACATCAGCTCAAATGTCAATGCTTTAGCCAGTATAAATCATTGTGCTTATACTAACTACGATACAATCAAGATGAAGAGTTGAGTTTCTCTCTGACTTAAGTTAAATCATAACCAGCATTTGAATACAACTTATATTAGAAAGAAAACTTATATTCTGAGCAGCTACACAGAAATCTAACACAACTTTTGGAAGAACATCTGCAAAAATTGGCAATGAATACAAATTAGTGTGGAAATTAAACAAACGTTATCACACAATTACACAATATTTCTATAGCTGCCTACAAGAGAGAAGAACATGCCTTCTCAACTATGACATACACAGTGCTTTAGTGTCTTCTACGTGCTGCTCAATACATATTTTTATGACAACAAAATCGATTTAATGCTCCATGTAACATAAGTAACAGCTCAGAGAAAAACATCTTTAATTAAGATTTTTTTCAAATTAGTTTGTATTGCAGCAAAAGCCTTCAAGGGCTGGTACTTGTTGCAATTTTTTTTAGAAAGAAGGGAAAGTTAAAGACAGCGGGGAGGAAACATCTTTTAGCAGGAGGAGGCCAGATTCTCTGAAGATGTACAGAACTTTTTTATTTTGCCTTTTCCTCTCTACTGAAGTTCAAATAAACCTTTCATCTGTACTGCACTTCATCCTGTACACTATTGGATTTCATATTTCAAAGCAGGGCAATGAACCCTTCCTAGGTCCTCTTTCTCCAGTTTCTGTAAAATTGCATTTATTCAGAAATGTCGTTAATATTTTTCATACCACAGCCACGTGTCCCAAGTTGTACCACACATCTGCTGTCTCCTCCTCATTTTCAGCCAAAAACAGTGCACGTTCAAATGAAGAGAGTGTCATATCATATTGCTGGGCATAGAAGCAACAGAGGCCCAGATTGTTAAAAAGTTGGCAGTTATAAACACCCATCTGCAGGAGCCGTCTAGAATGAAATAAAATATTTGTTTATTTTTTTGGATTAATTTCAAAGAGGACTTCTATTCTAAATGACAAAGTTCTCTCCTTCTTTCTCTCTGTTCTGAGAGGGTGCAATAACCAAGTGTTAGAGTCTTACCCTTGGTAAAGGTTTCATAAAGGGCAGCGCAGGGCATTTTTGATTTTGATTAGCAGAATCAAAGCTCTGCAAAACAGCCTTTGTGCAAATGAGATAACTTCTGTCTTTTTCAACTGTCCCACATGATGTGACTTTAAGACAGAGCCGTACACACTTTCTCTGTATTCTTCTTCCAATCCCTCAACCTCAATCAAGCTGTAATTTGTTGCAGTTACTGTTTATAACTCTTCAGACTTCAATTTTTTTGCTTGATTCCAATCTCTAATCAGTACATCTAGTATATGAATCTACATCAAGCTTACATTTGAAGCATAACTAAGACTTGATTCAAATGGATGTTGTTTAATGTGTCTTTTAGAGTGGAGATATTTCATAAAAATTCTGTTGATTAATATTTATAGGAAAAACATATGCTAAGAGGGCCAGGGAAAAAAGAGGGATGGTGCCTGCGGTGTGACTGTGAGTTTCTGAACCTAAAGCATAAAACAGCTCAGGTCTGACAGAAATGAGATGGTGGTGCTTATATGGACTTAATCTGCTCTTAGACTTAAGAACATGAGTCAGGCTCCTTTGCGCTCTGACTGTATTGAAATAAAAGCAATTAGCAGCATTTAAATTTTTTTATTGCTTTCAGCAAAAAATAGGGGAACCCTAGCCCATGTTCAAGTAACAGATTTTGTGGTCACAATTGCTCGTGACTTCAGGTGGAGTTTTTCAAAGACTGCTCTAAATAGGACGTCCACGTGCCCTCTGAATGCAACTGAAGTTGAGACTAAGGTCTACTGTTCTCAAACTGTCTCATGCTGTGAAAGATCATTTCTTGTTTATTAATCAAATAATGACTGTTTTGATAATCTGTTTTGACACTACTACATACTCCACATGTAATGATGACAAGGTTTAAAAAGAGAGCTCTAATTATCACTAGCCGAGAAGATACAGAAGTTGGAATGCTGATTTTATGCTGATACTTGTCGAAATGCTCAATCATCCTCCCATGCCAATCTCCTCATGTTCTTTTTTTGCTACAAGCATTACAAAAATAAACCCTTTATATTACCCTCCCACACATTTCCGTTCCCCCTCCCTCCCCACAAGCGTCAATACCTATAGAACCGCAGAGCTATCTCGGGCTGGTCTGAATAGAAATGGTTGCTGCCAATGCAGGCAATGGCTTCCACATGAGTATTATCTTGTTTTAAGACATCTTTATAGTACTCTGCAGCCAAGGAGATATTGTTCATTTCCTATACAATTGGAAAAAAATCAGATTAATTCTACTTTTTTTTTTTTTACTGATTTTTATCATAAGACTTATTAAAATGTCGATCTACTGAGTGCTTTATCTATGCCTTGTACAGTACTTAACTGAGATTAATTATGTATGCTCTTACAGTTCTCTGATCGTACAATACAACATCACCGATTGGCATCTTCACAAGCGACACACACATGCACGGGAAGAATGCATATTAATATATCAGTGCTAGCTGTACCTGTCATTACTCTATGCCATAGCTATAAAAAGATATTTGGTTTTTATTTTTTGGAAAAAGAGACAGGTCAGAAGTTTAGCATGTGCAATAAGCATTTGCTTGTGATACACAGTACTGTGAAGCTGGTTTCCCAGTATGGTAACATACAGTGCATTTATTTCCCCAGTCAATGCCTCAATTACTTTAAATGCTTTTTACGTCAAATCATTAATTGCTCTGAACCCAAATGAGAATATAACTGTGTATGAAGCATTATTACACGTCTTTGAAAACAGGAATCATGGATTTATTAGCAAAACTTGTACTAGGTAGGATATGCCAGTTAAGAGAACTATATTGTATAAAAATATATGCTTGGATGTATGCTACTTGGGAGGTGAACTAGGGTGAACTCATTGCTGTGAACAACATCACACTCCTTCTGAGGACTGCAAGTCACCAGAGGACTCTACACTGTATCAGAAGAAAACAAAAGATCAAAACACATTTCTGTGTTTGGAGAGGAGTGATTTCTACCTGTACCTGTAGGTACACTGTGCTCTCAACATGACTACAGAATAAGCTTTTATTTAACCCCAGCAGCACATTTAGCTATGAAAAAACGTATTTCCTGTGATTAAAAGAAACAGTACTTAAAGCAGTCCCTTTAAAAGTAATGTGTTTTTTTTTTTAAACCAACAAAGGTCTACAACTCTTCCCACTGTCAAAAGGTAGTGTCAGAGAAGAAAAACTCTGATTAAGGTGCCCGATGCATATATTCCACCTGTGAAGCCCTGTAATGAGGACAGCACTATGCTGCAGTACAAATCTTTGCTAATGAAGCTATAATCCTGCACTCAGGTGTCAGTGCAAAACTAGACTCATATACAGTATAGTCAACTATATGCTGCTCTTTAATAATTCCTTAAAGGGTTATGCAATGCTATGTATGGTTCTGCAAAATATCCATATTAAAAACTGTTTAACAATTCATAAAGAAAAGCCTCCAAAAATTATGCAGCTGTTTTCTTCCTTGCTGAAGGACAAAAAGGATTTAATATGAAAATGGATTAATGCTTAGGGGTTAGATGAGAATGATGAGAACAGGAAAGAATGCCAAGTATGAATGTAGACCCAAAAAAAAATAAATTCATGACTTTAAAAAATTTTTTCTGGAACAGTGCCACTACCAGCTTTCAGTGAAAAACAGTGTAAGTCCACTGTCTGACATGAAAATACACACTTTCAAAATACAAAATGTATGTTTACCAAGCTAAAGTGAAACTACTTTAAAGCTAATCCTACTTAAAATAACATCTACTTCCAAAACTAAGAAACATTCACATTCCACTGTTCTCACTGGCTTAAGAAACTAAGAGTAAGACATAGTGATAATAAGGACAACACTGACAAGAGACTGTTTTGCTGTTGAATCCCCCTAGCAGGCTGCCAAGGACTCCAGCAGTTTTAGTACGATGAAACATATAAACTAGACTGAGCTACACGGACAATATCTGGACCACCTGACTTAACGTGGACTTTCTTAAAGGGTCTACAGAATCTTACTCGTATGATTAACCATTTAAACAAATATACCTGCAAGACTCCCCTGACATTACTTTTGTATCTTTGTGCAACGTTACCTGTTTTGCATTAGTGACACTGAAAATCAGCATAGTTAATTTTTCATGACCCTACAGTTACATTCAACTATTGGCTCTTTTTTTTTGCTCGGGCAGCTAGCCTTGGCCACAATAATAACCGCACAGTGAGTCCATACCTCATAGATTCTGGCAATTCCACAAATAAGAGTCACTTCTCCACGAAATCGATCTAACCCTTGCTTGAAAAGGTTCAAAGCCGTTACAGGCTGATCCAAGCGCACATACACCTGAGCAAATAAAAACCGTATATAAATGTCAAATGTCTGACTTTTATACTTGTACTGCTGCTTAACGAGGGAGATAAATAAAAGGGATGACACCTCACTTTATACAGTAAACCATAACGTGATACAGTGAAGAATACTTGGAAAATAATGGAGTGAATACCAAATAAATCTCTGTAATGAAGATAAAATAGACTAATTAAGGTAATTAAATTTGCATGCATATCATCTAGACATTATTAATTCATCTGGACATTACTAATGAACCAAAAAAGTATCTTGTTATTTATTATCACACCAAAATAATATACTTTGATGCTGAGGTGAAGGTATCACCTTGAATATTTTCCTGTTTATTATATTTTTAAAACTTATGTTTAGGCTTGAAATAATTGGATCTTCAGGTTGATAGTGCTGGAATACCAAAATATTTTACTTAGTCAAGTAAGACCGCACCGCACAAAGCAGTGACACTTTCCAATTTCCTTCCTGCTCTGCCAACCTCCCCTGTCACAAACAATAAAAATCCCGTAGCAGAAAGAGGGCAGTTTGGTCTCTGTGATTTTGGCTCCTGTGTTGATTATGACAATGTGTGACGGGGATTGGATGGAGGACATCCACGTGTCGACGGAGACCACCTCCGCAGCTGTAAAGCCCTCCTGCTGGGGGGTATGGTAACCACAGCTACAGCAAAGGAAAAAGCCCTGCACACCGACTTTGGGAGACTAAATAGCTGGAGTGATTAATCTGTCTCTCACCGAGCACAAAACTGTTTTAAGTGCTCCTGTTGGAGAAATACTACGTTAAATGGTGCTAATAATTCATATGACTTAAAAAGGGAAAGAATCTGTGACTGGTATCATGACACAAACATTTTGTGATGCTATGTAAGAAAAATATCAACGTTAAGTGAATACCAGAGAAACCTCTGAACAGGTTTTTCTGCTTCTGCCCTTGACCTTCACAGACTTTTAAGAGCCAACAATAAAAATACTAATTAAAGTCCTAAGTTCTTTATTTGTATTCCTATAGATATATACTGCTGTAGACATTTGCAAAGAATTCTTTCCTATGACCACTAAAGTGACATTCCTAATTGTCAAAGAGCTGCTGACTGTGAGTGCCTTCCTAGTAATGGGACTGCCATTTCAAGTCGATCACTGGCAAAAAAAAAAAAAAACAGGTAATTTTTTCCAGTCATTTTGCTAACATCACTTGTGCTTCCTGTATTAAGCTAGAAAATTAATTCCTTCTTTTGAAAAGCAATAAAAGAGTGAGGGTTTGGGGTTTTTTGTGGGGTGTGGTACTTGGTAGACTAGAACTGCACTAATGATATCTCCAATGAATATGCTTTAAATCGACAGTTTATTCCTAATGCACTCTATCTGGGCAGGTTGCTGTATCTAAAACAGCCTTCACGCATTTTGCTACAGTTTTCTTTTATAAACCACAAAGTATATTTTCTGATTAATTTTATGTCTGCATTAAATTTTTAACTTTAATTAATTGTCTCCACTGTGACCGTCATGGTCCTTATTTTCTCCTAGCAACAGTTTTCTACAACTAAATTATTCTGTAAAGAGTTTCAGTGGAAAGTACAGAGATGAAGGAGAATACATTATAGTTGGGTATGACTTCTTAATTAAGAAGAACATTGGCTGGTTGTATCCCGTATGTAAGTGACTTCTACAATTTATCCTAAATACGTGTAGTAAGCCAGTACACGCTGGCACACCTACAAATAATTTCATAGTTTCTTTGTTTCTGAGAGAAGATTTTAATTAGCTGTTGTTTTGTTTGTTTGCTTGCTTTTTGACCTGATCTAGCTAGGAAGCACAGCTCTCTTCATATTCTTAGGGCAAAAAATGTGGAAAATGGAGGAGAGGGACCTCCACTAGAACTGCTCCTTTTTTATCTTTTTATGAAGTATGTTTTCTGAGCATGATGACTCAAGTCTGCTCTGTTGCTTCATCTGGAGGTGCACTTGCTACAGATCCTCTGTGCGAGTATTATGCTAGGGCAGCACAGCCACGGTACCCTGCTACCTAATTCCCATACCCAGGGGCGTATCACACCGTCCAACATCTCTGCAGACTGCAGAGCTGACGTCCAGATAAATGGCAAAAGAAATTAAAAGACAGGTGAAACAATTTCCATATGCTAACAGCTGCTTTGGGGAGACCTGCTCTTTAAGAGTACGACAGCTATAGCCATTAAGTTTTAGATGCTAAATGCAGAATGGCTCCGTTTTCTTTTTGGTATCTCTCTTATATCTGGTAAAAATATCCCATTTCCAGTTCTTCGGGATCATGAAATGCTTTGTAAGTTCTCAGCAGCCCCGACTCCTTTCAAGACTCTACTTTTTCAGTTTTCTTTTGGTCTTTTATCTTTCATAAATTACATTTCCAGGAAGAGTTAGCTTTAAGGAAAATATTTTAAAAAAACAGGATAGCTGTTGTAATAATGGATATAAACAGAAAACTAACTGGTACTGTAGCATCGGTCTGTTTGCACAGAACTTGACGCAATCCTATTTCTATTTTAATGGCTGCTTAACTCAAGTCTTATCTTTTCAGCGCTGTCAAACTGAGCTGTATCTCAGTGCCCTACTCTATTGCCTGTCCACCCACAGACACTCACTCACGTTGTGCGATGCTTTATACTCCACCGAGCTGGTCTATGGAGTGGGAGGTGGAAGTTCAAATGCAGCTCCTACTTGAGCTAGTAACGATGTCGGGGGGATGCATATCTCCTATAATATCAAGAATCAACGAATCACTGTTAATCCAATTACTCTGCCAATTTAATCAGTTTGTGTAGCTCATGTGTTTTGCAGAATGACTCCTGGTAGTGACAGAAATCCAGAATTACTAAACTCAGTTGAGGAAGCTAATCCCAACTGCTGTATTGAAGACAAGTCTCCAGATGGCAACAATTATCACTTAAATACAAAATGCAATTGCTGAAGAAATGTAAAGGTAAAGCAAGTATCACAATAAAAACATCTGAATTATCCACTAGTAGTGATGTCTTTTGGATAGGCCTGAGACAGCTGGCTTAAAGGGAGCTGATAAAGGGCAACTGATTGAATCTCCTTCTAGGACAAGAGGAAGAAAAATGAAGTTTTAGTTTCTCACAGGCCACCTTTTCTTGAATGTCTTGGGAAATGTTTAGAATCTGATGTGTACCCTGGTAAACACGTCATTCTGAGGCTTAGTTGTGGCACTTGTTCCTTTAAAGCTTTTAATGCCTTTATTTTGACAGAACAGTCTGTGTTTCAAGGTCTCCGACTGCTCCCTTTAAGCTCACTTTGTTTTGATTTTGCTTGTGAAATGAGGATTTTGTGCTTCACTCTTCACTTACTGACTTAAAGCATTAGTTTCCTAGGAGACCATATATAGCTACACTGTTCTTCATACTGGAACTCCAGTACCTCTTTAGCTATATAATCCTCATTGCAGTTTAGAGCAAAGAATACAGTAATGTAGGAGATTTTTGTTTTACTTTCTGTAAAATCTGGAAGGTCCAAAGTCTTTCTGTAAACTACAGACTTCAATTTCAACTGTTGGCGTGTGCTGCCTCAGGTCTGCATGGAGATCACACGCTATTAAACTTAATGGTGTATCAAGCTCAATACTCAGCTATTCTGGTGTATGGACTTCTCAGGGAGAGTCTGGAATTTCACTTCATTCTTAAACAAGCAGACCTACGACTTACTTTCGCCAAATACAGGATTGTATCAACCATGTCCTGTTGCTTGAGAGCTGACTTAAATTGCTTTTCGGCTTCACGATATAATCCTAACCTAAAGAGACAACAGATAGAGAAAGTATTTGTTTGTGGTTTGTTTCTTTTTTTAAAAGCTTATTAAAATAATGAAGCAGTACACACTAAGCCAAACATGAACTGTCCAAAAGCATAGTTTAAGGTCATGTAGTTGTGTGCACGTTAGCAAAAACCATGCTGTTAAATATATTAAAGTTACAAAGACAACCATTCAAAACTATGAAAAAGGCAAATTAATGAAATTTGGTCCCCTTTTGTACATGCAGCTTTTTGGAGCTACCTGAATAATGGTGTACTTGTATTCACAGGACACTTCCTGCTCTTTGTACAGACTGCACAGTAAAAAATGAGCAATTAAAGTCATGCCTCAGCCTCTACCCACATGGTTCTGGAGAAGAATTTCCTCACTCATGACAAAGATCATGTAGTTACTTTCCACTGTAAATTTTAGGGAATGTTTAATCATCTATGAAACACTTTCTCCTAGCCTTGTATGGGAAATGGTGAAACTTCTGTTGCTGATATTAAAAATCTTTAACAGAGTGTTGAAACCACGCTGTACTGTAAACAGCGCCACAGCTTAAGACCATCCAAGCAGATCACTTGGGAGGGGGCAGTACACGGCACATGAACCTCACAGAAGAAGTCTGTTTCATCACACTACTGTAGAATATTTTGCAGTCATCTATAAATTCTATATAGACTACAAAATTAAGTGGATTGTACCATTTCAACACCAACAAAAAGGTACACTATTGTATGCAAATTGCCTTTTGTTTTCTTCAGCCAAAGAACACATATACTTGGTGAAGAAACACAAAACACAGGCAGAACAAGTCAGCCAAAACACAGAAACACAGCCAATGGGGACATAGGGAATTTTGGATCCCGGAGGTACATGTACCGTCTTGGATGCTTTAGTCTCTGTAACACTATTCATAAAAATCCTGAAGGTGACTAATGACTTCTAAGCTCAAACAAAAAAAAAAAACCCAAACCAGTCTAATCTTCTAAAGAATGACAAATAAAGGATAAGGATAGTGAAGAATTTCATCAGTTTGGGCATCTAAAAAGAAGCAATGGTTTCAAGCCAAGTTACAACATAGAATTTTAAAGGGCTAACTGCTTTGTATTATCAGCCCATTCACATAAGAACTGCTTATAGAACTGTAAGGACTGCAGATGATGCTTCAGTTTTTTAACAACCATTACGGAATCCATATGTTTTACATTCATGGGACAATCACGCTATAGAGAATGAAAGGGGGAGCTGTCTCAGTACTTGTTTGATTTATGGGAAGCAGGGCTGTATCAGGAGGATTTTCACCTGATTTGGTAGAACTGGCTGTTACAATCATAGCTGGGTCCTCAGCAACCACTTTAAACTGCTTGCAAGCAGCTCTCCTCCCTGCTGTCGCCGCTCTTCCCTCAGAGACACAGCGCTGCGGGGTCAGGGTACCCCAAAGTCATTGGTGTCAGATGCTCGGATACGGGGTGCCAGCCCTGAAGCCTTGGCATCTTTGGAACTGGTACTTCTGGGGCAATGTATCTCTAGCAGAAAGCGTCTAACATGAATATTTCAATTTTTATTACTTCATCACTCTGAAGCCCTCACTGACAGTTAATTTCTCAAGCTAATATTGTAATATTCATTTTGTGTTTTCACAACAGTTCTTGGCATTTATTTACAGACCTTTCAAACAATAACTTTGAAACACATCAACAAAGGTGAAGATGCAACTAATTCACGTACTTAAAGGTACTCAATGTTGATGCCTTTACCTCAAGCAGTTGAACATAATCTCTTTGTATATTAAAGGAGATTTAAGTGTAAGCACAGCTCTCTCCAGCTAAATACACACTGAACTGTTTCTCAGCGTTCAGCATCGCACAATACACCCAGCAGTTCAGCTCCGGCACCCGTACTCACTGATCACACAAAAAACCAACAGCAGCTTACCTGTAGTAGCACTTCCCAATCTGGACTTTCCACCACCAGTCCTTGAATTGTGCGTGCTCAGTGGCAAGGGCTGCCAAATCCAGAGCCTTCCAAAACAAACCCATTATCTTAACATTAATACCTTCACCGTTTATACAAAGAACAAGAACATGAAGTGAACAACGTAAAGATTTGTGTAAAGAGAAAATTCTGGAACAAAAAGTCGTGGTAAACTTGAGGTGGGGACACTGCTTTAACTATTTTTATATCTTTGTGCACTAAGTAGCCGAAAGGATAATTTATCTCTATATGAACATGTCATCCAAACAGCTTCTAGTAATTCAAGGAGAAAGTATAAAATTAATTTGGTGAGACTCCTGAAGTGCTGCTTCAGAACATATAGAGTATTTGTGTAAGCTGACATATTTTTTCCAAGCTTCCCGTTCTTGTGCAATATAAGCTGTTAAAAACAGGTAAATACATACTAAAATAAAGAAATCAGTTCAGCCAGTTTGAAATATTGTAGAAATGGTCATCTCATTGCCAGTATCAGGCTGCCTCCACTTCTGGGAACTCTTAAATGCGTACAGTAAGAAATACTTCTTCCTTTAAAAAGTCTTTGAGGTAAATCATTATTTTATGACAGACAGGAAAAATAGATAAATATTCTAAGAAATAGATAGCTATTAAAGAGGATGAAAGTCTAAAATCTCTTTTATCTGGTATATTGGAAAAGCCAGTATTCTAATCAATGTGCTACCATCAGCCACCACAGACAGAATCTATGGCTTTTCATGTTTTAGCTCTAATGTCAGCATTTCTGTTAAAACAGATGTGTGTTCTGTACCAAAACCTACCAAAGAAGCAATTGTTAGCGATCCTGTTTTTTAAAATTCCATTTTGGCCCAGAAACTATCAAAGCTTCCAATGCAGCATGAGCAGCCACTTAAAGTGAGTAAGGTTCATACTGCAAATAACCTGCTTCAAAGAGCTTTCCTTGGAGTGATGACAAGTATTCAAGAAGAAGGAGTGAACTTCAAGAAACGTTCCTTTCTGTAGCTACACATTCAGCTTTCTTTGCGGTACCCTAATTATTTCTGATAACTATTTTATGCAAGGCCAACAATTCTGGCTGCTATTGGAAAGAGGGAACTAAGACAGCTTCAGGCTTAGTAGACACTAACATCAGCAGTTTTATCTCTCAGTGCAGATCCTCAGCTCTCACTGGGATCTTATCACCAACATCAAGAAACAAAGCACAACTCCATTTTGAAGTTAGTTTCTGAAATTAAGTCATGTTTTTATACTTCCCTATTAAGGAAGTAAGAAAAGAACAGTATAATCCTGTTTCTGACACTTTACAAGTGATCACAAAAAACTTTAAAAATCCAAAAATACTACAAATGTTACCAACATTTTCTAGAAAGTGTTTGCCTGAAAAGGCTTTGTGCATATCAATGTCAACTTTCTGCTGGTACGACAAGCAAATCTTTTGACAACGTGGCCTTTGAAATGTTAGTAAATTCATTAAAGTCCAAGCCTTCACCTTGCCATGTCTATACCAACTGCTGGCATATTTCAATTCCAGTTTGCTCGAAATTTTTGAATTGCACAGCTTAGGTGCAAATCAATATTCAGTCTGCCCAGCATGTTAATTTAAAACCAATCTATAATAGCAGTAGTGAAGTGTTATGTCCTGCACTCCTGTGCATTGCTGAGTGTTGGTACAGTCTATATCAATAGCTAGAAGGGAAAACCAGCATGGATTGTGGATTGGCAGATACTGGGATATCCTTTTAAGGATTTTTGCTTCTAATGTATTTATCAGGAAAATAACCCCCACTGATTAAAAGTTTAATAAACTTTAGGATATAATTCATCATCTGGAAATGCTGGTCAGCTGAAATTGCTACTCCATGGAGCACTTAGCATAGTTACTCACATATGCAGGAGTCCATTTCAATTACAGTATTAGCCCTGGGAAGCCTTTCAGAACAAATTTATTTTACTCTCAGTTCTTATATTTGTGTAAATAAAAAGAATAAAACTCCCTAGTACTTACTGGGTTTCCTGTTTAAGAAAAAAAAAATAGTTGTTTGTAAAAAATGCATCAGAGCTCTTTTTAAATGAAAAATAATGCAGATTCTTTAATTGTAACTCTATTTAGCATGATTCTGAGATTCATTTTTTACCATTACTCTCCTTAGCTAAACTGTATTATAACTAAGACTTCCAAATTGTCTATCAGCTGTAACCCAGTACAAAACAGCTTGTTAGGTTGTGGTAATTTACTATTGTATTGCAAAATTAAACTAGTAAATGTACATTTGTTTGAAACTTAGTAATTTCATACACAGTATTGTATGCACCAAGAAATGAGATAGATGGAAACAATAGCAAGCGTCTGCTGCTTCTTTCACGTGCTGTTGAATGGCAGTAATTCTCCCAGCAAAAGTTATTGACTAAAGTCATATTTGTAGCCAAAGCAACACAGGATAGTCTACAAGATAGCTGAGTAAATTACATTACCCATAGTGAATTTAGCACAATTGCTTTTGGTGATTTCTATAGTTTGTAAATCTAACATAATTCCATTATAAATAGATTTCTATCAGAGAGTATAAATGTCAGAGTACTAGAAAGAACGAAAGAAATATCAGAGGTCATAACTTCTGGCCTCAAGTATATATTGCACATTCATTTTTCTTTCTTGGGACAAAGTGTCTTGTCATCATTACCCACCTGTGAATAATGGCAGAATATGAAGTCACGGTCTGTTGCTGAAAAAAAGCAGCAACTGAACTCCTTCTGGACAAGTCTTTTACATTTCCCTGCTCTTAGAGCATTTAGCCCATAAAATGGCTTTTAGAAAAAGCTCAAGGGGTACCTAAGGTTAGTAATTAAGTATATGTGTTAAAAACGAAACAAGTCAAGAACAGTAACGCGTAGGGTAACAGTAATTTGTTCAGAAAAGTGTCTAATTTTTCATTAAATAAGATGAAAGACTTCTGAATACATTTTCAACTGCTGAAAAAGCTCAGCGCTTCTCTCTTTGCATCCCCATGTTTCTGATAATTGATAGATTACAGATGTATTTACTTTTAATTTGAACAAAGTTCCTGACATTATTTGTCCAGTTGAATGCACACTGATTAATGATTTTTCTCAACTGAAATTGCTGAGCCTTTTTTTTTTTCTATATACTGGCTGAATACTAAACAGAAGACAAATAATAAAACTGCCTTTGCTTCTTAAATAATAATGCAGTTGAGAACAGGACAGAGTGTTCCAGATCAGCACAGTGACGAAGGACATTGTCACTACTACTTCGGTGTTTTATTTGGAAAACTGCAGGAACTGGTCTTCCAATTCTACCCATGCACAAAGTCCACAAGAAGAGGCTTTTCAGTCTATACAGTAATAAACTTCAGCCAATTTCCCAGGCTTCCAAGCTCTTTCATTTCATCTCATGCAGAAAAGTGATTAGTTTGTGGTTTTTTTTTAAGAATGTGAACATCATGCAGTGGCAGGTAATACAAAGACGCCAAGAGATGTCAGTGAATGTTCTAATGGGTGATCAAGAAAGATCCACATCAACTTTTAAACAGTTCACATACATGTTGCTTCTCTGCTGAATCCTAAGCGACCTAATTCTTTTCAGGATGAAGCAATTAGTGAATAAACAGTGATGCAGTCAAGTTTAAACAGAAGTTAAAGTATTGCTTTTTTTTTTTTTTTTTTTTAAGAAAAAATTATGCAGATGAGGTTCAAAAGGAAAGGAGGACAGTTTGGAGAATGGAATTATATTGAAAATGGTGTAGAAAGTGTAGAAGAAAAGAGGAAAGAAAACAAACGAGAGAAAGCAAACTGAAAGATCCGAAAAAAAAAGTCTCTTTAGAGACACACATTACATTATAAAGGCACCCAGCACCCCGTACTGTGAACGTGTGAAACAATTATTTTTTTTTCCTGAGAAGATGCCATCATTAACCAAATGTGTTGATCTCCCCTCTCATTACACAATGAACAGTGGTGACTAAGCTGACACTTCTTTGCTTATGGGTATTTATTCAAATAGCTAGGGTACATAAAAATCCATAGGCAAAACTCTTCCTGCAAGACAGCAATTCAGGATTCTCAGCAAGGATTTCAAACTACACGCAGCACAGTGCAAAAAACACCTACCGATTTTTTTTCCTTGCATCATATGAAATGATCTGTCTAGCCTAGAGATCCTGCATGTCCTTAAAGTGTAGGTCACGGGCACATGTGGCATCTTACCAAGTTACCCTTTTAGTGATCAGAGTTCTCAGTAACAAATAACATAAATTTTAATTATTAGTGGCATAAAACCTAGGTACTTTCTTCACATTCAGTATCAAAATATGTAAATGTTTATTTCTATTTCTCTCTGACATTTCTGACACTTGCATTTACTGTTTCAACCGTATTTTGGATTAATAGTGCACTGCAATTCAATCCTCTTAAAAGAATGCTATGCAATAAATTGACAGGGTACAACTATAATCATTTGATACTAGATTAAAAAGCTTCACATAGCAGTACATTTGGAAATGGTTCTGATCTATGTCAACAACAACAAAATATTTTTGTTGTTTAACTGGATTGAGTTAATTGATTAACACAATTGATTAACTGGAGAGTTTAACTTCAGACCTAATCACACACCAGATAGTAGTATTGCAGGAAATTCAGTAACTGTTTAGTCAGCTCTGCATTATGGATACAAATAGTTCTTTCAAGCAAACATCAAGCAGAAATTTTGACTCCATTTAAACCGGGTGCATATACCTAACGTAGTTGTGAAATATTCTGACACTTTATTCATTGAATTAACTAATTATTTCTCTGGGTGAACTACCAAAAAAGTTCTGCAACCTTTATTATTTCTGAAAGATTAAGCAATAAGTACCCAAACTTGATCTTACCCATTCAGTGCAGTAATGTATGAAGAACCACAGAAGGAAAATTTTGAATGGGGTAAAAGGGAAACAGTATAATTAGGAAAACTTTTGGAGAATAAATGTAATAGAAAATCATTTATACACAATCATATGGATAATATAATCTTTCTCTTGAGGCCACAAACCACCCCAGTGCTACGCAATTAAAAAAGTGCGTAGACACTAGAAAAAGTGTCTAAAGTCCTACTGATTCTTTTTTTTGCACTTTCACTAAATACCTTTCCTTCCTATTCATCCAAATGAATAAACAATCCTCTCAGTAGTTAAAAATGCCAAATGATGTTCAATTGAATCACTAACTATTTTGTCAGGTATCTTCACCACCTTTTGTTAACGGACAGTCTGCCGTAACCTGTTGCTTACACTCAGGCCTCAGGAACTCGGAACTCTCCAGGCAGCTCAACTACCTGACATACAGTTTCAGCTACTGCTCAGGCTCCAGAACATCCTGTTAACATGAAATCATGAGATCCAGGGATCTTATCATGTCGATAGACAAGGGACCTAGTTTTAAGCATTAGAATGTTTTGCTTCTCAAAAAAGAAAGCAATCCCTACCTTGGTATTTGCAAATTATTATCCCTGATTACCACACCTTTAAGGAAGGATTTTTCTCTCCTGAACAATTTTTAGTGCTTCACTTCCGTACTCAGATGCGATGTACTGCCTGGAACCTTAGTTTAGCAGAAATACTGACAGAAATAACCAAATGATACATAATAAAAACTGAAAATGCAACATATTAATTACTCACATTTTTTACGTCATTTTCATGGTGAAAAATATATTCGAACAATGCCTGTCAGAAGAATATTTAAAACATTGTCATATTTGAAGATGAAAATTTATAACATTATTTTAGAGGAATATGGAATCTTGATTGTGTTAGGCAGAAATTAATTCCTTGTGAACGCAATCACATTCATATATCACAATTGCTGACATTTACAGTTAACTAAGACTTGAATAGACAAAAACTATAGATGTGCTACATTGTCATTAGAGGAAAGCATTTTAATTCTTAATTTGCTGCCAAGAGATTAGTGGATTTGTCTCTTATGTTTGATTCTCAAAGTCACTTTAAATAAAAAAAAGGCAGCTATAATTTGAAAGTAAATATAAATTTGAAAACCTGATACCATTATCATGACTTTTCAACTGTAAAATCAACCAGCGATCTAACAAAGACTTTTTGAATGTATAGTTAGGTGTTTTGTAGTACAAAATCTACTTAAATTAAACACAGGTTTATTAAGAAAATAAGTTGAGCAAATTTTGCCTTAGGGGAAAAAAAAATTATAAACCCTACAGAATTCTGGGATCTGTACAGGAAAAACATTTCTATTTATAAATGATAAATGCTAACAATATTGTGCTTCTGAAACTCTAACACACCATCGTAATACCAAAGCTTAAAGAAGTTACATGCATCAGCTCTGCTGTAGGAACTGCTCATAAACCCACAATTGCATGGCAATATAAATGCATCTTTATTTACTCCTGCATAAAGCTAAGCAAGTCATACTACCTTGTAGCTGTTCTGCACCAGAATATAGAACAGTATATGTAATATGGGGGTGGAATTTTAAGAGAATAAAGTTATGTTGAAAGATACTAGATAACTAAATGGAGAGTAGAAGTCTCTAATCCCAGAACTGTAGTATGGGTGCTATAACACAAAGTTCAATTATGTTGAACCTTGATCTTTTTCTGCATCCAAATCCCAAGTCTTAATTGCTTAAAAAGAACAGAATGTTTTTTCTAAATTCTTACTATTCACTACAAAAAAATAAAAGAAAATATTGTCCCATGAAGAAAGAAATAAAGAACGAGACAGCAGTCTTCTAAGGGCTTCCATGACTCTTCTGCCA
>JAOXJK010000040.1:46586630-46604670 GCA_025774025.1 Xenus cinereus | reverse complement strand
TTTACCTTAAGGAAACTAGAGAATTACTAATGAATTGTCATATCTGGTGAGGAAACTAAACCACAACCTACTCTTCTCCTACTTTTGGTCAGAAAAGGCTCTGAACAGATGATTAAAAGACATTAAAGAATTATAAATAAAAACACATTGACAGGGAGGTTAGAACCGGTGAATGACAAAATAATAGAAAATAAAGTAGTAGTGGAACATTTCCTCCTCTAGTTCAATCACAGGAAAGCATTAAGTAAAAGTGAGTACATCTAAAGCAATAAAAAAGATGTTTTCTTGCATGGCTGACATGAGGAATTTCTATAGGCCCCGACCTTCAGAAGGATTTAAATGACTGAACATTCACTTGGATAAAAACATCTAGAGTTATCTCAATAACTTTATTAAAAATCCAAAAGCTGAAAAAGACAAAACTTCTTGTTTCATGCCCTAAACCAGTTGCTAACTGAGATTTACCAGAGGCTCTCTCTGGCGACTGGTGATACCTCACATGTCTACTGCGCGGTTTCCTGCAATAGTGCATGCCGTGGCTGGTGCCAGTCAAAGAGAAGCCACATTCCTCTACACTTCAAAACACTGAAAGACCCAGTCATGGCACGAAAAGAGAGATAATCTAACTTAAAAAAAGATACGATAAGCATACTTTGCAAACGCAGAAGGAAGAAGTACATAGCAGGAGTGTATCCCAATACAGGCTAATTATGTGAATTTAATAGTTGCAAGATTTATCATCTTTTTGCACCTGGGAGAGGTGACAGCTCAAAGAGTTTTAAAACTTTAATCAATGACTCATAACACAGAGTGCAGTCTGCAGTCTCACCTCCTGCTTTGTTTGGCTTTAGCCTTAATGCTGTCTGTTTAAAAAAAAAAAGTTATAAATCCACATAGCTCCAAATTTAAACTTAGATCTTACGTTCTGTGTGAAATGTTAATGTCATAATGTATTAGCTTCATAATGCTGACAAGTACACTTGCTGCCTATGGATGTTTCTATGACTGTTGCTTTACATTTTTTGGCTTAAGCCTCTTTTCATACAAAACTGAAGGAAGACAGAGCTACCCCACTGTCCCAGAAAATGCTAGTTAAAAAAAAAAAATAATAATTGTTAAAAATATATATGTTTTTCATTCCTGAGAGCTGTTGCTGAAAATAAATATCTCATCTGAAAGCTAACCAAACACAATTAAAAGCTAGCTGTCTTCAAGGAGAACAACTAAGCCTAGTTTCTTATGGGTATGTTTTGTGTTTCTTAATCATTCCCAGGTTTCTTACATTCTCCCTGCTTTACAGACTCTAATAGATTTACAGTAATGTCTGTACTGGCTGAGAGCTGGCAAGGACATAATTGGATGAAAGGCCTGCAGTTTTTTCAGAACTGATAAAGAACTGACTTGTAACTGCCCTCAGTGATAAGTCTGGAAGTCTTTTATTATCTCGCCGGATAAATTTACTATACTTGATATCTGTTCCTCTGCCTTAGTTTGGTTAAGAGGCCAAAGGACAGAGATGTGTAAGGAGAGGGTGAAGAACAGAGTCCAATCACCCAAAATCTATTTCCTTTAAAAACTACACTGAAAAGCAATGCCCTACATCAGTCTAGATCAGGTTTTAAAAAGCAAAGGAATTTGCTAATCATTTAAGAAAAATTATTAACTAAAATTTTGGACTGGAGGAGCCAATTTCCACCAGCAGATTATTACGTACTGCAACTCTTCTAACAGCGTTCACCACTACATTTCTCAAAATAGACTGAATGCACACGGATTCTTTCAGCTCGAGGTTTCTACACCTATATACAACTCCTGAGAGCGTGTCTGATAGTCATTTGATGCCTTGTGCAAAATGAGTTGTTGGTCTCAGCCCAACAGTTCAGGGTTTTTTTTGTCAACAAAGTATGCAGAGAAAACATCTTCTTCTATACAACCAACTGGCTGTGTTGGGGAAAGATTCAGCTGAAAGGCCACGGAGTCATAAATCATGACACAACTTTAAGGTCCCTTCCACTCAGAGTTGAAACCCATAAGTTGGACAGGTAACCTGAAAAAAGCTGTTCCATTGAAAGACAGTCTCCATTTCAATGGCTGTCAATCATAAGACCCTAACTTAAAATGAAGAATTCTGATCAAAAAGATGAAATCTTTTTATATAAAAAGTGTTAACTCATGCCATAAAATCAAAGGGAAAAATCTGAACATTTTTAGGCCAGGATTCCCATAAATTTTTGTACACGGAACTGCATTTCTAGACACTAAGCAGGCTTCTGCTGTTTTTTTTCCACCTGGCTTTTTTTTTTCAGTTGCCCTTCACCACTCCGATAGGCACGGTTCAAAATTATTTACCAATGGAATATTCTATTCTATAAAAGTGTTTTTTGTAGGTTATACTTTTAGCATAACCTGTTCAGATATAAGTTCAATTTCAAGTCTGGTAACCGCTGTCAACAGATAAGTAACACAGCATTTTTCTGAACTTAACATCTACAACACAGTTCATCATTGTTTGTATCCCAAATCCCATGTTCAGTTACATTAGAATGATGCCAGAAAATAAGAAAAAGACACCACAACATTAACCAAAATAGTTACATACCTTTGCCAGTTTGGGTTTTTGAGCATATTTTGCTAAATTCAGTCGAGACAGATTTATGAAAGGGCCATCTGGATTTGTTATCATTGAAGCCTGGAGGGGAGAATGAAGTTTAAGTGGGAAGATCCTCTACAGTTTTCCTCAAAAATTTCAATATATTAGTAGTATACACAAAAACCCCACAACCAAACAAAGCATTTGTAGATGCACTGCTCCACTGTGAAGTACAGACTCCTCTTACTGAATTTCATCTTTTCTGGAAGCCAGGAATTTGACCTACTCCCATACAGTTTTTGAAAGGGGTTGCATGAATTACCTTCTGGAACTACCTTTTTCTTCCCTCTCTCCACTATTTCCATAATGTGCCTAAGTGTGTAGCTTGGACTGTTAGATGGACTGAAGACACTTGGGATACATAACAAAAAAAATATTCAAGAAAGAAATACAAAGATCAGTTCATATCTGCAATAGTGAGGTTAGTGAAAAGATATCACGTTATGCCATTAATGGCATGTTAATTTGTATCACATATTCGTGCCAGTTGCAATTTATTGATTTTGCCATTAGAACAGGATAAACCTACTATAGTTTACTTTCCTTATCTTATGAAGTGACAGAAACTGAGAGATTAGGAATTGTTTTGTAGTAAACTGGAAAACCCGGAGAAGGTTTCAACATACTTATGGTGAAATCGTGTCATAGTCTTTTCATGGCCTGCAGTGAATAAAAATAAGTCTCACAGAACTTGTGAATTTGGAATTTCTGTGAATTTGTGAATTTATATACATTTTTTATATAAACAGACTAGCAAACTAACAAGTAACATTTACAAACTCTACTTTAAGAACAATTTAAAAAATTAAAAATGCTCACCTCCTTCAAACTTGAGTTTATATGCAGCTTTTAAGTCAACTACAATGCCACTGTACCAGAAACTGTGACCATGAGAGCCATCATTCTGAGAACAAACAACTTACCGTTCCCAGCCGGCCGTATCTCCCGGAAGCACTAGTGATTGGGCGAGCTGTGAGACCTGTTCGAGGTGTTTTTATAGCCTGTTCCATAGTACTCGGCCGTCCGCTTTGCGTGCTGGGTCTCACAAATCCTGTAATGGGTCTTCCTGATTGAGTTACTGGCCTGAAGATGTTAAGCACATTATCCTTATGTTGAGTGGTATTTATTGATAGAGAATTTAAACGCTTATATCTGAAGCATTTCATTTTCAGAAGATAAATTTAGGATTTGCTCATTTGTAACTAGTCGCATTTTTAAAAAATAAAAAAAATCACATACCTAACAGCTGGGCTGGGGCCTCCACCTTGACTCGTTCCAGGGAGTTTCAAAGATGTTCCTGGTCCTGTAAAATAACAGCATTTCTCACTTTGTATTGAGATATTACACCCTTGTCCAGGTTGAGAGGTTGGAAGGGACCCATTTGGTCCAACCAGGCTCAAGCAGTCACCTAAACGCAGTTTCCCAGGACCCTGTCTACATGGTTTCTGAGTACCTTTAAGGAGGGAGACACCACAACCCCCCTGGGTAACCTGTGCCAGCGCTCAGTCACCCTCACAGTAAAAAAAAAAGTGCTTCCTGACGTTCAGACAAACCCTCCAGTGTTTTCAGTTTGTGCCCACTGTCTCTGGTCCTGTCACTGGGCACCACTGCAAAGACTGGCTCCATCCTCTTTGCACCCTTCCCGGTGATATCCGTGCTTATCTTTTACATGAAAGTGTAACAGAAAAACACTTTGGGTGTATAAAGAAAGTAAAACCAAGCTGTAGAAGAAAAATGTATTTTCTATGTGTCAGTGGACTGTTGTCTGGTTTGGTGACTACAACTGAAAAAGCATGCAGATTAATTGGAAAGGGTTAAGAAGAGTTTCAAGACTCAACTCAAAAATTAAAAGATATACCTCAGAATGAGAAGACTGTTTAGGTTATCAAAGAAAAGATCACTGGATGGATTAATGAGGGTTTTAACTATTTACTTTGGAAATAAACCTTTGAAAATAAAGACTTTATATCAGGCAAAAAATGTACACAAAGAAGGAACAGCTGGAGCTATAGTTGATAATTCCCACTGAAGATTTGGCATACACTGATAAAAGCTAGCAAATTTAATAATTTACTAAAGACCCTAGGGGGTTCTTTCTCTCTGGAAAGTTCTTTTGCTTTCTGAAGAACTACATACTAACTCAGGCGCATCTAGTGGATTTGAAGCACGAATAGCTAAGTCTTATCTCAATGATTCAGGAGTGCAGGCTGTACTATCATGATGATTTTCTTTGGCCTTGAAATCTGTGACACACTATCCAGGAAGTCACCATTTTTCAGTTTAAATATAGTGTGAACGTACTTTTCCAGAATGCTTTATTTCTCAATAGTATTCATCAGATGATTTTTCTTAGCAGATGGTCTCTACTGCAGGGGGCGTAAAACCAAATAAAAACCCAAATTATATTATTATGCTGTTTTAAGACAGATAATGTAATTAGATTATCACAATGTATAAACACAACTTGAGTACTGCTTGACTGTTTGTATGTGACCAAGCATGTAATGACAAATTTTACAAATGTAATCAGATAGATATGCAATTGCCTATTTCTATCCAGATGAGAAAAGCTATTAATGCTTCAAATACTAGTTCTGGCCTACGTCCAGTTCTTTCCTCGAACTCCTTGACATGGTGGGTGGTTGAGAGCCACATCTAATAACTGGCATAAAACTTCCCATGTGGATTGTACTAAAGAAACAGAGAAAAATAGAAATAATGCCCAAAAGTAGTGGAAGACTACTAATTACCGCCCTCTTAGAAGGGAACCGACAAAGCAAACAAGAAAAGGGCTGCAAACAAGAAACAATGACAGGACTAAAGAACTGTCCTGTGAAGGAAAAAGAGAAAAGCAGAAGAGAGAAAATTACTTCAGAAAATGTTTGCAGGAAATAATACAAAAAGTGATGTCAGATTTGGCTGGACTGTTGCCTACAGTACAGGCATGTGGATGAAATTCACAGTACATCAAGGGCATATATTATTCTCTAGTTTCCCACAGTGCCTAAAGAAGCCAGAAGGGACTAAAATAAATCAATGCACTGATGGAAAAAAGCAAGTGCAGAGATCTAAAGGAGAAGCTGCCAAAACACTATTTGTCTGAATGCCCATCTGACAGGCCTAAGCACTACATCAGGATCATGTGATGTATCTCAACATCACCATGCAACCATAAAACAATCTTAAACTCTTCTTGTAGCAATAGATAAAAGCCACATCAGGTAACCTCAGTAGCTACTGGTTTATGCTAGATGACAATCCCAACCAAAAGAACTCTTGATGCTTCAATGTATTTAAGTGAAAGCCGTTCTTACGTGCAACTTGAGCAATGGCATTTTCATCGAGGATCATCTCTGCGATTCCTTCTTCGTCCATATCAATTTCATCCACGTACACCATTTCTGTCAAAGCTCGTGTTTTCAGGCTCCAGGCAGCCTGAATGAGGATAAAGTAAAAAATCTTCAAGACACCAAGTAAATAACCTAATCAGCAATTTTTCCACTTCACAGTTTTAATAGGCTTGAGTAAGATATTGAGTTAAACAGCTTGCTATATCCATCCATTTCCTAATGGAGGTGGAAAGGGGACCAAGATTTTAGACAACTCTTTTGGAGAGGAACAGCTATAGTTATTGAGGTTGGAGGACAGAACTTCATATCTCATGAAAAGTTATGATTAATTTAAGTCTCAGGCTACTCTCTGAGATCTTGTGCTTTTGAAAAAATCCCCAGCCACCAGTGCTGTTCAAAACCCACCGCTGACAGACAACTTATTTAAATTGGGATGGGAGAGGAAGGTAAATAAACCACTGTAATGTGAAGTAATCTGCAGAGAAAGAAGGAAAATCTTTTAACCAGCAGTTAAAGATACAGTACAGACACAGATGGTCTAAAACTCCTTTGTTCAAAGCATCAGCTGTAAAAAATGCATAAATGTATAGATTAAGCATCTCAGATTGTAAGATTATTGGAGTACTTGTTAGTGAACAGAACAGACAAATTACTACATTAAATGTCTTGGAGGATTATATCAGCAATGTGGAAAGGCAAGCATAATTCTAGCCTATGTGACAAGCTTTGTGTAGACTGTAGAGATAAACACCAAGCCAATGGGGAAAACTAAAAATTATGGCAGCCACACAGAAGTATCAATAAAATATGTGCAGGTCCAACCACTTTGATAACTTAATATGCCTGTAACATACTCGTAGAGCTGCCATGATAAAGGGAGCCACAAGACCAATTCCTGATCTTCCTTCAGATATTGAACAGATCATCATAAATTTTCCAGAGTAAAAATCACCGCCAAAACAATTAGATTTGTTTCTTTTCTGACAGGGGGTATAGCAGTCTGGTGGAAAAGCATGTTTAATATTTGCTAAGGAGACATTTCAAATTAGAAACAGACTGATGCTACCATAATAGAACTAAAGGTCAAACACATGGAAACATCTGTTCTTTAAATAAGAGGTAGCAGTAGATCTGGATCTCAGGTTTATTTAAAAATTTAAGTAATCATTTAATGGAACACTTCTCATTCACATTGTCTCAGACCATCCCTTCCTCTACATTTCCCTCATATTTCTCTCCAACTTTATAACTGTCTCTCAAAAAGAAAGTATATCTAAAAATGTTGAAATATTTAGCTCTCCTTTTTAAAAGAGCTTTCTTCCCAGCAGAAGTAAAGGAGGAATTCAGCCAGCCAGTTCAACCATGATTAGAAACCTTTGCTCAAGTATGAAGAGAAAGGAACAGGGCAGGATGATCTGAATCTAGGCCAGACAGACATAATCCAGATCTGCTTTATTATCTTTTAGTTTCTTCTTATGTAGTAGGGTGACAACCTTTAATTAGCATTGAGATTTGCAGTTAGATGTTCAACACCCGTAACTTTTTCATTATTCTACAGAAGCATATAGTTTGATGAATTTTTAACACCTTGATTGTACACTGCTTTTCTCAAAGACATATACGTCTGAAGTCGACATAACCGTGTCTATATTGGGAATATGCTGAAATTAGAGCTCTTAGTACAGCCAAACGCAGGCTAATTTCCTAGTAGAGATAAGAAAAGCTGCCCATAGTAATGATATTTGCCTGCAAATTGAAAGCAGCAAATTCTCTATGCCAATTGCCAAAACTGGGGCCAGTTCTTAACATAGACATAAGTGTATCATCATGATTTTTCCAGTAACATACATGAGATAATGTGTTTTAAAAGGAACATGTCTCTCTGTCATTATTGCACAAATATCTGTCATGAAAAATAGATTCCTTAGGCTGCTCTTCCAGTCTTAAGTTTCTAATCTGAGGCTTCAAAGCCAAAAAAATATATAAAATATCTCATATTATTCCTTAATTAAACATCAGTGTGTAGATTAGAGTACTGCCTGCAGCGATGCTTGTTACAGTGCTTCTAATCAAAACAGCAAGATTGAGAAAAATGTCAAATTTGTGACTTGAACTACAGAAAGATGACCTTTACCTTGGGAGACAAGAAGACATTTCAAAATTCCTAACTACTAATTATAAGCCCCATGTGAAACAAAAGTACCATTTCTATGCACCGTTATGCTGTATATGTGAAAATCAAGGTGTGGGAAAAGGAATTAGAAACAAATACTGACACACAAATACAAAGAGAGATGTAGGAAAAAGATCTTTTTTCCAAAAGAATTAAATGAAATTTCTGACACCTTTTCGTTCATAAAAAAATTCTACTTATTCATAAATAAATTATGTAAGGCTTTATTAGAACTACAGCATATGGCTATTGTTTTACTTTTCAAAAGAAAACTTGAGAGATGTACAGTTCTGTGTTAAAACAGACCCCTCCCAACAAATTTTGATTTTTTTCATGAAGTAAAGGTGGCTTTTATCACAATCGGACCTGGACCTAACACTCATGCAAGGTTCAAAGACTTCCTTAACAGCTCAGTAATTTCACCTTCCTATAAAGAATTTGTACCAGTAGTCCTGGTATTTTCTAGAGTTACTTTACCCTCATATGAAGCCTAGTTTCTGTGCTACAGCTTTAGTTATCCGGAAGAATTTTAACAAGCCTGTTCATAAGAAAGTACACAGTAATTTACTGTAGTACAATGCACAGATTTTTCACTCAGTGAAAACTTGTAAGGGTTTAATCTGAAACCAATGCACAAGAACTTCAGATGAAAAACTTCAATTAAAATGAATAAAAGCCACACAAAACTGGAAGAACCTCACTGATGATAGCGAGAGGAAGGCTCCCTTATAATCACAAAAAGCCATAAAATGCACATATTTCTGAGCAACCACATGACAATATTACTTACACTTCGACTTAGCACAACTTTGTCTGCTTAAATTGTTGCCTCAGATTCCATTTATATTATCTGCTCTCAATTTGCAGGATCAGTAACTTTATTTTGTGACAAGCAACGTGTCCGGCGCTTACGAAGATGACCTGCATTTTTATGTAAAGGGCACTTAAACAGTATGAACAAGGAAGGGACAGCTCATTTCAGACAACCCACATGTTCACAACATAATAACAGGCTTAGCTTGCTTAACTCAGAACCAGACCAGAATTTTATCATAACTAACAGTACTTAAAGAGGGAAGGAATATCTTAGATACCATAAGTACAGACGTGATATAGTATTTTTTAAGACGACTAAACTCCAGAAAGAAAAGTGACAAAGTGTTTTTCACTTAGTTCCTGGGAACTAGTTTGTCACCGAATCGAGTATCCTCCTCTTGTGTCTAAGTAGTCCAAAAACCAAATAATAATTAAAAAAAAGATAAAATCTAAATCTGAATGTATTTTCTGAATCTGGTAACTCACATTCCCAAGAAATGTTGGGAGTTTCATTCTCCAACAATCTTCTCCATTATCATAAATTTTATTCCATACACAGTGAAAACCCCAGAACGCAACAACTACCTTGTGAAGTGCAATCTTTAAAATCAAGAAGATACCTGGCAGTATTTCACTGAATCCATTTTGTAGGCAAACAACTTCCACGACTTCATTGGAATGTAATCGGAGGCTTGTAAAATATGTTAGTGAGCTGTATTCAAAGATGCAATTTCACATTGCATTTAATCTCTTCTGACTGTGGGCTACAGCCAAAAGATACCATCACCTGCACATTGCTATTCTTCCTTACTCTCAGTCTTCCACCACTTATGCAAAGCATCATGAAGACTTCCAGACTGTACACAAGGTAGACATTGGGAATGAGCTGTAGGAGCAGGAAGGGCACGGGAAACAGCCCACCCTTACAGTAAATGAAACATGAAAGGGATCCCTAAGAGCATAAACTGTTCTGTCTGTGAAATACACACTGGCCTTTTCCTAATCTCATCAGCATCTGAAGGTCATTCAGCTCCAGATAAAATGCAGTTTAACTTTTAGAAGGTACTAAGCTACTGAACTGCTGAATAAACCTATAGGAATAAACTTATAAGAAGTATACGAGAGAAATGAACTTCTATCAAATATAAAAACTACCTATTTAAAATACCCCTTATCAAACGTACTGCCTCACCAATGATGAAAAACGTTTTTGTGCCATTAAGGATACAAAACAAGTATTATTCAGTGTATCAGAATTTTTTCCTCATGATTTTATCTAATAATTGTATTTATGAAAAGAATTTTACCTGAAACACGCTGTATTCAGAATCAGGCTCCTGAAAAGAGAGGAAACAGAAATTAAGTAATGGAAATGCCAAACAAAAAAAAGAACAAAAACATGGAATTACACCCTTTGAGCACCTCATTTTGCACAAACATTTTCTCTCTGACACATATATCCAAATTTCTACTTTATTACATTATCTCAACTTACACACATGATGGAGTGAATCAGTGTTTTACACAATTGAAGCAGATTTGCATTAAGTACGTTTTTCAGATAGCTTTTGCTTTCTTGCTTCTGCCGGATCACATTGGTCAAATCTTCGAATAACATTACAGAAGCGTTAAACCAAAAAATGGTGTATTTAAAGAAAAAAGAAAAGAAAAACTTGGAAGACGTAAGAAAATCTCCCAAAAAATAACGAGATTATGAGGCCATTGGCTTTAGAACACTGACATTTCTCTCCATCGTCTTACTTAGCTTTAGGGGGAAAGACAAGGAAGATGGGAGATGGATGTTACTTTCTCTAAATTACTGTTAGTCTTCTTTAGAGTCAGATCATTTCTGCTTCTATAAGCAGTGGAAAATTTCTTACGTATCTTGCCTTGTGTAAATCTATTGCAGTTAAGCCAGCTCTATAAGATTGAATATAGAACATCAGAGTAATTCAGACTAGACAGGAACTTCAGGAGGTCTCTAGTCCAACAGCCTGCTCAAAGCAAGGTCAGCTGAGGTTTCTCAGAGCTTTGCCCAGTTGGACCTTGACATGAGACATGGTCTACTTCTTTCAATTTGATCATTTTTACTCAGTACATTCCATGACAGCAAGGACTTGGAAGACTGGTGATGCCCTCACATCTTCCTTCCATAGTGTAATGGAATTTCTGGCGCCTTTTAAGCGTCACATTTGGAATCACAAACTTGTTCACCAGCGTTAGAATGCATAACACAGCTTATAAATTGAGTATTCTATGGAACGTTAACATTAATCGAGGGATTAATCTCAGCTCTCTGTGATGTACCTGGACTAAGGCACTAAAACTGCCTTTATATTTTAGATGTATGATTAAATGAAATCCAGTTCCTTTTAATATGTTCTTTTATTTGTAGTATTTGTCTTGCAAAAAATAAACTGTTCTAGCTTTCTAAGTAATAAAGAAAAGGACATTGAGATATTCCAGCTTGCGTTTTATTCACCCCATTGTGTCCGAGTGTTACAGCACATATGGCGTACTAGAAAATGGTTTAAGAGCAGTAGGTGATCCTTCATACCATATGTGCTACAGTAGCTAATGAGGACAAGGTTAGGAATATTACATCAACGCTAACTCCAAAATGCCTTGATGTTACAGATGTGTATCTTACTTTAGGCACTGTTCATCAGTTTAAAAAATAATTTAAAAATAAAACAAATTTCCTTAAGTAGGAGCATTCTTATTACTAAAAAAGTCAGAAATGGCATCCCTCATCACTTCGGAAAAAAGCAGAGTTGAGCACTAATAGTTACTAAAAACATTGCTCTCTCATAATGGTAGGTGACAGTACGCGTTGTTCATACACCCTCATATTGTTTCAGCTTTTGACAAGCAGTAACTTAAGATTTTAAATAACCCTCAAGCAGGTGACAGAACCCTCTCAATAAACACAAGTCTGGAAGAGCAAAAACTAACCTTAAAATATAACGCATTTTAACACAGGTGGATCCAGCAGTTGCTATTCACGCAAGTAATCCACTGGAACTAGATTCCGAATAAAGATTTCTTTGAGAGGATTAACAAGTAGCGTTGCCCCGTAAGCTTGTATCTCAAAACAAAAGGTCAAATTTATTCTTCATTTACACATATAAAGCTCCTTTGAAATTAATAAGATTGTAAAAGCAGTGAAGGAAGGACTTAACCCAGATCTCTAAATCCACTGAGGGCATTTTAAAATTAAAGTTAATGTGTAAAGTCAGTTTATTTGAAGACCAAAAATATTTAGAAAAATTGTCTTCTGATGCGTACAGCCTTGAAGAGGGAATGAACCGCGATTACATACCTTGTGTTTTAATAAAGCTTCATTCTACATTGAATTCTAGGTGAGTATGATTTAATACATGTAGAATATTAAAAATACATGTAGAATATTAAAATATTCTGAAAATGCTCTTCCAATGATTAAGAGCAGAAACACAGAAAAAACATTGCCGAGGAGCTATGACTTCACTGTACGTATCACTAATTTTTATGCATAAACTTATTAATTACAGTCTCTTGAACCAATAACTGATTTCAGTTGAAGACACTTTTTCAAATCAAGTTCCGTGTACATAAACATAGCTGTGGTAACTTTATTTTGACCTCACAAAAAACAGTACGCAAGTAACAGTAGCTGAAAGTTCACCGTAGGAGAAAAAAGGATGACTAACAAAAGCAAATCCTCATAGCAGACCATTAATCAAGTTAAAGGCAGGACATCCACTGTTTGGCTATTAATTACATTAGGCAGTATTTATTTTTTTTTGGTATTGTTAAACTACAGCAGGCCTCATACCTCAGTGCCGGTTATTGCCTTGAATCTGACATATGGAACACAAAGAAGAGTAATCAGATTAGGTAACTAATCAGGATGATCAACAGAGACAGCCCTGGATTGTATTTCCTCTAGGTCATGCTATTACTATAAACATAGAAGATAACGCCTGTTTGCTTACAATAGGAAATAACTAAACTGAACATCGGTGCTTTATGTGTTTGTATGCCCAAATGCTAGTCATAGATAACACAGCTTTTATCTATCCTGAGATAAGATCGTCAGCACAGAAGTAAATTCCATCAATAAAAGGTATATATCTAATTCTTAAATGAAGAAACGCACAGAACATTTTATAGAAGCAAATATTTCAGTCTTCCACAAAATCTAACTCAATAGTAGCTAATTATTCTTCTATCAAAGAGTTCAGCACGTTTTATTCATTAAGAACTCTTCAGGAAAACATAATTGATTTTAAAATGTTTTGATTTCATTGATGTGTTCTTTCAGAATTTGAGTTTTAGTAACGACATAGAATTTGATACTGGTACATAAGAAAAATCCTGATGCATGCACAGTAGCCTAAAAGGTCAACACCATAACCTTATAAACCTCTTAGGGCTTTCCACATCCAGTGACAGAGTTCAAAGAGAGTTCTACACCAAATAAGACAGCTTCTAAATGTACTATATGCATGTACATGTAACTATTAATGGGATCATCAATAACTTTATTTTTGAGACCTTCAAATAATCTTTTACCACGTTCTTGAAGAAGAAGTTCTTAAAAATCATTATACTTGTGATGAAAACATTCTAAATACTAAACTATATGCACAGGGAGTGGTAAATTAAGAGATACATCAAGAGCACTGGACAGCAAAATTTCTTACTACATTTATAAGCATGACTGGCAAAAATGCCTACTTCCAAGGCTATTGTAGAAAGCTGATTTCAGCTGCCCACAGTTTTGCGACAGCGTTGCGGATGCAATGGAGCAGGAGTGGTGCTATCATTTAGCAGACCAGCTCACAGCTGGCAAAAAATGGCCAGGCCTTCAGACAAGCAAGGTTGTCTCTTTCAGGCATGAGAACATTCTATTATGCACCGTTAGTCTCTTCCTTTACTTACTTATTGTTGGGTTACATGTCTTAGAAGGGAGAAGGCAAGTTGCCTGAGCACGAAAAGTTTCTGACCTGTAACAGTCACGGTTTAACTCAACCATTCCTGAGCATCTCTTTAAAGGACACAATCTCCTGTGGCTCAGTTAATATCATCTCCTAACGCGTGCCGTTCGCAGAAGTGAATCCCTGACCGGTGACCGAGGCTGCTGTTCTTACAAGATCCTTTTTTCCCCGGCTGCAGAGGTTGGGAGGCACACGCTGAGCAGGATATGGGACAAGAGGATGAGAACAGATGGCACGGTGATTACAGCAGCTGAGCAGTCCCTTGTGCTGCACAGCAGCTCACTTAATGCAAACTTTCCGCGAGTGTTGTCATTTGTCCCTTTGTTTTCCTGGTGCCCAACATGACATATCTTGGGCCTGATCTGCAGAAGTGCTCCCATTAAGGGTTTGACCATTAAATGTTTTAGGATTGCTATGTGTTTTTTTAAGCGTAATAAACCCCACATATTGGGTTAGGTACCAAAAACGATACATAACTTAATTTTAGATATTTCTCCAGGTTATACTAAAATACAACTAATGCAATTCACACAGATGGAAGACAGCACCATTTTCTGGTAAATGGATGAAGAAGACAGAACTAAAGTTGGACCAAAATACTTAGGAACTACTGATTTCTGTAACATGCCACCTTCAAAAGTAACACAGATTTCAGAAATTAACAGTCAATCTGTGTGAGAATGGTCTTGGATCCTTAATTAACTTAAAAAAGAAAAGTTATCTTAGATCACTTTTCTAGTATTTAGAACTACAGCAACTTCACTGATACGCTCCCATTAGAATAAATACAGAATAATGTAAAGCAGCATTAGACTAGGCAAGCCAGGAGAAAGAAGTCACACACATCTAATTACCTCAGCGTCTGGCCTTGGAGTTTAGTATCTGTCAAAGGCTTTATAAATGTTCTATTAAATGCAAAGTATACATACAGCAACGCATAAACATGATTTGTTTTTTCATTCTGTTGTATTAAGTAGGTTCAAAATAGTTTGTAAGGTTTCAACTACATACAAAACACATTCTTGAGGCACATTACTGTTCCCTTTACTCTGTACCTTGAAGTCCAGCAGGACAAACGTCACAGATTGGTACCTGAAAGCAGCAAGTGTTAGAAAGTAATGTAAGATTTTGTATGTTGAATTGGTCTGAGTTTGGTTCAAGTCGCACACTTAGAAGTTATTTAACCTGGTTTCTCCACCCTGCTGTACCAAAATAAACCGGTGATATAAATAAAGCTGCACCTTCTCCCATCAGGAGCCGTGCTCTTGCTCTGGACTGAGTGGAATGATGAAGAAAGCTGTGCAGCCATTATATTATACACGATGTAGTACAGCATTCTCCATGATTCTGAAGAAACATGCTGAATTGTCACTTAATAACCACTTCTCCCGTTATTTTATTTTTTAAGAAGTCTCCAAACTGTTACCGCACTCACATAAAGTACTTACACAGAGTAAAACTCACTTGCTGGTGTTTGCAAACTTTACTCAAACACTGCTCTATGAAATATCTTTTCAGAGAAAGACTGAAACATCATTCCATGCACTTTTAAAATGTTAAAGAGGAAGACTGATATTTTCCCAGCTAAAGTAGATACATTTTAAAATATTTTTAGAAGTCATTAATTCCTGCTTAAAAAGAGCTCTTAATAAGGATTCCTCAAAAAGGTTATACGGAGCAAGAGCCAAACTAACCATATTTCAAGTTTGCCTCTACAGAAAGCCAAGATGTTTCTCTTCCATCTAAACTTTCAGGTAGGTTTGAAATGTGCTGCTGCTGAAGAGTACCTTTTTCCCATAAAACTGTGAACGGGCATATAGTTCTGAAATGAACTGACTGAAGTTATAAAGTCCAGTCCTTTGCAGGCAACCATGACCTGGAAGTCTTTTCAAAACACTGATGAAACTTAATCTGAAAACTCAGAGACTTCATATAGGACCTATTCTAAGAGCTTATAAGGATTTGATGTAGTATAGACACCATTCATATCCCCATCCTCCACTGTTTCTCAAAGCATAATTATCTTAAACGTTTTCATTCTTTTATTCTTATAGAAGATGAAGCTTATAGGGTGGTGTGAACATCTCAAAGAGTAAACTAAGCCATCGACTTTATATAGTATTTGGAAAACCTCTCATATTGCTGGTGTGCAAGATCCTGGTTCTGTAAGAACGTGCAGCTTTATCTAAGAAAATGATTTATCTATTTAAATGTTTGCAGCATATGTGATAAATATTTGGAAGAAAGAAGGAAAACTAAATGGGATCTATATCCTCTCATCGCTGTTTCGTTATTTTCCACCTAAACAGTTTTCCCAGCCTTGTAAAGCTTGTGTCAGTTGCAGATGTCTTCAACAAATTCCCCAGTGCTACTGGAAACTGCCCAGCACAAGTTTGGAGTTGCAACAAAACAATTTGATACTTGAGCTTCAGCACACAGTAGAAATGCAATTGTCTTTATACTTCCACATTGGGATCATAGATTGAAAAATATTTTACTAATTAAAAAATATAAATTAATAGCAACAGAAGTGCTATGATCTTTATGACTTTTACTGTTATTATCTGCACTGGTTTAACAGCTTCTCTCACAAATCAAACTTCTATATGCAAAGATTACATGTATCAAGACCAAGCAATGTAAATACACATAAATGCTGCAGGACTTGCACAGAATACTCAAACCCATTTAGTCCTCCAGACCAATTTTCTTGGAATGCCTTCTCCAATAAAAATTTTTCTTCTGATGGCTCCTTGTTGGTGCCTTACAGTATATAACATAAATAAAAGCATCTTTTAAATATCTATCCTAAACCAGTTTAAACAATTACTGCACTTAACATTTACACAATTGTATGACTGTGCAGCTTTCTTTAAAGACTTTTCCTTTCTGATGAAAAGAACTGCCTTCAAGATTCTTAAAATATGTAGCTATAGAATACTTTGAGAAACTTATTTACCGTATTTATGATGAAGATAAAGCCTATTCAATTACTGTTTTCCAAATATGGCAGAAAAATGTTTACATGCATACAACTATTAATCCACAAATAATATTTTCAAATCCTTCCTTCTTACAGAAGACTGGGGAAATACGTAGGTATTGAACATCACACGCCCAACACACACAGAGGCTTTGCAGCTGGAGAAAGAGCAAAGAGAGAGGAATGGAAACGTGGTCTGTCCCATGGTAATGCTCCTATGTGAAGTGAGCTAAAACGGGTATCTCTTAGCCTTATGAGATTTAGTCCATAGAGCAGACATCTGAACATCTGTGTAAAATCAACATCCTTAAGCACAACTGATTTTTAGTCTTGGCTCTTCTTCCTTTAACTCCGCAAAATCCTGAGTTAACAATCTTGTTGTGGGGAGTCCTGGGACCCCACAAGAGTCAGGGTTTCACCCCCAGCAGCACACCCTGCCTCTTGCGCTCCCCTCCCTTCACCGGGCCGGGGCTGGGTCGGCAGGGGCACCACTGCCAGGGGGACCCCGAGGAGGAGCCGGCAGCCCCGCACTCACCGCCTGCGCTTTCGGCAGAGGTTTAGGGAGGTTGGTGAGAAGGCGCTGCCCGGCCCTTCTCCTCCTCCTCCTCCTCCTCCTCCTCCTCCTCCCCGCGGCGCACGGCGCGGCCCAGCCCGTCGGGCTAACGGGGGGTCACACCGGGCCTCTCCAGCGGCTGCAACAGGTAGCGAGGGAGCCCTGCTCGGGCGGCCCAGCCGCTGAGGGAGCGGAGACACGGGCCGCTGCCGACCGACACCACCACAACCACCACCGCCGCCGCCTCCCACCCCGGCCAACCGGCGGCCCCGGCCTCCCGGGCCCGGCCCCCGCTACCTGCTCGCCGGGCGGCCTCTCCAGCAGCTGCGAGCAGAGATCCGCGCACTGCCGGAACTTCCTCCGCCTGAAGTAGCTCCAGGCCTGGAACAGCGGCTCCGGCTCCAGCCCCATCCCGCCGGCGGTACCGCCGCAGCGGTTCCTGCCGGGTCCCCCGGCGCCTCCCGGCCCGCCGTGCCTGCGGAGCTGGGCCCGGGGCGGAGCGGGGGCGGCCGAACTGCGGCCGCGGAAACGGC
>JAOXJK010000040.1:46566412-46584893 GCA_025774025.1 Xenus cinereus | reverse complement strand
CGGGGCCTGCGCGCCGCGCCCGGAGGCCCCGGGGGAGGCGGGCGGCGGCTCCGCGGCCGGTCCCAGCGATCCCCGGCCCCGCTGCTGGGCCGAGCCCGCCCGGCAGGAGCTTCTCGTGGGCTGGTACCTCGCCGACTGAAAGCAGAGCGTGGTCTGTAATATTTCAGTTAACCCCACGGTTTTAACTACGTCCTGTCACTTGTTGTCCTATTAGCAAGAGCCATTCCGGATTGGAATATACGCCTGACCTTATATACAGTCCTTTAAGCCTTATTTGGGTAAAATGGCCTTTAGAGCCATGGGAGTCCTGGTTGAGAAGAGTGCAGGTTGCTGTGAACAGCCCTGGTTTCAGTCTTGCATACTCCATTAGTTTCTTTAGCTCATTAGTTCTTGCAGAGAAACAGTACGACCGACATATTTAGAAATAATAATTAAAAAAAAGATGGAATACAACTACTCTTACGTTGTACGTATTGCAAGATGCTGATTGCAACCAACAGCCCAAGGGAGAAAAAAGTCTCTAGGGATGCTTGGAGAAATAAGTGAGTTTGTGATGTGAAAATCTCTGATGGATGAGCACTAACAAGATAGCTGAAATCATGACGTTGGCATTTTAACAGATCGTTCTGGTTTTCCTGCTTTTGTCTCAACTATAAGTTTGTCCAAGATCCAGGGGCTACAGGGGTGCCTTCTGTGAGAAGCTGCTAGAAGCTTCCCCCGTGTCTGATAGAGCATGTGCTCCTCCACTTTCCTTTATAAGATGAACTGGTTTTAAATTATTTAAATGCTTGCTGTTACCATGTTAGGTAATTCAGCACATCTGGGCTGCTACTTTTTTATAGAAGGTAATGTGAATGGCACTGCCAGTTTGTAGAGACACATTGTGAGGTGAGTACATGAGTTCCAAAGTTGTTAGGTTAAAATGCCAAACTCATGTTGGTTTGTTCACTGGAGACAAGTAATGCCAGAATGTTTTATACTTGCTCTTTTCAAAAGGCAGGGCTTTTTTCTTTTTTGCGAACAGCCCACCACATCAGTTACAAACACCATTTATCTGCATTGGAAAACAGAGGAGACCAGTACCTCCTAAATGTTATTGATTCCAACACTACTGCCTTAAAAACCTCATAATTAAAGTGCTACATGTAATTTTTTCTTTGAGAACCCTTATTTTAAGCCTTAATATCTTAATGATTACTTCCAGACTACAAAGTAAATGACATGTTTAAGGATGCTGAGAATGTTTGATCACAACAGTCTTTTTAATGGTTTCCATTTTGAGATAGTGAATCAAACCAACACACAATGAAGGGGTGATTGGGGGCAGACACGATGGATTAAGGTTTCCAAGTACTCTGTCAGCCTGGGAGCTGTGCATTCAGGTGAGCAAGTAGTGGATTACTCATAGATATCATCGACTACTCTGTGCTCTGGCTCACCTGAGGGTGTTTGACTTAACAAGGAACCAGTGTTTTTTGTTTCCTGGAGAAAAGAATGGATGTTCAAGGTGACTTGGCTTTCCAGCAGAAAGCAGTGGAGACCCAGAAAGAGGCATGAAGCTGTGTGCTTTATATGGGGGATGAACTTGGAGTTCCTGTGATGAAAGCTGATGACTTTTCAGAAGAAAAAAAAAATGAGATGAGGCTGTGTGACTAGAAACCAATGGGAATAAATCGTGAGTCACGTGAGCTGCCAGCATTTGCTCCCTGGTCACGAAGGCAAGAAAAACAGTAACCATTTCAAATAGCTCTCTTGGGAGGAGAGGTGGAAAACGAATGCTTTTCAAATAAAAGAATTGCTGTATATTTGATCAGTAATACACATATTACTGGACTTCAGCCATAGTTTTATTGCACCAAGGTTCTATCTATAACAAGAACGGTCACAGTCTCCCAAAGTTAGCCTGTGAGATCCTGTCATAGAGCTTCTCAGCAAAAGAAAGGGGAAGATGGTCCCAGAGCAATTTTTAGTTATTACACTGTTGGGAAAGGTGTTTATTGCACTTGGTGATCAGGCTGAAGTAATGTTGTCCTATGGCAGCAATTAGATGAAGATGGATTTTCAGCTTTTTTACAATGAGGAGATTTTACAGTGTTAAGAATAACGGGAAATTCTTTTTCCTTCTTTTCAAGCTGTAATGTGCAAGGGAATTTTGCTGTCTGTTTTGCTGCAGATATGAGGAGTATTTTTCAGTTTCTACATGATGGTATGCATCTAATTCAAATGTATGAAGGCAAAATGCGTTGCCCTGGTGAGCCTAATTCGTCCACCCATGACAATGTGAACACTCAGAACTAAAACCAAAAAGCAAAACCCTGTGCCTTAGATCAAAGTTCAAAGAAAGATGAATCTAATAATTTGTCAGCAATACTTATATGAGGAAGAGCCTTTGATTATTTCTTTTATATAGCTCCAAATGTAAAGCAACTGTGATTCTGGAAATTTAGCTTTTATCAGACCATTTACTTTCATGGTCTACCTGTCAGCATGTAGAATAGAAACACACTGTCAGTCTTCTCCTGCTTCCAGATCACATCATGGTTTTGTCTGTGTTCCAGAAGCTACGCATGGTGCATTGACCATCTCACTGATAAGTGCTCTAGACAGACAAGTTTGTATAAGGGTAGGAAAAGGGAAGATGGACAGAGAAAGGTGTGCCCACCCCAGTGGTGGTGGGTACAGTAAAAGTCCCTGCTCATGTGTTGCCTCTCTGTGTGCACTATTCACAGCATGGATATAGACCTGATAATATCTATGTTCCTTCTCCATAAAATCCTAGAGAACGTAAGTTCACTGAACTGTGGCACTGTTTTAGTGTTGGAAACTGCTGTCTAAAAGTATGTCCTGATCCTGGAGCTACGTTGCAAAGAAGACTCAATCCAATATTGACAGATTTCTGTATGACCAGAGCACTTAGACATAAAATTACATGAGTCAACCTGTCCCACCTTTCAAGTAAAGGCAGTCCCCTGGTGCAGATGCTATTTGCATCCCTGGAGTCCAGTCCTACCTCAGTAGCGGGTATAAAAATGCATTCTGTCTGTCACAGCCTGCTGCTGCTACTAGGTGAGGTCAAATCCCCAAGCGTGCTGCTGGTGTGCTTTCTTGGCACGCTTATATCCCGGCCTGTCTCTGGTATTGGCACAGAGATCATCCTGCGCGTATCATTTTTGAAGTCTTTTCCACTGATGATGGCTGGCTTTCACTTCCTGTAGGGGAGTGTTCTGAGCTTTCTAATATGGGGACTCTTATTTATCCAGCTTAATGAAACCCACAAATTTGAACCTTTTAACCAGTCTAGTACTTCCTCCAAATAATAACCGCTGTGGGTGGCCACATTCCACTTCTCTAACTTATTAAAATCCTGGTGTAAGATACAAAAAGTCCCTGTGTCTTTCTTTGTGTGCTTTATAGAGCCCTGTATGGCAGACCCCCTCCGCATGAAAGCTAAACAGCCAGGAATTAGATTCAGGAGCAGACTACCTTCAGGGAAAGAAAAAGCGTAATCCATTGCAGCTGAAGTTAGGTGACTACAAAATTGGGAGAAGTTTCATACCTGTTCAACTGAGCAACTCATCCTATCCCTCTGCCCATGATATTTATCTCCAAATAAATCTGGATCTGAATACTTATTTCTGGTGTGTGTAGAGGCACACTCTTGTGTGTGTAGTACACACTCTTGCACACGTGTGTAATTCTCAAAGACAGCATAGAAGCCAGGTGGGTAGTTCAGTAAGCATTTCTAATACTCACTACCCACTTTCTGGGACAGTGACAACAGGATTTTGGAATGCAGTACATGGCAACTAGTACATTAAGGAATATGTCAAATACATACACATACAAATACACTACATAGAAGAACTGTACTTGCAGGAATACAGAAATCCTTGAAAGCATATGTAAACTCCCTGGCTGACTTGGGATATAAACAAATCCTGATCATGGTTTAGGACTAATTGTAGGACTGGTTGATAGCGCTGCTTAATTATCCTATGACATATGGGAAAAAGAGGGGGAATTGGATTGATAGAGGAAGTAAAACAGGAGCTGACAAACAGAGCTGCTATAGCTCTGGCTGTCCTTTCCTGGACTCTGAGTTTCAGTCTTCCCAGACTAATACTGGCATGAGTAATGGGAAGAGACTATAGAGGAATTTTCAAATGAACGTTGATGTTACCACACGTCTACCTGCAGATTGCCTCAGCTAGAGACGTCTGGCTTGCCTTGAACAACAGTTGGCATTATGAAAGATGACACGCAAAAAAGGGCTCATTCTAATGATTCAGATGCATTTGATGTTGGGAGAATTGAGAGCAGCAGAGCTCTCAATTTTGTTTTGCGAGTTTTGGTTTGTGTGCTTTGAATGAACCCAAACAGGACTACAGATCAAGCCATTCCAAGTGCCTGCTTTTTCGGAAAGCACACAGTTGTGGCAGAAGAGCACAAACAAGAAGTTCCCTCTTCATATGCTGCTTTCAGCAAGGGACCCTGCTATCTGATGTTGAGTTCACATAATATTTGCTTGTAGAACCCATTTCTTACTGACTGTAGAAAATTAGGAGAGGTCATGCAAATGAAATTGCATTAAGAGCAGAGTTTTGTGCTGAGGCTTAGATTCAGCATTGGGGAAAGTAATTTGTATAACAGCTGCAGGTTTCATTCTGTGACCAGCCAAGACAACAATATGCATCAATACGAACTATTGCTATCTTAAATAAGAATCTGCTGCTGCTTCTTGCCGATCATACGTGATATCTTAACCATGGTTATCATGGTGGAGCTGAAAAGGGACCATCCAGCAGTTGATAACAGAATTTAGGTGGCCATACCATTTAGGTCCCAAGCCATTAACCTTCAAATGAATTTAGGTTCGCCCTGTTCTATTTATGCATGAACTGAATACAATCTTTGTGATCAGATCCACACCTCTTCCAGTGTACAGGATGAACAGGGTGTTTTTCAAGTGAGATTATTACCTTCCTTCTTTTATCTTTGGTGTTTCATATGAGGTACTATTTCTTGTTTGATGCAGATGCTCTGTATGCTGCGCTGAATGTAGATTGGTGTTCATCACACTAGCAGGAATCAATGCAGCTATAAAAAAAACAACGGTGGCCTATGAAAAAAGCTTGTATATTATTTCCATTTAAAGATAGGTTGCAAAACATTGCAAAGGACCCACTGATGACTGGATGCTCAGCTTAAAAAAACTGGGCTCGACTCTTTCTTTTCAAGTTTAGAACAGCTGGACTAGCACACTTATTTGCAATGGATCCTCCATATTGAAGCAGGAACCCTGGTAATTATACAAGGGTAATAATACCCTGGTAATTATCAGTCATATCTGAAAAGCTTGATAGGTTTGCTCATATACACACACACACACACACACATTATATATATGAAAGCAGTGGAGAGAGAATATAGACCTTCGCGTACTCAGTCTACTGTATTAATTACAAAGCCATTCCAGCATCATCATTTGTTATATACCTGTTAGTTCCCAGAAAAAATTATGTAGGTGCCCTACAAATCTACTTTCTTGCTTTTAGGAGTGTTAGTCTGTTTTGTTATTAATTTAACATTTTTTGAGCAAAAATGTGGGAAAAGGATCTGTTTTCCTGCTGTGAAGAGTGGTTGTTTTATAGACGCTTGTGCACAGTAAGTGACACCAAAAAGTTACATCATGTAGCAGTCTCTTGCCCATATTTGCTTTTAAAATCAGAATAACTTAAAATGAAGTATTTGCTGTCTTTAAAGTAGGTTTACTGTACTTCAGTCTGCAGACTGTCTTAACTGCAGTATGACTGTAGGGAACCAGCCTGCAGAACCGAGTATCTAAATCAGAGAATGATTTAAGTTGGAAGAGATCTCTGGAAGCTGTCTAATGCAACCTCCCGCTCAAAACAGGGTTAAATTCAAAGTTAGATGAGGTTTGCTCAGGGCCTTGTCCAGCTGAGATTAGAGAATCTCTGAGGACAAGGAATCCACAACCTCTTTGGGCCACCTGTTCCAGTCCCTGACCAATCTGTTGCAGTGCTCAGTCGAATCTGATAGTATGGAGCCATAGAATGAAATGAATTAATCCTAGGTTTGCATTCCACTGCTGGATTAATAGTGCTATGCTATTTTTTAAATTTGTCAGCATTATGAGAGTTAATACTGTTACTTTTTAAAAATGTTTAAATATTTTATTTCTTTCAGTTTTTCTGAATATTTATATTATCACTGGTAAATTATGTCAAATTTGATTAACCTGCATTACTGTGTGTTGATTCTACGTAGTGACTTACGATTAAGCTCTTTCATGGTTCCTTTTGACAGATAAGCTTTTTGAGAGCTTTTGCAAAGTCAGTACTGTGCATATTTTGAAAACCTTGTCAACTACTGTGTAAAAAGAGGTCATCTTGACCTGACAATTTTTAATCTATTAATTAGCATCAGCCCACAGAAATATTAATTTGTCCCCCCCAAAAAATATTAACAACACGTTTTGGTGTTGATCATCCTACACAGTCCTAGTTGTCAAGAAAAAATTACCACTGGAATCAAACAAGGTGTTGCTTAACATTGGTTTTGATCATGTCATAAGGTGGGGCCAGAGATAGCTGTAACATAAGTAGAATTTAAAATAAATTGCGTTCTATATTTAGTTTAGTCAACAATTGAAATCAGTTGATTTTGAGAGTTCAGAGTCAGATTTTCATCATAAGTCAATTGATAGAAAATGCACTGCGATTTAATCAGCCTCTCTTTATGCGCCTCATTTAAGCCCGTTTAGGTTGTCGTATGTTATATCAAGTGCTGGTACTTGATACAAGTTCTTCAAATCACCTAGATGAATGACTTTGGTACACACATGATTGTGCATAAAATGCAAGCTGAAAACAAAGCTGTTTAGATCCAAGCGTGTGTGTGTGAGGACTGGAGCCATGTTGTGTACACACAATGTCATTGCTGAAAGAAACAGAGCACTCCATTGAGTGGATTCAAAATGCATTAAAGTATCAAACTGTTGGCAGTCTGAAACGTGGTAGTTTTTGAATTGTTCATAGACTAAAAAGAATTTTTTTTCAGTGAACTGTTCTCATGTGCTAACACAGATTTTAGGGCCAATTTTAAAAGTTTGTGATAGCCATTTTAAGAAAGAATACAAATGTTAGCGCTTAACTTCTGAGAATAATATGAAACATCATTTTGCTGCAGTAACTTCAAATCTGAAACTAAATGTAAGAGTTCTTTTGCATTTATTTGGAAAAAAATGTGCTGTGGCGGAAATTCTTAGACTGAGATTTTTGCCATTGAAATCATGGCCAAAATCCTTCTCTCCGTTTCAAAAGAGAGAGGATTTGAACTTTGGATTACAGGAGAGACCTAAACCAAAATCTTTCTGGTAAAAATGTCATGGCTAAGGAAGCCAGTATATGATTTTCAGTAATTGTGTTCCCTCAACGGTTTCAGCTGGTATTGTTTACTGATGTACTTGCATCACTTCCTGTCCTAAAGAGATTTATTGCTGCTTTAGAATGTCCAGAAGAAGTTGTTCCTTTTTGTACTAATGATGGATGAATTTAATTTCAATAACATTTGTATCTTTTCTATCCCTTTACCAGCCCTATGTTAGGAAACCATTATTTGAGGACATTTCTAAATCAAATTTCCATAAATTAATGTATTGCAGCCCTAGTTGCTGTCTGCATTGTGAAAATTACGTTTATTTTCTTTTCAATAGGATGCCTGTTTCTTCGAGTTCTGAGAATGAGTGTTTACCAAATGAATACAATTCCTATGATTATCAAGGTGTAATTTATCTTGCAGAAGCAAGACAAATTAATATCTGTAATATTTAATTTCATACACATATAATTGTTTTATTTTTATTTCAGCCATTGTATCTAGTTTATCAGTCAGTACCAAAAGAAAATATATGAATTTGTAGTTACCAGGTTTATAATAGAACTTGCTTTTAAAATGGTTACAGTATTGGATGATGCTTCAACATAGGACATGATTTTAAAGAGCAATTCCATTTTTCTCTTCAGAGCATGTCAGCTACAACATTTTGAATTTGTCGGAATTTTTGGAGGTACAGTATAATGTACTTGGGGCTTGTTGCCCCTTATCTCATCTTTTTCTAGCACCTTGTTATAAAGATATCTCCTTCTGTGACCATGCTCTGTACTTGCTCCTATCTTGTGTTTCCCAGACTCTTCTGTGTTGCGATGTGAAGAAATCAGTAACTATTTTTCAGTGTTGTTTTCTTAACCTTAACTGATTTCTTTGCTTCTTGATGATGCAGTAAACCTACTGATAATTTTCAAGGCTTCCTAATTCTGATGTTACTTTAAAAAATAATTATCTCTCTATTGTTAATTTCATAATATATCTTAGTCCTTTCAAATTTCTTAATAACTTGCATCTTATATGTTGGCTGATATAGTATGCAACCTCTTGTTAAATTTTCCATTTTCTGAAGGAGGATTAACTCAAGTAATATTGAGTAATATGCTGTCTTTTCCCCTCGACTTCTTATTTTTATTCAGTAGTAAACAGGCCTTTGTGATCCGTAGTGTTTGCCTCAGTGCTATTAAATGGTAGCAGGTAATTGTCATCACTTTCTCTCTTAAATAGGTTTCTTCGTTTTGCAAAATATTTCCAGACATTGTGTTCCCATAATACACTGAGACCTTTTTATCCCCAAGGATGTTGAAATGAATGTTGTCGCTGTTGCTCATCTGTTTCATATTATATAATTACTACTTGAACCAGCTACTCTGTATTACTTAGGACTTAACAGAGAATAATCCCTCATCTTGTGTGCTCTGGAATTAGCTGTTCCAAGAGCATTTGTTTAAGAAATCACTTCTTTAAGCCTTGTTCCATTTAGCAGAACATGAGATACATTGTAAATATATTTACAATATGCTAGACAGTATGTCTTCTTATAAGTACGCGTTGTGAGACATTAAAATGCCACTTACTTGATTTTATTTAGAGAAGCTGTGTACTTGTGTCACCGTATACTAATGAAACATAATTTGCAGTGATGAATCTGACATCAGAGGAAAGATATAAAACCCAGCTGGGGCAAAATCGGTAAACACCATGTTTCACTTGTAAAATGCTTTCCTGGAAGCGCATAAAACGGCCTGTTTGGCTAAAAGCTCGTTTATTTGCCGCTGTTAGCACGCGTCTAATAAAACATACCTTTCCTCGCCCAAGGAATGCGGCCTGGCCTCACGCATCCCGCCAACCGGGATCAGCACCGCGGACAGCGCCAGCGCGGGCGGGAGGGTGCGGGGGGGGTCACGGCTCCGAGAGGGGCCTGGAAAGGGCAGGGCACCTCCTGTCTGTGCATCTGCCAACAAAAAGAAGGGAGAGGAGACCGGTGTCAGGGTCCTAGTGTACACGAACAGAAGAATATAACACCGACGGAGGGATGTGACAGGTCCCGAGGGTCCCCGAAGCGATGGGGTACCAGCCATTCCGGGGGGAGGCATCTGGGCTGGTAGAGCCAAAGGAACTATGTGTGCCAGAGCTGAGTGGGAACGCGACAAAAGTATATTTTTATATAGACTAGAAGAAAGTAGAGACACCATAATTATGTACGTTTGTACATTTCTGTTTGAATACGCAATAAATGTGCAGTAGAGAGAAAATTGGTGTATTCTTACTTTATGCCACACAAATACTCCCACTTTCAAACGAGCTTTTACAACAGCAGAAGTCAAATAGGTATCAAATGCCTATGTCTGCTGATAATGAATCCAATTAACATTTAAAAGCTTGAAACAAGTTATTTCAGTCATCATGTACATTCAGTATTTTTCAAACCTCCTTTCTCATAAGGTTTGGCTTCTGAAGGGAACAGTCCTGGCAGCTGTAACCTCCATTTTAGCCTCAATATATTTGTAACGATGGAACTGCACAAAATCTTAGGAGGAGTTCGATTAAATGTATTTTCCGATCTGCTTCCCTGGCTTGTCCCCATCTTGGGGACTCTGGGAGACTGCGGTTTCCCCAAGTTCCAAGGTGCTCTGGCTGTTTAGGAAGCAAACAGAATGAAAAAAGACTGCTTATGATTTTTGTGGGAGCAACATTTGCTTTACCTGTTGGTGATTTTTTTACCACTTTTTGTCCCAATTAGGCATAAAAGCCCTCTTCTTCCTTCCAGAAAATTTAAATTTTCCACTGAAAGGGGACGTTTCCATGGCTGTGTATTTGAGTCAAGTTTCAGGCTGTGTGAATCTCTTTGCACACTTCTTTTTTGTGCCTTGCGTTGTTGCCAGTAAAGGTGTAGGGCTGAGTGCTGCATCTTATCCCTGGTGTCAGGAAAACACTTACAGTCAGAGCTCGAGAAAAATATAGTCTCTTGGTGATCTAGACTTTGAAAATACGTTAATATAAAGCCAATTGACTTGATTGCTTAAATGCATGTTTTCACAAAAGAATTCTTCTTTGAAAACAGTGAAAGGAATAACGTGATCTTATGTTTACTCAAGAAAGATTTAAGAGGAAAAACTCCCACTAATTAAAATGTAAATAAAATAGCATGGAAAAATGTCTCCAACATGAACTAATGAGCCAGCAGCAGATGTTTTGTGGAAGAAAATGTTAATATGACAGATGAAACAGTAGAAGAGAAAGAGAAGTTAAATAAATGGAGATTTAAAAAGAAATCCGGACAAAACACATCCCCTTTGGAAGCCAGACCTGTACTGAGAGGAAAACGATTGGGTTGATTTTCAATTGTCAAACCAGGATAGTTATTGAGGAGCTTCTAGAGCAAGTATTCAAGTTTATGGGGCAAAACTGTTTGCGTGATCACATAATGTCTGTTTATTTAGCCAGCTGGGATCTGTGAGGCCAGAAAACAGTGCCTTTCCCGTGTAAAACGCCTTGAGACCTAAGGATGAAAGGTTGTGTCGTGGGGAAATTAAGGCACGGATGGGGAGGTGAGTTTTGTGCCGTCCCTGAGGCAGGCGGTGGGGTTAAAGGGTTAAACATTATCTATTGAAAACCGCAGTTGACATTTTCTTCTGGGATGAAAGGGAGCCGGCGGGCGGCTGGGCTCCATGCTACGCTCCTCCGGGCGAAGCGGCCGTGGCTGGCGGAGGGCGCTGGGGGCCCGTGTGGGGCAGGGGCCGCGACCGGAGGGATGCCGCTTCCCTCCGTGCTGGCCAGGCCTGGCCCGCGCCCGCCGGGGCACCGGGGGATGAAGCGGTTCCCGGCAGCTCCGGTGGGGCCCTGCCGGGACGGGCTGGCGGGTGCCGGGCTCGGCTCTGGGGGGGCCGGCCCTCCCCTCCGGCCGCCGGGGCGGCGACGGGCTCGGCCGGAGGAACATCGCCTCCTCCCCCGGCCCGGGCGGTGGGCGCCGTGGGTCGCTGGGCCGGGGGGGCTCCGTGGAGAGGCCGCAGAGGCGCTGCGGGGGCCCGGAGCGGGACCTGGGGTGGCGGCTGCCCCGCAGCCGGGGCAGGAGAGCGGCTCGGGCCCTGCCGCCTCCTCCGGGCGCCGGAGGAGGGGTGGGCGGCAGCCGGGCGGCGGCTGGGCCCGGGCCGCGGGGCTCCTTCGAAGCGGTGGTGGAGAGTAGGCTTAAAGGAGTCAGTTCGCTGTGAATGGCGCTGGCTGGATGGATGTGGCGTGGGGCTTTGGGATTCATGCGTTTTACGTTGGAGAGCATTAGAATATTGCAATAAAAACTGCTCGAGGGCCGGAGAAGGTGCCTCACAATGAGAGACTGAGAGAGAGGTCTCAAAGAGCTCAAGCTATGTGTTTTATATAAGAAAAAAACGACTGAGAGGCACCTGGATTATAGTATGTAAGGGGGGAAAAAATAAAAACAATCCAAACCCACAAACCCACCTAGGTGCTAAAAGGATGTGGAGCTAGTAGAGGAAGGCTTAAGAAGAACGAACATCTGGAAGTGGTTTCTGCTTCAAATGGCAAGTGAGTGTGTTCAAATGGAAGAAACTGGCCGTGGGAAGTGGCAGGTTTTCATATCATCGTGTTTCCAAAGCAGAGCCAGGTGCCTTCCTGAAGAGGTGCCGCAGCCGAATACGGTTAGCACAGGCCAGAGTAAGTGATCTGATAGCCTGCTGTGGTCCTGATCAGCTCGAATCTGTTCTAAAATTCTGTATTATTTTAGGCCCCTGAGACATAGGAAGTTGCTGAGTTTCACGAGAATTCCTCAGCAGAGCTGGGAATTGGTCACAGATCTGTAGAGTCCCAGGTCAGTATCTTGGTTCCTTTTTATATGTTTATACACCTTTTTTTTTAATTTGGAGCATCTATCAGGGTCATCAAAACACGTGATCCCAGAAGAAAGGCATGCAGCTAGCAAAGGACAGTTCAGCCTGCAGTATCGTGTACCCCTAGTGCAAGGGCAAATGTGTTCCTGATGTTATAACCGTGACAGAATAGCTAAAAGGAAACGATAATTTGGTAAAGGGGTTGAATGTCAGATTCCTTGTGATTTGTCAGTTGGAGCAGTTAAAACCTAAAGATAACAGCTTATTAATATGTCAGGGTTGATTCCAAAAGGCTGTGCTGCTGAGCAGCAGAATAATTCCATGCTTTGTACCAGTTACATGATGAGAAATACATTTCTGATGCTTGAAGAGCTCCTGGCTATGAAGAAGAGAGAGGAAGAGCAAGGGTAATGGTCTGTACTGGCAGACTACTATAGCTTACTCAGCTCTATAAAGAGAATTTTGGGCTTACTTTTGGGTGTTTTACTGCTAGTAGAAATACAGTTGCAGCCGTGATGGTGTAAGGATGTAAGCAAAGAAAGATTTGCAAGGGCAGCATAATATCAGTTGGTTTAATAGAAGATGTACTTGGAAAATGGAACAAGTGTTTGGGTACACCAGCTGTTCTTCAGGTTTCGTGTCCCTAAAGGTTTCAATGGCAGTGTCCTGGGTGTTTTAATCAGCTGCACCTCAAATCTTAGTGTGATGGAAAAAGTGTAGTTGATACTAAGATTATAGGTAGCTTTAGGAAGCTCTTTATCTTGATGCACGGTTGGCAGAAAGGATTCTAGAGACTACTTGCTCTTTTGGTTTTGTAGTAAATACTTTGGGTGTATCTGCTTTGCTTACATGAGCTACAGAAGGTGTGTCTGTATTCAGAGATTAATTGTGAGATATTCAGCCTTGCCTGACAAAGTTGTGGTTAATTCTGAGTGCATTTGGCAGCAGTTCTTTAACAGGAGCAATTCAGTGCTGTAGCTGGTGGTTCCAGAGATTCCCGTTTGGTTTTGTGTTTTGCTTTGTGTTTTTTTATTAAATCACACCAGCTTTTCCCTCAGTAAATCTGTATTTCTTGACTTCATCTTTCTGAATAGTCACCCTCTTCACCAGACAGCTTCTTGCACTGCACTTGTCTTCCCCCTGTAGACTGAAGGCAAACAGGCATTCCTCAAGTAATGGCAATATAGATTTTTAACCCATGACAACCATCTTAGATAATTTTTTTGATGTTGCTTCAGTGGAAGCTTTTATGTGGCACAACTGCAGTTCTTTGCCTGTATTTATCTTCTGCCCCCCTCCAGCTTTGGTTTAGTCTGTTTTTATGTTAGCATAGCAAAAAACACAGGTGGCAAAAAAAAGAAAAATATAGCATATGGACAGCATTAAAATATACTGACCTTTATTTGTTACTAGCTGCTGAGATTTTGTGGAAGAAACTGGTATAGATGGTGGTTTGCCAACCTCTGCTCTTTTTTCCTTGAGGGTAGCCCTGAGAATTCCTTGCTAACCAGTAGAAGCCTCTCTGTAAACTTTTTGAACACTTAAGCACGTGAGGGGGGGGGGAAAACCTTACGGTTGTCCTGTTTGTACTGGGTATAGAGATACATGAAATTCAAATTATCAGTATCTGAACTGAAGCCCTTTAACCAGAACCTGTCATTTTACTGTTTTGATTTCCTGAAACATTGGTGATGGTAAGCTAAAAGTTGTAAATATTTTCAGTGTGGTTGGCACTAAAAGCGGGAGGCAATCTCAGGAGCTGGTGAGGGTCTTTGAAAGATACTTGGTTTATTACTCCTAAGCATGTAGGTGCAGCAGCCATCCTAATTTAGGTGGTTCTTGGCTAGTGAAGGGTACCCTTCTTCTTCTCTGTACATTTTTGCTTAAGTATGTTGAGGGATGAGTTCATTTAAGTGCCATGCTTAGCGTGGCATTATAAAAGAACACTTGCAATCTCTTAAGTTCAGGTTCAGCTATGTAAGTACTTATTAGGATGTACCCCATTTTGATATTTCTTCCAGCAGGTAATTTCTAAACTGTGACTGTAAAATATACATCTATGCTGGAAATAAGACTTTGTCTTATTTTTTTCAGTGTAGGTAGACCTTGATGCAATTTGCTTCAGTGTTTGCTTTTAATGTACTCACATCTGGGCATTTGAAGCTGTTTAAAGGCAGCACACATCAACAGAATTCATCAGTTTTTAAGCAAGCAAGCATTTGATCCAAAAGATGTTGCTCTGAGAGTCAGTCAACTCTAGTTTTGGCAGAACTGCACAAATCCTGCAGCTAGGAATGCTCTGCTGAACATACTGAACTTTGAGTCCCCAGAAAAGCATGCCAGGAACGGGTTTGGCCAAAGATACAATGTCAGATTGTGAGCCCCTGATGTCACAGCAGGAGGAGACGTTTGGCAGTGGGATGTTTGAGCTTGACTGACAACCCAGTGGGAACCTCAGAAGAGATATTCTAGTATGCTGGGGTGGAGAGAGACATTCTCACAAGTGTGGTAATATGTGGTAGACACCTGGGGTCTCTCGTTTGCTGAGCAGGTTGTCTGTGTTTATATAAATCCGGGGCAAACTGGGCTGCTAAGTCTGATTCTGCTTCTTCCATGACAGGTGACTTTTGACACAACCAGTCATTTTAGTGAAGGAGCCATAAGAAAGAGAAGCCTGGAAGGACTAAAGCTGCAAGAACAGGAGCACGTTCGAAAAAGGGGGGGGAAAAAAAGAAAGGGGGTTGAAAGGTGAGAGTGTATTTTTAGAGGATGTCCCATTTTCTTGAGATTTGTTACTCTAACTCATACCAAGTAAAATCCAGGAAGAGTAGCTAATGTAAAAATACAGGCTTTGAAGAAACAGGTGTCAGAGAACTTGAAGCAGTACTATGTAGTTTTTAATTTATGTGTTACTGACGGAAAGAAAAGCAGCATGATAATTCTGTGTGTAAGGCATCAGGTGGAGGGGTGTGGGTGATGAGAAAGGCTGGACTAGAGACATGCTGAGGTCCCTTTCTGACTGGATTATGCTCTGATGGTGTGGGCCTGGAGTGAAAATGGAGAGCTGTTGCTCTCAAATTGCTCTGAGACTTGATTGCTTAAGATTTTGCATGTGGGCGTTTTGTAGTGCTCTGTGCTGCAACATCACAAATTAATGTCTTTATGCCCTGAAGTAAAATTAATGTGACGTACATTTCTAGGTGCCTTCCACTAGACTGGAAGGTCCAAAGCTAGAGATGAACACTTTTCCGCCTTTCCCACTATCCCTTTTTACATGTTATTTTTTCATTGTTGTTATCTTTAGGGCAGTACTCTTAAATTTTGTATATGAGTAATAGTAGTATATTTAAGTTTTAATTCTGTAGATAATTACTAGTGACAGCTTAGGACACTGATCACATTACACACCTTAATAACTTAAAAAAGCCCCCAACATTTAGCATGCGAAGCATAGCGACTCTAACACTAGGTCTCTGAAAACACTGCTGTGCTTCCATTGTCAATACCTTCTTACTCAAATACTTAAAAAAAAAAAACAAACCAACTTTTAAACACTTTAAAGTAAAATTACTTGCTTAATAGGTAAAGCAAAAGCCACGTGCGCAAGCAAAGCAAAACAAGGAATTAATTCACCATGGGCAGGCAGATGTTCAGCTGTCCCTAGGAAGGCAGGGCTCCACCACATGTAACAGTGACTTGGGAAGACAAATGCCATCGTTCTGAACATCCCCAGCTTTTATTGTTGAGCATGATGTCATATGGCATGGAATATCCCTTTGGTCAGTTGGGGTCAGCTGTGTTCCCTCCCAACTCCTTGTGTGCCCCCAGCCCTCACTGGTGGGGTGGTGTGAGGAGCAGAAGAGGTTTTGACCGTGTGTGAGCACTGCTCAGCAGTAATGAAAACATCACTGTATCATCAACACTGTTTTCAGCACAAATCCAATCCATAGTCCCAGACTAGCTACTGTGAAGAAAATTAATTCTAACCCAGCCAAAACCAGCACACAGCTTCAACTTTAATTTTTTAGAACAGTGGAAATAGTCTTGTAGTATCTCTTAAATGGGACCCTCATGCTAATCTGTAGGGAGATTCAGTAACTTAAGAATTAGATCCAAATAATCAGTCTCTAATTGTGTCTTTGGAGACAAGTGATGATATGGCTCTTTGAAAACCCTGGAATACAAAGAGAGAAAGAGAGAAGAGAGAAAGAACTTTCTAAACGTGTGTCACTTGGATGCACGTCATCTCTGTGCCATGTTTTTTCTTTTAAACATTATTCTAACAAACAAGATTTCTTGTTAGCCACATGCAGATTCTTGGCGACTGGTTGCTTCTTATTAGCATTTCAAAGAGTTGCATCCAATTCCCCAGGACTCAAAATGTCAAACAAGTGTCATCTAAATTGTCCCATATTGATAATTGCCTAGAAAAAGACGTGGTGATGGAAAGAAGTTCAAGAGAGAAAAAAGAAAGCTAAGCTGGAGAGGAGAGAAGAGAGGCAGATAGATGGAGATGAGAAACATCCCCCAAAGCAGCGGAAGGTACCAGCTGAAGAGCAGCAGTGGCCAGAGAATATGCCTGAATGGGAAGAAAGGAAATCCCTGCTAGCTCAGAGAAGAGTGGAGTCTGTCAGACTGCTTACAGTCCTGTTAAACCGTGTGAAAGTAAGACTATTTTAAAACATATTTTAAGTTTTGAAGGGTATTTATTCGAGCCTGAATAATTCACTAGACATTTGATGTCTTGATGCTATCTGAAGAATGCCTTGGCGCTGACCCGATACTGAAGAGGCCTGAGGTCTAGATCTTGTGACAGGGGGCTCTCATCTTGCCCTGGGAGCAGAGGTAGCACATTTCCACCCAGAAACTTTGCCTTTGATGCTTGTTTGAGGCTTTGTCATTGCTGAGTAGAAATAGGGCTGGAAGGGCTGTATAGGCTCTGTTAGATTTGGTCCAGCACTGCAAACGAGGAGTTTCAGGGTGGGGACACAAATGATGCTATCTCTGCTTGTTTTGGCCTCAGGTCTGCAGGAGACAATTAAATTGGCACGGATTATGCCTGTTGCGTTTCTAGTAGCCTCCCTTTTGTGGCCAACACTAAGCTATCAGTTTTATTTCAGTTTGATTCAGCTAACGTGTTGTGGAAATAAGCAGAGGAGTGATAAAAATTTGAGTGTTTTGCACGTTGATCAGTGTTTGGAGGTTTATTTTAGTGCTTTGGGCTAAAATAAAAGTTTTAAATGAAAAAAGGGGGTTTCATTTCTCAGGACTGCCAACATGGCTTTGTCTTCAGTATTTGCTACATGAAAATCTGCTTGCAGCTTTTAACAAGTGTATGTTTTCCCCAGTCCTTAATGAGTAAGATTTCCAAAGGACTATAATTTCCTAAGAGTTTAAGTCAGACCCTTGCCATTCTGCTTGGCATCTGCCCCATAACATTTGACACTGCCTTCTTAGTTATGAAGGTAATGTGTTTAATAAAATTCTATTTTCTTGGTTTCACCACTTGGAAAGCTTTAGATTGTTTTAAATGAGTCCAAATACAACCAATGTATAATGAAGCAATTTATTCTAAATAAAATATTCAGTCTATAAAAGTGTGGTAATTTTACCATTGCACGCAATGCTGTGATCAAACAAATAATAAATATTTTATTATGCAGTTGCAGTCAGATAGCTGAGTTATTTGAAAGGTCCACTTTCTTATTTAATTGAGAATGCAACTTTCTGAGATGACAAAATACCTGTAGTACTAACTTGGGAATAGTGAGATTGTATGGTCGAGCTCTGAACTAAGCCAGACTTATCCCTTGCTTGTGTTACTTTTCTGACTGTGGGACTGCTCGCTCATGAGTTTGCAGTTTAGCACTCTATAACAATAAATGTGCATAATAATTTTCCTGATTTTTTTTTATTTATTTTTTATTTGAAGGATTTTGTGCAGTTGGCAAGTCAAAAAGTGGATCCTTCATTGGGCGTAAGGAAGGATGATTCCTTTTCTGAAACAGCGTTAAAAGGCATACATCAGGAGCTAGTTAACTCCTATTTTTATGCACACAAAGAGGTGGAACATAAGAAGGAGTTTAAGTGCCCACGAACCCAAAAAGGTGGCAGGATACGTAGCGAGGAAGGAGATGTGAGTAACTTCCGTGCGTCCACTTGCCATATAGTCAGGACGATTGTAAATGATCCCTCTCCAGCCCCGAGCTCTGACGCGCTGCCCGGCAGAG
>JAOXJK010000040.1:46551595-46566312 GCA_025774025.1 Xenus cinereus | reverse complement strand
CGGCCCGGCTCGTCCCCCTCCCGCTTCCCCGGGAGCGGGTATTATCCCCCCCCGCCACCTCCGCTGCCTGGCCCCAGGTGCCGTCCCGGGCCGCCTCCCGCGTCCAGTCAGCGCGGTGGGGATCTGGGGAGCGGATCGAGATCCATCAAGGACGGTCAGCGCTTCCTCATCCCCCTTCCTCCCCCCGCCTGGGCTTCGCCGTGGGTAGAAACGGCCTGGAAAGGGGTTTATAACGGGCCGTGTCGTGCGGGTGTCCCTCCCGCCGCCACCGGGGCGCGGGGCCGAAACTTGGTGCGGGCGGTCGTGGCGGGGTCGGTGCCCGGCCGGCCCTGAATGTCAAAGGGGCGGCCGGGAGGAGGAGGAGGAATCTCGTGTGTGCCCTGAGGTGCCTGGGCTGCGGAGGAGGTTAATCTGCAGCAGGTAGACCTTTGGCTCACGTTTAAAAGGCGGCGATTAGGTGGGGAATTAGTGGCCTGCCTGTAGCTCCTGCAACTTTTAGGGTAATCTCGAAAGGTCAGCCTTTTTTGCGAAATTGAGGTTCCTCCTGTAGAAGCTCAGGAGTTCACTTGGCCGGGAACGTTACCAGGTGCTGAAGTTCATAAAAAAAATAATTATAAAATGGTGTTGCGGAAGAAACGTGCTGGTGTTCTTAAATGTATTTTCACCCTAAGGATGCTGTTACAAGCCCGGTGGCGGTGTGAGATCAATGAGAGAATTTGAGGAGTATGAAGGGCAGATGTGAGCCTGAGTCATCAATCCTTTCCCTTCCAGTAGGTGTCATTGCGGATGGTTTTTAAATTCTGATTTCCTTTGCTCTTCCTTTTGGGGTAAGAGCTAGCAGTAGACAATTTCGTAGGTAGTTTACAGCACAGAATTTGTTTTTCTGATGCTTGGTGCTCCAAGGCATACTGTCTGTACGCGTTACTCGTGTGAGTAACAGGTATTGCTTGTGGAGAGCAGAATAGCTGCTGTGTCTTTCATTTAAGCTTTTAGACGTAGTAGTAAACTTGGTCATAATGGCCACTATTTTTTCTTTGTTTAAATCTTCTAGAAGAAATTTAAGTCGTTTTGAAGTATGGCTGTGAATGTCCCTTAGAAGAGCGTCACGTCTGTAGTATGTTTCTCCTTGGTGCTAAAAATGTGAAGAAAAAAGTAGGCAGACAATGTACTGTTATAGACCGTTGTACTAGGGGTGTGAATCACAAGTTTGAATCACTGTTATTTGCATCATTTAATGCTTTGACATTCTCATTTTAATCCAGGAAAGAGTGTTTCTTGAGAACTGCTGGCTGTCTCTGTTACCAGTGTTGTGGGAAATCCAGATCCGCAATTTCCCGTTGTGCTAAGGAAGTGGGGGCTCATTACTTGCTCTGATCTGAGGTTCAGTGTTGTGGTAGCGTAATACTATGTATTCATCATACCATAAGCGCTTCCGAGTGACACCATTTGTTTCAGTAGGACTTCTTATAGTAAAAGAATTATGTCGTTTGAACTACAGCTAAGGAAATTGTTTATGTTTTTCTCGTGGTAACAGTTTTTTTGCTCACTCTCTCTCCGTTTTGGTACAATGTGCTACATTTGGCCAAAATGTGACAGAACTCGTTGTTCAGAATAGTACTAAACCAAAAAAAAAAAACTGTCAAAAGTCAGCGAACCAGAGAGAAAGAATATAATGACTTTATCTGATTTATATGGGGATGTACTTTGATTTGTTTGGTACCATGACCTGGCATACAGAAGTTTCTCCTGCTTTGGATTCTACTGGTGTTGAGAAGATGTAATTCTAAAGATGTTAAAGCATTACATTTTATGCAGTTAGAATTTTGCATGCTTCTTAAATGCAAAAGCTATACAGAAACGCTGGTATGCTTAAAGAATGTTTGATTTAGAAGTAGGATGGCTGTTTCTAATAGTAAGATTAGACTTGCAGCGACCAGTGTTTCACTTGCTGCTTTTTCTAAAAACAACCTGGTACCATTTAAATGTCATCATCCTGTACTTCTCCTGACTAAACTTGGGTACCTAGACATGTTAGTTCTCGATATTTAAAGCAGTCATAGTAGGAAAGTTAAGTATTAAAAATGGGTTTTTAAAATACCAGAAAACAGGAGCAAAAAAGGGGTTATATAATACAGTAATGTAACACAGTGTTACTAAATTTTCTCTCTGAAGGTAGCAAACTCAACTGTTGTATTGCAAAAAAAATCATATCTTCTGTGTTTTAATCGGCTCAGCAAGTACCATCTGAAAGCTGAGGCATTTGTGATGTTTTAGTGAAAGCAAGGGGAGGATTGAGTGTCGTTTTACAAGTATGGGATGGCATTTGTGAAAATAGGTCTGCTGTCTGAAAATCTTATATATTTAAAGAATCAAACTTCCATGAGCACAGCTCCATAGCTACAAAGACTAAGCATTATATGTTGCATGCTACGTGGTGATATTATTAGTACTCTTCGTTATGAGAACTTTTATATCATTAGCATGCTTTGGATGACATTTTAATTTTAAGCATCAGTCAGGAAAAGAGGTAGTGCAATTAAGTCAGAAACCAGAAGATAGTATTAGATTAATGGACAGCTAGACGATATTTTCCTTTGGAAAATTTCTTTCTAGCACTAGCAGTTAGTTTGTCTTCTGCTCTGAAGTATTACCTCCTTTTATTAACAAAAACCTATAAACTTGCTGTAATTTTTTTTATATGATCACATGTTTTAATGTAATTTATTTCCAATATAAATGTCTAATCTCAATCTTAATCACAGTGTCCACCCGCCCCCCTAGTCTCAGTTAACTGTGTACTGAAGACATGAGAGCGCTCTCCTTCAGGGTTTTGTCCCTCAGTTCTATCAAACAGTCTTTTGGAATAGAAGAGGGTAATGAGGATCACTTGGAGCCTCTTTTATTAGTCTGGTTTTTTAATTGAACAATCTCAGTCATCCAGCTCCAATTTGTCTCTAGAAGGACTTCTCTTGCTTTCTGGTGAACTTTTGTTTTCTAGCTTTGCTTATCTCTTCTGAGAATTACTTTCCAGAAATTGACCCGGTCTTCTGGAGGATAGAGAGTATCATGATTTTGATCTTGTTTGTCTTCCATTTCTTACGCATCTTTGCATTTTTATTGTTGAGGTCCTGGGTGAGTGCGGGCCCTTGTGGGAAGGTGTCAGCTAGATGCAGAAGTGCTTCGGAAATTTGCATCTTTTGTGAGTACTGATAACTGAGGCTTTTTTCTTGCGTTTTTAGGAGTAAATAAGGAGGCAAGTCTTGTACATGAAGTCTCAGGTGACTTGCTTTGATAGCACTATCCATTGCCAGCAGCATGACTTGGGTGCCCGCTGTCTTTGCAGAAGGTCAGAGCCCCTCTCCAGCCTGGGCTGGGTATATGTAGGAGATAGAGATTTTGAATTAAAATGTGAATTATTACTGTGAGTTCTGTAGGATTTCATAAATCACCAAACTAGCTTGTGAAGTGTAGATTGGTTTGCCTCACGGTAGAGGAGGAAGAAACAGTGTTTTAAGATTAGATCTTTCCTTTGTTCTCTCTTTATAATTTTAGTGGTTTAGAAGAACGTGGGTTATTTAATGCAGGCTGTCCTTCCCTTGTCTGAGAGACCTTAGGGGGATCATATTTAATCCTGATAAAGATTTCAGATGTCCCCTCAGAGTATTAACTTGTCATACTGGAAACTGATGCTCCTGTTGAGGCTCCTGACTTGTCTGGGCTAGCTAAAGTGCGTTTATGTACTTTACTTTCTCTGATGGAGGTGAGAAAATTGGAAACCCTGAACTCATCCGCCTTTTTAAATGGCTGGCTGCTGGTAAAAGCCTTTGATGTTACCAGGACTGTTCTCTATGCTGACATGCTCCAAGGAGACTTTTACAATAATTTTTCCTTTTGATGTGTTTTTTCCCTTTTTTTTCCTTTTTTTTTTTTCTTCTTAATGCTGGCCCTGTGATCATTTTTTTCTGTGAGCTTCAGAGTATTGAAATTTTACTGGGAATTAACTTTCCATCTGGCATTGATGATGCTATTGAAAACAATCAAACAAGTGCATCTCTTTGAGATCTTTATTAGACTTGGCAAAACTGCATATTTTGCTTTTCATCATGTCTGTTCTTCAGTTTAAACTTTAACACTCGTTCATAAGTCTGTCCTTGTGCACTGTTGTCTCTATGCTGGTGCAAAACAACCACACAGCCGTGCAAGTCAAAGAAAGAAGAAGAGCTACGTTTCTCTGTCAAAGGGAGACAAATCAGGAAGAGTCATTATCCCTCTCTTTTTTAATATCCATCATGTGAGTTAGCTGGCAAATAATAGTGCTGTTGTATATTCTTCCTAGAATTTTACCACCAATAAACTGTGACTGTTGATTAAGATGTCTGTGATACGTTTAGGTTTTGTTACTAAAGACAGTAGCTGGAGCATCTTATGCTAGAAAAAAATGCTTGAATTTCTGCTGATAACGCAATCTCTAGCTCAGCTGTGGAGCAACCATAGACTATGTCTAATAAGTTCATTTCCTGACGTGTCCTGAAATCCGGGTAATTTTCCTGTCTCGCGCTAAGTAAAGGGAAAGAAATCATGCATCATCTGCCCTAGGACTCATGCGGAGTTCTGTTTTTAGGGCAGACATAACTTAAAAAAATATTTAGAAAACATTAAAATTCTTTTCTATTAGGAGTTCTAGACCCAGAAACTAACAGGTCCCCTGCTACGAGGACAGAGGAGAAAGAAATTGTTACTACCTTCAGTTAAAAACATCTGGTTCTTTTCCCCTTCATGCCCCTCAGTGTCAAGCCTGTAGAGAGGCAAATTGTATGCTTGCAGAAAGCAGAGGTGTCGTGGTTTTGCCCTATATGCAGGACAGGTAGAAAGAATGACAAAGCGTTTCTCTGTATTTTGAGAGAGGTGGGGTTTGGCTGTTTTCAGTAAAATAGTTTACTTGTCTAAATCACAGCTTTTGTTAAGACAGTTTTTCTTATTTGTTGCTGTGAACTCTGTAGAAATCATCTTGGACTTTGTTTCCCAAGGAACAAAAAAAAGCTGCCAAAACTCTGGCCGCTCTGAACTGTGGTCTTTCTGGGCACTTTATTTAAGACTGTCATCTTTTTCTATTTTATAATTTGGCTCAATCTACAAGAGATTCTCCTGCCTGAGATTCTGTGATCTTGCTCCTGTATTCCAAGGCAAAACTAGTGTCATTCCTAGTGTCAACATTTCTGACGTTCTAGTGAAAATCAAAATCACTAAAATCATGTCTGCTCCCTGGTGTTAGTGCTCTCCACAACTCTGGAAGGAAATTTTTCTACCTATTGTTGCACCCTCAACATGAGTCTAAGTGTCAGCATCTGAGAAATATGGACTCTGTCAGCTGCTTTCTAAGGCTGCTACTAGATAATGCTCTCCAGGAGGCAGGTCCAGGCTTCCTCGGTGGGGCTGTCAGCTGTGGTTTGCAAACAGAAATTCTAGCAGCGCAGTGATTAGTCACCTTGTAGTTTTGAATGACGACTCTGGTCTTTTCCTCATCCTCTCTTTTTTGTTAACTACGTGTTGTTATGACTTTGGATGACTAGCTGTTGGACTTTTTCTGTGAAGACGCTGTGTATTCCTTCCACCTCATTGTATCATTCTGCCTCTCTTTGTTCCCTTTTCATTAGATCCATGTCATGAGAAAACCTTGTGAAAGAGAATATCTTTTCTCAGAAAAAGAGCCAAAGTTTCACAAGAATGTAAAGGGAAATTATTTTATTTCCATCTTTTCTGTTCCTCCGGTAGACTGACACCCTGTGATCCATCCTAGTTCTCATAAACCTCAACAAATAATTCAAATAATTGAATGTTAGGATATCTGCTGTCAGTTTTATTGTTTTGTTCTTGTCTGGAATAAATGGTGTGTGTCTCTGACCTAACTCCAGATGACAGTCAAGCACAAATGTTATGCAATAGATATTATGTGCAGCTACAAATTTCATCACATGGAATATCTATCAGTTGGTTTGGCAGCAGATCTATGAATTTTCACCAGGAATTTCAAAAATAGTTATGTGTTTTGGATTCCAGGGAATGTAACTGAATGTATACCACAGTTACCACATACGGAGAAATTTCTTAATTATCCATTACATGTGCAGCCCCTTCAATCTTTTGAATTACTAACGTGAGAGAGGAAAAAAAAGCTTCAGCATGTTCTGGTGAGGAATTATTTCTATGCCTTTGAATTCTGTGCAGTCCAGATCTTTCTTTCTAGAAGAGAACTCTGCTGTTTATTTATTTGCAGAAATGCAATCTCCCAAATTATTTCAAGTCTTTGAAGGAGGCCAGTCATCCCTCTTTGGATTCTCTAGTAACTTTACTGGAGGAAAACAGGAGTAAAAGCCATCTTGGCTTTTCATCCTGGGAAATGAATCTTTGTTCTTAAGTCCCAAAGAAAGTCTTTGGAAGGAATTCTTCCCCTCTGCTTTGCACTGGTGTGGCCACAGGTGGAGTACTGTGTCCAGTTCTGAGCTCCACAGAGAGATGGTCCTACTAGAGAGAGAGTCCAATGAAGGGCCACAAAAATGATTAAGGAACTGGGCCATCTCTCCTGAGGAAAGGCTGAGAGAGCTGGGACCACTTAGCCTAGCGAAGGAAGGGTGAAAGGGGAACTAATCAATGTATATAAATATCTGAAGAGAAAGTGTAAAGAAGATGGAGCCAGGCTCTTTTCAGTGGTGCGCAGTACCAGGTCAAGTAACTTCACAACCAAAAATCAAAATTGGAACCCCAAACTGAACAGTAGGAGCTTTCAGAACTGGAGGTTCAGTTCCAAAGCTCCAGGATTTTGACTGCAAACATCCATTTATGATCTTCTTCCCATATGCAGATGCGAATAAAATTAATTAATTGATTCACCAAGCTATCATACTTCTTTCTATATAAGGCATTTTCCTTTTCTTAGTACAATATTTTGAGGGACTGTTTTTTCTTTTTTTTTCCCAGAAAGTTTAGATTTGCAGATTAAAACCCAAGTCTTCTCCATAGCTTATTTTTAGGCTTATATGGTCCCGTGTTTGTTTTGACTGAAGATAAGTCCGTCTACTCTCACTTTGTCATCTTCAGATGTTCTTTAAGGGCATAATCAGTTTATTTCCCTCCATTAAAGAACTCATGACTTAATGGGACCTAAATTATGTCATCATTAAGCTAATCAGTCCTCCTCTGAGCCTCTAGCTCAAGTATCTTTTGACTGTCTATCAGTCAAAATGGCATTTCATACATCAGAAGTAATTGCTGGGACAAGGAGTGAGATAATTACTCTGCTGGCTGCTTCATTTGATGCCGTGGTTCACATGGACAAAGTCCCAGTTCAGTTCTCTCCAGCTTTTCACATTAAGTGAGCTCAAATTGTCAAATGTGTAAAAGTCTGGAGGGAAGATTTGTATTTGTGTCTTAAACAGGTGAGAGGGAGAGAGGAGAGAGAATGGTTTGCTTTTTCCTTGAGAAAACCCAAGTCTTCTCGGTAGTTCTAGAGCTGTTCTGGAACACATGTACCAGGCTGGAAGATGTTCTTTGAGAGATTTGTTTTTGAATCTTCATTCCAAATTTTTTTTTTTAAATCAAGAGCTTTTTGTGTTACCTTTTCAAAATATCTTTTGCTTGAATTTAGTTTGATGAAATAAAAATATTTTAGGACTGCAGAATAAAGTTATTTCCTGGATTCAGTTTTGAAATGGGACCAGAGTGTGCCTGTTTAATATGCCTGCATACCATTGCAAACTTTATTTTTCCTAATTAAAACTAGATGAATAGAAATACCAAAAATATCCAACCAGAATTGAACATCTGAAACGTACTAGGAGTTGATTAAAGTGGATCGACACAGCAAGGAGCTACGGGCTTACGAGCTTGCCTTCATGCTTTTCATAGCCAGCGGTCACATCACCTTCTGATCTGATTCTGTCAGTGCTCCCAGGCAGGGTCGGATCAGGTCAGTACTTAAATGAGAAAACATCTTGGTGCTGTAGAAAATGCTTTTCTTGATTCGATGGTTGGCTCTTTTTCTCAGAACTAATGCGACTACATGAAGGCTCTAGGACAACATCAGAGAAGAACAGGAAATGTAACCAAAGGCTTAATATGTTTGATTGTTACAAATTTTAAAGGATTTTCTGTGGAAGTTTTGAGGTCTGCCCTTATCTTTTAGCTTTTCCAAACTGCAAAGTAATTATGTTTCTGCTTTCCTATGTTTTCAATGTTTTAATTTGTTAGTTGGGAAGGAGAAGTTAGGTTGGGAAGGAGATTATGTTCCTGGCTGATTTTTTAACAGCAATATGAAATTAACTTATTATTGTGTTTACAGTGTTATTGTAAGTAGCTTAGCATGTTTGAGTAAAAGAATCCTTTTGAAGGGTTTGTTTGAAGTCAAATGTTTAGATTTTTTAATGCAAAATTTAAAGCTTCATTTAAGATATAAAATAAACTCCTGGCTTAAAAGTTAATTATTTAAGAGTTAATTTATTTTTTTCCCCTCTAAGCGTTTTCGATTGAAAAACAGTATACTAGTTCTATCTGACATATCAAAAAATGAGGATAGATTTAACTGTAATTATTAACACAAGCACTGTAGGCTTTTTAGAAAACACATTGCTTGAAACAAAACCTGAAATAATTCTAAAACCTCTCCCAAAAAATAAAAATTATAAAAAGTTCTTTCTAGTTTTATGTTGTCTACAATTTTGGGTTTTTAAAGTTTAAGCTGACATCGACATAAAGCTAATAAAGCCAGAGAATTTAGTTCACATTTTATGAGATCTCAGGGGTTGGTTTTTTTTAATTCAAGATGTAGTTATTATGTCACAGAGTTATGTTTGTGATTTAAGACAACGCTTTTGTCTAGCATCAAGGACTTTAAAAGAAAAATAATGTATTACCCATAAAAGTGGGAAAGCTGTTTAATCTGGACTGATAAATTGAGTCATATGCTCAATTTAAAATTTAGATTTCTTAAGATACACTTAGAATTATAATGTTATTATAGTATTATCAAGGAAATTGGTGTATTCACAATGTATCTATTTGACTTGGAATAATCTGTTACTTTTGGTACTTTCACATGGTAAACAAAGTTACTGAGCACTTGAAATAACTTGAACAGAAAAATAAAGTTAGAATATTCCTTGAACTAAAGTGGCAGAGTTTGAAAGTTCCCCTGGCCATCTTAGTAGTTCAGTTAAATGTTTAACCTAGGTGCCACTGAATCTTCTCTTCCAAATACATATAGTGAGGATTTTCTACACGGTGAGGTTCTGGTGCGAGTGCCATCTGGTGCGGTATCAATTTCCCCTGGTGCATCGGTGAAGCACGTTACAGAAAGTTATGCATAAAAATTACTTGCATTAGGGTGCAGATTGCTGTGATTACTCCGGTGGCTGCAAAAGACTTTCATTTCTAGAAGAAATAACCACTATCATTATTTGTATTGCTGTTGGAGCTATTATGATAGTAATAGACTCTCAAAATGCAGTGCTTGATTCGCACAAAAAAGGTCAGAATCAACCAAGATTGCCTTAACTCTTGATGGTAAAAGATATGATTGAATTTTTAAGCCGAGCTTATGGTACCTATCAGTTATATATTGTAAAAGATAGAAAACACAAAGAATTCCAGTGTGCGCGCCATCTGCTAACAAATCCCTGGGTTTGTCGTTTTGGTGTTGACCACCTTTACTTTCATTTCACTTTGTTGTCTTTCTGCTTCAATTTCGATCATGAAAGTGGCAAAAGCGATGCCACTATTTCTCAGAAAGAGGACAAATTTTGATATCCATTAGTAGCTGATATCTGAGTTGGGCGAAATCACTCTTGGAGACATCTTCATCAGCCTGTGAGCGTGAAGAAAATCTGTCCTTTGAAGGCCCTATCCTGACATACCTATTATTTTGGCAATAGGTGAGATATTCTACTTCTGCATTTAAAGCAAGATGTCTTTGTGTGACCATTTCTGTTAGAAAAGCAGCTTTTCTTGTTATTTTAGCTAGCTGCTAGAGGATACTTGTATTATTAAAACTCTAGAGAAATATTATATCTTTTATTCAGAATAACTTTCCTTGGCCTAGTTAAAAAAGACCTTCCTTTAATTGGGAGTCCTTGTTGCTGTTGAGGCTTCCTGGTAGACTCCTTTTCTTTTTTATAAGATCTGTAAAAATGTGCCTGCTGCTTATCCTGCTATGAAAGCCCTGGGTATTCAGACATGACTTAAGAAGATACAGTGGACAATCCTTCCAGCCGTTTTTCACAGTTTTCTTTATTTCATTACTGCTCGATCTTCCAAGCTTTTTCAGGGGAGCTTTCTTGATAGTGCCTTTTGCTTTGGCCTGCAGACCCGATGGATCAAGGCCCAGATCAGTCTGATTCTTTTACTTTAAAAACACGTTACTTCCTCTTATTTTAGCTAAAAAAATAAAAAAAATTAAAATCCTGTATTTTAACCCCTATCCGAACAGCGATGTCCAACTTCATGGGGTCGTCTTGGCAAGTATTTTTTGGTGCTCACTTTCTCGAGGTCTCTTGGTATCGTTTGTGGATTGCTGTTTGACTCAGAATAATGTCCCTGTGCTGAAAGGCAGTGGGTTCGCACACCGGGAGTAATAGCTACTCTTGAGCTGTGAATCGAAGTGCTTGTTTCTGGGTTGAGGTCAGCCAGTTTGTTCACAGGAATTTTTTTGCTTTAAACCATCAAAATATAAACAGAATTACTAGCTTTTAAGATAGGTATGTGGAAATAAAAGAATCTTAAACATACGCTGAATATTAGTTCCAAGAAATTTCTCTGTGTTTGATTCAGCCAACAAACTGCTGGGATGCGTATCCAGCCTCAGAACCAGGAGCCCCTCTTCAGAAGATCCTCACCTGGGCATCCTTTTGGCCAGGCTGTGCCTAATCAGTGGGCAGTGGGTAGGATCCTGGGTAGGATTTGTGGCTGGCACAGGAGGACACCTGAGCAGACCCTGGCATCCTGTTCAGATTTGAACTTTCCTCTTCACGAGGATTGCTGTGACTTGGAGCGTGTGTTTCCCCGGGGGTCTGAATTCAAGAGTTGAGAGATATGTGTCCAAAGAGTTAGTGCCATAACTTTGGAGAGAATAATGTCATTTTGAACAGCGATCAGCTTTATAGGTATCACAAGCGGTGCTTCCACTGGTGGTTTGGCCAGGTCTGTGACAGATGACATGCAGGGAGATTTCTCATTTGCCTTTGTCATTGTGTTGACTATATTATGTATTACAATTTACACTTCCTTTGATTTCATACAAGGTATATAGATTAGATATTTGACATAAAATTATATGTAAATAAAATAGTTGATTCAGGTGAAGAATTCAACTGAACAGAAGAAAAGCAAAACTGACGCAAAGGACAAGACCTAATAATAATAATGCAAATGTGTCCAAGCTGAAACTTGTGTTTATAAGGTGCTCATGTTTATAGCAAAATCATTGTGTTCTCTCTCCCCTTTGGTTTACACTTTTCTCTCCTGATTAAGTATTGTATTTTTTCCTTTACCAGAATTGGAGAATTAAATTTATAGATATAACATAGTTTTATAACAATGTTCTAAAAGACTAGATGAAAAAGAATTGTTTTACTGCTTTGCTTCTTTCTATTTATGTGGTACATTTCTTGTGACTAAATCTAGTTGGATATAATGTTAAAAATAACAGTAACCCTTCAATTTTCTGAATTATAGGGTAACTTATTTTAATAATAAAGCTCCTGAAAATGTCAGACTGTGATTTGCAAACATTATACATACATACAATTGGGGAAAAAAACCAAAAACATACTTCAGGGTAGAAGCCACTTAAAAACATTTATGCATTTTAGTCCTTTAAGATGAGTAGTGGTAAGATGTCTCCATTTTATCAAGACAGCAGACGTGCAGAATGAGTGGATTAAGTCTATGTTTTAGTTAGTTGACAACTGTATAAACCGTCTCCTGACTTTTAGAACAACGTTAATCCTCGTTCCCCGCTTATAATCCCTCTGCAAAAGCAAGCAAGGTGAATGATGCTTTATCTTAGAGCAAGACAAGGTATTTGGCAGCATTTGGAAATTACCTGAAGATTTATTGTGGTGCATGTGAGATCTTAAGCTAAATAGTCTTCCAGAGTACTTAGGAAAATAACAGAAAAATTTGAAGAACTGGTAAATGTTTGGTTTGGTGTTTTTTAGATCAATGAGGCACTTTAGATGTTATTTTAGTTAGAGGTTCTTCTTTGATTTATTGCTTTATCAATTGCTGTTTCTTCTACCATAGAAATTAATACCATAAAAATGAATAGCCTTTGGAACATTATTCACTAATTAATTAATAAATAATTGTGATTTTATATTTTGCAGCTTACAGCATATGCTTATGTTAATGAGAATACATTACCTCATTGGAAATAGTCAACTGGATCAGTATTATTGAGATAAGCATAAATTTATTTTCTTGAAATTGTTGCTCATGAGTGCTTCCTCCTTTTTAGTGATTTTTAGTAATTAAATTTATGGGCCCACACGTGCAACAGTTTTCATTGTCTGCCAAATAGACATTGACCTTGGAGTCCCTTTAGTATTCTTGCACTTTCCCATGCTCATTTCCTGTTTTGTTTGTACTTCTGGTACATGTGAGGTTTTTGTTTGTTTTAGCAGACAGTCTTTCATGTAATTACTTCTGTTCTGTGGCCTCCATCACATTTTAATAGTTTTTGTAAATGGTGGTTCAGAAGTACCAACATTAAGTGATATCCTGGCTCATTTTACTTTTCTGGGCATGCAGTTAGATGCTGGGATGGTAAATAGATGTCCTTGGCTTTCCTTTTCTGTAGGAAAATGACTAACACCTGCAGAACATCTGTAGGCCTGGTGTTCTGAAGAGCTTGGGAAGAAATCTAGTGTATCTGCAGTCTTCAGGGTTGGCAAGATAAAGATTGTCTAAACCTTCTTTGATAGGTAATGGAATACAGTCCATTGAAGCACAGAATATTGTGCTTATCTCAGCTTATTTCACCACCAGCTCTGCCCCTGCCTTCTTCCCACCATTTCTTATTTTAAGCCAACTGCTAATTTTATCGGGGTGACCTTTCTGTATAAAAGAAAAACCTTTCAAAAGTTGTCACAAATTATTCTGTGACTCTGCTCTTGAATATTCAGATGGTGAGTTCTCGCATACTCAGATAAGTTTTTCATAATATATCCCATAGGAGAGAAGACTGAAGTGCTGTTTAATCTACTTGTTTAGAAACATGAAAGAAAATTGCACAATCTGTGGCGGTTTTTTTTCTATGCAATACTAGAAGTTTGAGTATAAATTTCAAAAATAATAGAAGGAAGACGAATCTAGTAGTTAAAAACTGTTATGAGTCTGTTATGGAGAAGAAGCAAACAGTAATGGCTGGATGAAGAGTTGTTTGAAGGTGATAAAAATAGTGAAAGATTTAGAAACAAGAACATTGTGTACCTCAAACAAGTTTGTTTAGTTAACTTGTGAGGTCAGAAGCATCCAAAATAACCTTTATTTGGAAACAAATTTTTTGAAATTTCCTGGCTAATAGATTTGGAGTTAATGCTTCTTTGACCTTAAATCATTTTTTCTGTGTATTTCTAATTTAGCAAACAGTGCAATGAATTTTCATGCACTGAAAAATGAGAGTGAATATAACTGTGGTAAGAATTTTTGTCATTCATTTTCCCTTTCTGGCCTCTATTTCATAGCAAAATTTTATTTGAAATGAAATCTGTTCTGATTTTATAGCTATACTTGTCTCAGTGTCCACATACTTAAGTGGCTACAGCATGATAATCTTTACTTAAGCTAATTAAGTAGTTTCTTAGCTTGTAAACTAGTTAGAATGGGAAATCAGTATTTCCACTTCAATTTTAGGCTGCCTGAGTTTTTTAATCTGTGATCATTTTGTAGATTCGAATACTTTTCACTGCTTATACTCAGGAGTGAAGAACTGCTTTCTAACTTTGTGACTGACAGATCCTGAATCATTTAATATTGCTTGCTGGTTTGTGAAGGGATTTCTGTCTGGTCATTAAATGGCAGTGACCCAAAGGAGCTGAGTAGCTGCACTGCTCCCTCTGAAGTTTTTGAGAGCTGATTGCAGCAGTTTGGCTCCCAACACATCTTGCTCTTCTCTGTTAACTTTTTTTTATTCCCCCCTGACTCCCACTTTTTTTTTTTTCTGCTGGTACTGGATGGGTTATGTTTGACAGTTTATATCTAATAATGGTTTAAAGAGTGAGTCTCAAGTCCTTGCATTGTCTCATGAGGAAAAAAGGAAGATGAATATTTTTTTAGGTGGGAATTAATTCCTTGGTTACCTTCAGGCTTTAGTGTGTCACGTTATTATAATCTGAATTGCTTTTTTTTCCCATACTAATAACTAGTAAAAGATAATACGACATTGTCTTAGCAAATTTATCTCCAAATCATTTTGGAGTATATAATATTTCTGAGTTTTCTGTGAGAAGAGTTTTTTGCGAGAAGAGTTTTTTGCTAGGAAAATACAAGTAATTTTGCTGCCTTCTTTTTCAAGGGATATGTTAGAAAAGAAACTTCCCTCGGGTAGTGAAAACCTGATGATGAAAGTGCCAAGATCATGTAGAATTTGGAAAAAACCCAGGCCCCCCTGCTCAGTCAAAACATGAATTCTCCTATTGGCACTGGCAAAATCATTGATATTTGAAAAG
>JAOXJK010000040.1:46534345-46546190 GCA_025774025.1 Xenus cinereus | reverse complement strand
AACTTTAGAAAATAGGAAGAAATATAAAATAGGGTTTTTTTTTTTTAGTGCGTGAAAATCTGACCTAATTTAATAAACTGTATTTTGGAGCAGAGGATTTATGACTATTCTGTAATTAGTTTATTGGAGAAGGCTTGAAGGTTCAAATTCAAGAAAGGTGGTGGCATGTACTGTGTTAAGGGAATTTTACAGCTTTTGTGGAATCTGTGATACAAAATGACTTGTTAATATCTATCAATGGGAAAATATTGTAAAATATTTTTAAGGAACAATATTAATGCAACCAAGTAGGCAAATGTAAAAGTTTCATACAGAAATATTTTATGTCTTTTTCTTTGGCAGCCTTGCTTTGCATCCTGAACGTGTGTTGGTGGCAACAGGTCAAGTTGGAAAAGAACCGTACATCTGCGTGTGGGACTCGTACACTGTGCAAACTGTATCTGTTCTGAAAGATGTTCACACACATGGTATAGCTTGCTTGGCTTTTGATTTGGATGGTCAGGTATGTAATATTAATATTCTTTTTTCAAACACAAATTTTTTTATCTGTCAGAAAGCTTGTTATGTAGCCTGTCATTCTGCAGTAGGACTGGGATTGAACTGCTTGGAAGTGTAGCTGAAATGGAAACTGATGTTCCTTCCGAGAATGTTTTCAAAGGTGGAATAGAAGGGTTGGACTTTGCAGTATCTGAAAAATTGAATTTGGCATTAATAAAGAGAGAGCATGGATAGCAATTGTGTTTAACTTTTTTCTTTTTCTTCTCGTTGTCTTGGAACTTTTCAGACAGTAAAGAAATGATGTTATTTGGAATGGGTTTCTGTCTTTGGGAAAAAAATTACTTAAGTTCGGGATTTGCTTTTGCGTTTATAAACTCACTTTGATAATCTACATGGAAATTGAAACTAAATTTGTCTTTAATGTATGTAGGTATTAACTGCTGAACAGTGAAAAAACTTTGCCTTAAAGATTTGCAAAATGTTTATCAAAATTAAAATGTCACAATTCACGCATAAACTGAACAAAAAGACTCTTTAAAAACAAAGCCCAAAATCAGTCAGTTTCTTTTTACCCAATCTTTAATACTGTTAGTCTCTCAACAGAAAGACTGTAGAAAAAATAACATTTTGACTGGTTAAAAGATTCAGTAAATATGGACTATTGACGGTCAATGATTTGTGTCAGGAAATCCGTGCAAAATATCTTCACAGTTGAAGACAAGACAGGCTACAGAGCATAGGAAGATCTCAAACTTTTATTTTCCTATATTTTCTTGGAACAATCTTTTTGTCTTTCTTGCTTTTCTAGTTTAACTGGCTTCAGACTCTTTCTGAAAATTAAATCATAGAATAGCAGGTTGGAAGGGACCTCAAGGATCATCTGGTCCAACCCTTGGCAAAAGTACGGTCTAGACAAGGTGGCCCAGCACCCCGTCCAGCTGAATCTTAAAAGTGTCCAATGTTGGGGAAAGGCTTCATGAAATTTGTACATTCAGGGTTTTGTTGGATTCTGGTTTGAGAAAGGATTCAGAAAGGAATAGTTATTCTTGCATGTTTTCAAGAATCAAGAAAAAGACTAAAAGTTTTTAACTGTAACAACTGACTCTTTGTTTCCAAGAAGAATGATGAAAATATTTTTTCTTTGTATCTCCTGAACTGGTAAAATAGATACTTAAATTCTGCAAGATACATGTAATTAAACACATGTAGTTTCATTAATTTCAGTGAGATTATTCTTTTTTTGCAAATGTCTCCTGACTGCTGCTTGCTATATGTGCTATATATAGTTATATATATAAAACTTTATAAATCAGAAATAAGTTGTTATCCAAGAAGATCTTGCTTCTTTATGATCACGGTGTCATAACTGAAGAGATGCATCTATGGAAACTTTGCCATAAGATGTTGTATCTTTAGTTTTCTTCTATATTGAAATGTAGCTATTGCTTCTAACTCAAATGCGTTATTAATTTGCTATCATTTAGAATGATGTCTCTAGCTTTCATTAATAAATCAAGTTACTTTTATTTATTTATTTTTGACATTTTTAGCGTTTGGTCTCAGTTGGTTTGGATTCGAAAAACACCGTTTGTGTGTGGGACTGGAGAAAAGGAAAATTGTTATCAATGGCTCCTGGTCATACAGACAGAGTAAGTATAACTAAAGAATTTGAGTATCAATTTGATTTTAGTTTCTTAAACCATGACTGTATATATATATACAAGACCTATATCTGAACAAAAAACATTTTATGTTTTAGAAATTGAATTTGCCTAAAGCTTGGATATGTATTAAGATCTGTGAAGATATTTAAGATATGTACATTTATTTCCAAAATAAAATACATAACTCACTGTTTATTTATGTGTGGTTTGTTGAGACTGTAAATATGTAGGGGAAGTGCAAAATTAATGCACTTTGTAGACCCTAATCCCCATATAGGAAATCAAAATGCAAACAATATCTTAGATTTTTCTCTGTTAATGAATCTTTATGTTGTTTTATTATGTGTTGTAATTACTCTGGAAACAAAAACCTGAACAGAACTAATGAGCTCTACATTGCAATTTTGGTATTGAATGAGGGGATAAAAAGGTAATTCCAATAGTTCCGTTTAAGGCATTTCAGACTGTCATTGTACTACAAGTATTTACTGGTTTAACATGCAACAAAGGCCATCTCTGCTGATATCCTTTTTTTTTTTTTTTAATGCAGATATTCGATATTTCTTGGGATTTGTATCAGCCAAACAAGCTTGTCAGCTGTGGCGTAAAACACATCAAGGTAATGAAATAAATGTTAATTCATAAAATATTTAAGCTGCAGTAGTTTATACTCTATAAAATATATAAAAATAGAATCTAAAAGGAATATATAATTGTAATTTGAAAGGTCGCTTGTAAGAATAATGTTACTTCTTAGGAACTGCAGTCATGGATCACACCTGACTACACTAGTCATTTTACAAGATATATGTAGTGGAAAAGAGACCATCTCTGCTTGAAAGAGTTAATGCCCTGACAGAAGAAATGCGGAAGGAATGAAGCAGTTGTCAGTAGGATCATGTGTAATGATTGTAATACAATTTAAAATTTAGGTTGTCTAAAACATGCTGTCTGAAATCCCAAGTAGCATAAGACAGGATACACACGTTTAAGGTGAGTCCAGGTACTGATTCTTGAACAATTAATGAATTTTTACACTGCAAAGGTGAAATCAGTTGAGAAACCATTTCTCAACAGTTGGAGAGAGTGTGGGGATACGGTGGAAAGCTTGATCTTTTGCTTTTAATTATTTTTTTCCCTGCTGTTACTCCTATCTTTGTCATTTTGAACATTCTCCACCTGTTACAGGCTTCATAACGGGGACAGTTCATGTGTTTTCCAAACAGAGTGTTTCTATGAAACATTTCTTTGTTTGATCCACGTACCAATGGCCATGCAGGAACAGCTTCTCTGTCAGGTTTAACTGTCAGTGCTGTTATTGATGCTTGACTGCCATCAATCATGTTTCCTAAAGTCACTGCCTTCTACCGTGTGCTGCCTTCTGTGTTACCACATAACAGCAGTAGATGGCAGCTTGAAAGTTCTTTATTGCTCCTATGTGTAGGATCCTATGGTGGGAAAAAATGTGTTGCTTTTTATACAATGAACTTTTAGATTAATATGAATTAATGGTTTATTGGAAAAAATACTCAATATGTTCGCTAGATTGCATATGTCTTTGATTTGGCAGTGTTTAGCATATCAATAACAGATTGCCCTGAGCTTGATTAGTAATGATCTTTTTTTCTACTTCAAGATTTAAAAGGACCATTTTGCCAATAGTGAGCTCATATTTGCCAGCAGTGATTTAGTATATTTAAGGTGGCTTTATGATGTCAAAACATATCTATTTAGATAAGAAAAAGTTTATTTGAGCAACTTTTAAGGCTCTGTAAAGCATTTTTTAAATGACAATAGCATTTTAAAAATAATTGGTATTTCCTTTGAGAAAACATTAACTAAAAATCTGAATCCGAGAGATTTATAGGCATTTGGATCAGGCAAGAAATTTTTGTTGATTTGTATTCTTCTTAAACCACCCCTTCTTTCAGATATCAGTAATTACTTTTAGGTTTGTAATGTAATACTATTGTAATTTTTTCCTTCACATGATACCTTATGCAAAGTGTAATACTATTTAATCAAGTTATGTAGATAATTCCAAGTGAGCTGATATTGAGGAATTACTTAGATATGTTACCTGCTTCCATATTGGAGCTGGGTGTTTGATTTATGCAGTGATTGTGCAGTTACTTCTCAAGCATCAACATAATTGACAGCCTGTGTACTTTGGTTCAAGAAATACTAGTTGAGATACAGGGATTTTTCTATTCAGTATATGGTTATTTCTTAATTACAGTATTGCTGGTACAAAAACCTGTTCATTGTAACTGCTTATGTTATCCTGTATTAATTGAAGTCTCATCTCAGATTATTGGTAACAGACTTGCTGTGAAATACAAATAAAGTACAAATGCAGCATTTACAAAGTGGAAGTTTTACATCAAAGAAAGATCAGATAATTCTGTTATGAACCGCTTTTCAAAAATGATGGAAAAACAACTGACTACCCATACCCTGAAACTCTCTCCCAACTAGTCTGCTGTGCTGATTTTATGGAAAGATAAAGCTGTTTAATAACATAAAATGTTGTAAACCAACTGGAGAACTAAAGCAGGGAAAAGGGTACAAAGGGTGATGTTTTTTGGAAGTAAGGTACTTCTCTTTCAGATGTACATATTAAATTATAGGGTATTAGTGAAGTATCCATCTTTCTAAATCACTTTGTGTTGCAGTTCTGGAGCTTGTGTGGCAATTCATTAACACCAAAACGTGGTGTTTTTGGCAAAACTGGTGATCTCCAAACTATATTGTGCCTAGCCTGTGCAAGGGATGAAGTGACATATTCTGGTGCCCTGAATGGTGATATATATGTATGGAAAGGAATCAACCTTGTGCGGACAATACAGGGAGCACATGCTGTAAGTATATCTCTTTGAAGTGATATAAAATGTTAAATAGATTTCTGGAGAGCTGGAAGGGGCAGTGCAAGATCATCTGATCTGTGTTCCTAAACAATTTCAGTGATAGAGACTCAGTATCTCTAATTTGGATATTATTTTTTTCTCTCCTTTCTGTTGCTTAACATCTCTGTTATGGTAGAAAGTGAACACTAGATTGAGAAATACATTTAGGTGTCCGTTTATCTACTGTCTCCCATTATCGTTGATGGGGCACTTAGTAGTCAGTAGAGCCTGGAATGTATTTTAAGTTTACCCTTAAGTAGACATATATTACTCTATTCAGTTACCCACGCGTGCGTATATGCAGTGACATTATATACTGGAGTTGAGCGTGTAGCTGCCTCCCCCAAAGAATATGGATCTGCTTTATCTGACTTTCTTTTGTGGATGTCTGATTAATCCAAAAGCATCTCAGAAGGCCTGGATTCCTATATTTAGATGATTGATGTTGAAACAAAGAAACCAGGTCCCTAGGGGGGCTGTGGAGTCTCCATCCACATCTCTGTCCATTTGGAAATACTCAAAACACGGACTAGCTCCTCTCCAGTGTTTTCCTCCAACATCAGCTCTTCTGTCATGCCATTAATTGAGTCCTCCTGGCTGGTGGTGTCTGAGAGCTCTCTGGAGTCCATTGATTCTGTAAACTGTAATGTAATCCCAAGCTTGTTGGTAAACACATGTGTTTAGTCATTTTAGCTTGACTCAATCACTCGTCCTTGTCCTATGTTGCTGTCTCTTACTGTATTAATTCAGCTTTATAGAACCGTATAAAGCTTTGAAAAGTGAAGACATATCAGTGAAAGATTAATAAAATTTGCAGTGAAAGATTAATAAAATTTTTCAAAAGTGCTTGGCAAGATTTTCTTTTAATCAAAATGTTTAATGCAACTGTGAAGTAATTACGTTTTTGCTACGTAAATTTTCATCATATTTTCCATATTCTTTCAAAGCATGTGGTTTTGTGTTTAAAGCAGGCAACAATAAAACACTTGGTGGTTTGCAGTCTAATTTGTGGGTGGAAGTCCTCATTTCCTCTCATGGTAGTAAGTCATGTATGGTGACACAATGCAGGATTCAACTTCTAACTTGTCCAAGTATCACTTTAAAAACAAAGCCAATCAATTTCTGGTTGTTTTAACCTGTGAGGTGTGAAACTGTTAAGTTGACTTCATGAAGCTATATTATTTGCTGATTGAAGTTTGATTTTTTGTTTTGGAAATTATTGTACTTTCTAGATAATATTTGAAGTTCCTGTAATAACAATTTAAAGTAATGTGGAAACACAAGCATATGAGTTCCTGTATTGCAGCTTCAAAATTCTAGGTAAAAATCAGTAATAGTTAATTATGCTTGCTTATAAGAATGCGTTTGTTTTAACTGGCAGAATTGGACTGGATGGGATGATCTGTGTAACTGAAGTATTAAAATCACTCTATGATTTGATCAGGTATCACAGAGGGGACAAATGAATAATATGTATGTGGGAGAGGTTGCCATCAGTCTGCAGTAAGTAGACTCTTGGTTTACCGATGGTTTAGAAATGTACATTCAGGACAGTTGCACCTTGTTGTATTATCTAGTAATCCCAAAGCGATTAGACTGTTTATTCAGACAGCTGTATGATGTCAGGGCACCTGACTATGAACAAAAATAAAGGTATGAATAACTTAAGTGTGGGAAACGCAACCTGGACTAAATTTTGCATTTGAGATTTCTTTATATACATGTCAATGTATGTATATTAAAAAAGTGTAATATATATACACACACAGATGCATACCCTCCTATGTGCATCAACAGAAATATTAAGTATATTAAAGAAGGCTGAAATTATAAAGCGGGAAGTATGAGGGGATATTTTAACCCTCAAATATTCCCTGATTCTTACTCTATACCTTCATATCTGGTTTTAGTGTTCATATTTAGTGCTCGGTAGTGTTCTATTGTATTTTGTATTTTCTTAAGGTGACATGGACATTTACTTTTTGATGTTGAAGTTACTGAAATTAATTTTTAAAATGCTTATATTGCATATGCAGACCTGGATTCCCAAAGGAAAGAGTGAACTTCTTCTCCTGTCCAAAACTGATCAGGAAAATACCCTCTCATCCTGTTTGGTGCTGTAGGGGACACCGGTCCTATATATTCCCACTTTTGTTATGTGGAGTATTTAAAATTGCAACAGCTTATCGCTCAGAATAATGTGGTGCTTTTTAGCAGTTTCAGTGTGAAATGACCCAACTGATAAACGTAGGACGATGTGAGCTTCTTGCTCCATTACCTTACATGCTGTCATGCCGTGTCAGTTCTTTGTTGACCACAAGATCAAATTTGAGGTGCTCTGCTCCTTATCTTCAGTAGTGTCAGTGGATGGAGCTCAGGTGACCTTGGAGTAGGTCTTGTTTAGCCTTCTATTTTTGGCTCTGTCCTTTAGGCTCAATGCAATTGTACTTTGTAGTACTGAAAATTAAGTAGGGGCACTAGTCCATGGCTTTGGAATTCATTTTCATGAGAGATTAGAGTCACTACAAATCTCACCAATTTCAGGGAGGAAAAAAACCCAATAAAATCTCTTTTGGAAGCTTACTTTCCAACAAAATGAAACTTTTTTTTTAAAATAAAATATTACCTTAAAGGATAATATTATCAGACTATTCTAAGAACAAAAAATAGCAGCTTGGAATAAGAATGCCTCTTCAGACATACTAAACTATTACTGTTATTTTATACTCAATTTTATAAATCACGTCCTTCTCATCCATTCTTTTAAAAGAAAATGCAAGTGTAAATGATAACATTTGTGATGTGTGTACATTGTTAAAAGCACAGTGTGTAGGGAATGGATACAAATTCCCATTCTGTGTGCTGGTATTGGAATTGTCCTCCCTGTGTGCCTCTTCATCATCCCGCATCAGTAGTCCTCAACAGGCTGGAATTAAACGGAAAATTTATTCATGGGAAACATGTCTCCTTATTTGCATAAACCATATGGTTTTTTCTTACAACATCAACAGTAGGTGTCTAAGATGCAGGAAAACATTTTCTAAAGCACGTTAGTGATGTGGGGAAATAGTCCATTCAGCTGGCAGTGGTCTGCATTAATAAGAAAATGGGTTCTTTTCAAAGGTTGACTGTCTTTGTTACAGTTATGCTAGCTGAAAAGACATTTCTTATTTTAATAGTAATTCAGTGTGAAAAATAAACCATGCTGTCCCAGTATAAACAATTGAGGAAACAGATAGCAACTTTAACACTAGCAAGCCAAATAGGAATTCACAGCTAAGTCAGATGATCTGTCTTCTGTCACAGCAGCACTAAGAACTGTACACAGAGGAAAGAAGAGTTTCTGGCAGATTCCTATCCGAGTTTGAGTAGAAACAAAAAGTTGAAACAAATAGGTTGGGATGACGGGAGAATTAGTTGGAAGAGGACTGGAGAGTTCACTTAATGTAGAATTAGGAAAAGATGGAAACGAGCAGGGGTCAAGAGCAAAAGCACAGAGTTCACGTGCAGGGCAGGGGACACTGGATGGCAAGGGGAAACTCAAATTCTAGTTTTGCTGATCTCTCCTAAATAATAATACTAAAAGTTTAATAGGGAGAAGGAAAACAGAGCAACATGTATGTATGTCTCTGATTCTGGAAAGTTAATATATACCTTGACTTAAAAACAACTACTTTTATTAGATGTCTCATTTTTGTACCAGTGCAAAGAACAGACTATAGATTCTTCTATTTATTATCTTACATGTTCTAAATTCAAGGTAGGCCATGACTATGAACATATATATACAAGATGTTACTCAGGTACTAAAACAAAATAGTATGCTTATTTAAAAACACCATATGTTTTGAAGATTCTTGTGTGCTATGCCTTTGCCTTGCCTCAGAAATGTACATAAGATGCTTTCTCAGCAACTGAATAATTTATTTTGAGATAGTCTTTCAGAGGTACACATTAAAGTTGTGTGGATTGATGTCAGAAACTGAGGTTAAATAACAGGCTTGAGGTTAAATAACAGGCACTCAGTTAAAACTATTGCACGTCTATGTCAGTTGGCTGAATCCTAATTAAATATAGATGGAAACAATATCATGAACTTAAATGAATGGGTTTAAGCTGGTATCATATACCAACACATTAAGTCCTGCAGTATTTTTCTCCTACTGCTTAGGCTAGTCATGGATTTGAAAGGTGACTGTCCGCTTAGTTCAGCCAATGAGAGGCATATAGATAGCTATTTTATTTTTTAATAGTGATGTGCCCATTTTCTAACTGTTTTATGGGTGATTTGTTAGAGAGGAAGATTACATTTCACAGTAGTGGCTTTCCACTGTAAACTTACCGACACCAACCATAAATGACCGGAGTTCTTGTTGAGCTGATGTAATGTCTCTGTTCTCCATATTGCCCAGTAGTAGTCAGTTGCTTCTGAAGTTCCCATATGATCTTTCAAGCTTGGTCCTAATTATAGCTAACTGCAGTCATGTGTTTTAGGAATTGCATAGTCAGAGTTAGTGTGGTGGATTTTATATAAATAACTGCATTTAGATCAATTAACACTTGATTTTTTTCCGTTAGAGGCAAGATAGGTCCAGCAGCAATAGAAGACCTGAGACTGCCTCACTATTGGAAGCTTCTTAGATACAAGCAGTAGCAAAATATTCACGTAGTAGAGACCGTCTTTATCAAGTTCTTTTTGTACTTGAACTTTCAACTATAATTTCTGTTAGATTTGAGCATTTATTTCTTTGTTCATTCTCATTCAACTCTTTTTTCAAATTTGAGGGAACACAGATGTGATATCAGCTGGTTGTATTGGAAAAAATAGGAAATATTCTGCATTCTGAGAAACCTGCTGATCAACTTGAGATTTCCACAATTTTCCTATTCATTAGGAAGTATAATGAAAAATTTTTAACAGAGGAATGCAGTCTGTATGTCAGACTTGGTAATTTTTAAGATGGAAAACTTTCATCTACACCTTTTATTTTGATTCAGGAGGACAGTCAATCTTTGTTGCGCACATTATTCTGTTGGATCAAACAAAGTTAGTGCAGTTGTTTACCTCTTGTTACAGTTAGAAGGCTGTTGACCATCAAGAATTAAATTATGCTAATGACAATTTCAGGCTGAAGGATAAAGAGAATCAAAGAAATAAAAAAAAAGGCTAATCCAAAGTTGATTTGCATTAACAATCTTGACAATTTCTAAAAGGAAATACTTGATGGAAGAATTACGACTGGCCAAGCTACCAGAGTAAAGTATTTGTCTTTTCCACATTAAGTGTGCACCTGACAATTAAATGAAGAGTAGCTAAGCTCAGCTTCTTCTGTTAGGTACTTACAGTCACAGTCCCTATTAATAATGCACCTTTTTTCTAGTTTTCATCTAATTCTTCTATTCCAGTGGCACATAGACTGAAATGAGAATGTCCTATTGCATTTCAAGAGATTGAGCAAGCACATCTGCCAAATCTCCTTGACAACCAGTATGTCCTTTTCTAGATAAGGATATTCTGTGAAATGGAAAACAGATTAATCCTGGATCCACTTGGTCTTATCTTCATACCATTCAGCCAGCTTCCCACATCACCAAATGTCTGATTCTTTTTTTAATACTGACTAATTAAATCATGGATTTTGGAAGAAGTTAATTAGAGAAAAGAGAATAATTCTGTTATCAAGGTTGCATTCCAAATAGAGCTTTAAAAGATTTAAATATGCCAGAATTTGGGCAGAACTCAGTATATGGTACAAAATGAGCCAAAATTCCTCTAGCCTTTTATTTGCTCAATGACACTAAAAGGTTAATGCAGTAAAACAGGCAGACACATACACAGAAACAAACACAGTTTGGGTTTTATTTTCAAAAATCTCTAGGCTCCTAAAGAAAGAGAAAGAGGATTTTCAGGACGTTAGAGATAATGGGAGTTAGCCTCCTAATCTGCTTATGACTTAAAAATTCCACTCCATTTCTGTTCAGGCATGTACTACTCCTGAAAATATGGCTTGTCTGAAAAGTCTCTATCCTCAGGATGGACCTGACCCATCAAAAGATTTGAATTCTGCCACCTTAGTCTTTCTTTTTTGATTGTCATTTGACATTCTAGTAACAATATGCATTTTTTTGTGAAAGCTGAGATTTTTTTTTTTCAACTTGAAAAATTTTATCCCTATTCCCTGATGCTAGAGAAGCAACCACAGTCTATATCTCATTATGATCAGACCATTATGATATTTTCCTTAGTTATAATTTAAGAAGAAAAAACAGCTTTGTAGGAGAGAATAGTACCTGGGAATTTTTGCAAGCCACCACCCTGGATGCTAATTTGCTTCTGGAAGTTTTAATTTCCCCCAAAAGCCGACCTCTCCTTTGCAAATTGCTTTCACTTTTGTGCTTCATTACTGTAAAATCCAGGCCCCCAACCAACGAAATTATTGGAACTTTATATTTACTTCTTTACAAAACTGAAATTTCAGAATAATATTGCAGATCTATGTCTGTTATTGGCTGTTTTACCTTATTTTGGACAGGATTTAGAGACAGATTTTCCCTTCCTCATTTTTAATGCTCTCCTGTTTTCATTTGTCGTAGCTGATTATGAAATATTTTCAGTAAATATAGAAAACATTTTTTTAAACTTCTCATAGACTTAACTAGACAAAGATTCAGTAACTTCACTTACTGAAATGCATGAGTTACTTCTGAAAATAAGACCAGTGAGTTGTGTAGGTACTTTAAAAATAAATTTTAAAAAAAAGCGTGTATGTTACTTAG
>JAOXJK010000040.1:46510549-46529825 GCA_025774025.1 Xenus cinereus | reverse complement strand
AATAACACATTTGAAAAAGTGTATTGGTGTATTTGCAGAGAATGGTAGTGTTCTAGGAAGTGCTTTACTTCAGGTTTTAACTTTATTAATTGTTCTTGAATTGATAAGAAATAAATTTTCATTGCTTCCTAAATTGTTTCCATGTGTTGGAGTGCTGCTGTCAGCACATCAGCCATACAAAAACAGTGCTGCCTTGTGGCTGGGATCCCACAGTTTTAAAGGGAAAATGAGATCTGTGTCTCATGTCAGTGAAGTTTTTTTACCCTGAGTGAATAAAGGTCTGATAATCTGCCTGATTATTTTTTTTGTGGACCAGCTGGAGTATTCCTTTTGTTTGCTCTCCCTCAGCCCAGTGCAGCAACTTCTTCTCTCACTGTTCCCTTCTCTTTTTTTTTTTTTTTTTTGACATGAAGCCCTACCCAGCTCTTAAAAATAGCAGTGTTGTGTTTGTGCCTAGGAGAGTAAAGTCCACTTCATCATTTCACGGATTTATCCATTTTTTAAAACTGGGAACTTGACAGTATGATAAGGCTCTTCTATACTTATGACGTGCTTTCTCTCATACTACAGAGATATGACTGAGGTTGTTCATATCAAAGACAGGAAAGAAGCTATTCATGAGCTGAAATATTCACCAGATGGGAATTTCCTAGCTGTTGGTTCCAATGACAGCTCTGTGGATATATATGGTGTTCTTCAGCGATACAAGAAAGTTGGGGAATGTATTGGATCTTTAAGTTTCATCACCCATATGGATTGGTCTTCGGACAGTAAATACTTACAGACCAATGATGGCAATGGGAAGAGACTTTTTTACAGGATGCCAAGTAAGATTATGAGTTGCTTTTATGATATTTGTTACTTAATACGGAAAGAATGTATAGTAGTTTTGTAAAAACAGGCAAATATAGATCCTGGTTTAAAGCACTGGGTTATAGAGAATTTTTTTTCTAAGTTTATGTAAATATTTGCTATATTTGAATAAGTATAGCATTTTCTGGAAAAGTTACTTAAATATTTTCATTCTTATACGTTTACTCTTTATAATGCATCTTTTCATGGTAGAGATGCAGGCTTATAGTTTATTTTATTTCTCAAAAATAAGACTGTGCTGCCACCTTTTTAGAAAAAGAATAATATTGTTTTCAAATCCAGTTTTGCAATAGCTTAATAGCTTTATACTTATTGAGCTTAGATATTAAATAGATTATCATTTGCTTGCACTGTATGTTTTTTAAAATGTGTGGAAAAATCAGTATGTTGCATTGCAGAAGAGTCATCTGCTTTTCTAGAACTATGTTTGCAGCACAACTGAGGAATTTAACTTAAAAGAGCTTTTACAGTGAGAAATATCTACAGATAGAAACGATCGGACTGCAAATGAGTTTGGAAGTATAATAGGATTAGGCAACTTGTAGAGAAAATACGAGTACCTGATATAAGGGTGCTAGAATGTTAGGAATTACTCACTGGAAACAAAAGAAATGTTGAAGCTGTGATACATGTACGATTCAATCATGCAACCTTCAAAATTAATAAAAATATCAAAATGAAAGTTAGCTGGGCAGTCTGCTCATAACACAAGTTCAGATGTGTCTCTTTTCTTTTATGGCAGGGGACTATTAAAGAAAATTAGTATATTACATAATATTAAAATAGAGCTTTCAGATTCAAAGTTTGTGACAACCCTCTAATTGTAAATATTTTCAAGACAACACTGTCTCGAAGACTTGACTGAACTGTCCCATACTCTTGAAACATTTTTCACCACAACAATTCCCTCTGCAGAGGACATATGCACATAATACATATATCTTAAAGCTTCAAATTTAAGTAGTCCTGATTATAGTATGTCAAGGGCAGTGTTTGTCACAAGGTTTTACTTGTTTCTTCTGTGTGTATACACTCTTTAATATCTTTCCACATTTTTCCCACTCATCATATTTGTAGTAAGTATATTGTCCCTTCATTTTTTACTCTATATATATGCTTCGCACTGTACATTATTCATAGCTCCATGGAGCTTTTTGTGACTCCCTTAGCTGAAGCAGCTGCTTCATTCGATGCACAATTTTGTTCCTGTGCACTGAATGAGACAGAAGATACGTAAGAAAAGATAGTAAGTGAGAATTTAATTAGACTGTAACAAATACATAACACACAGGATGAGCAATTTTGAGTTACATAGGCAGCTTTCAGCCTGGAGTTTCTTGATATATTAGAATGTGGGATTGTGAAAGCTTGTTTATGAAAAAGTTTAGTGAAGTTAGGGAATCTCCTAAATATTTTAAAATAATGATGAGCATCATATAACGCTTGGAATTGCACTATAAATGGGTAAGGAACTTACAGTTGCCTAATACAAGATCTGTAGGACTTAGTCATGGATATAACCAGTATTAGTAGTCATCGTTTACATGGATTAGTGATTGAAAGAGATTACAAGGTAAACCTTGGCAAAGGGTGCAGTTATTTCATCAGAGCTGAAGGATCTTCAAACAGAGACCTTGAGTTCCTTTCCAGTTTTTGGAGGGGTATATAGTAGTTAAACTTTTCCTTGAGAATTTTCCCAAACTTTATCTTAGAAATGGCTACATGTGTTTTTGATAAAACAGCCTTAAACAGATATCAAGAAATAATAAAAGCTCTAAAGAACCAAACCCATGTTCTCTGTTAAGTAGTCTTCAGAAGCCTTACTACTGATACTGCTGGTCATAAAAGAGAATACTAGATCATGACAGTTTCGGAAGCCAGTTTTTAATTCTGGCTCAATTGGATTTGATTCTGGAGAATTTAAAAAAATTTTACATTCTTTAAAATTGCACAAGTGAATGCTGAAAAATACCTCTTTATTTTTATTCTTAGGTGGAAAAGAAGTAACAAACAAGGAGGAATTAAAAGGCGTTCAGTGGGCATCGTGGACCTGTGTTTCTGGCCTAGAAGTTAATGGAATCTGGCCCAAATATTCCGATATAAATGATATAAATTCTGTGGATGCAAATTTTATTGGGCAAGTTATGGTTACAGCTGATGATTATGGAATAGTAAAGCTGTTTCGATACCCATGTCTAAGAAAAGGTAGGACTTCATGTGCAATTATAAACATGCATTTTTGAATTTTGATTATTCAAGAAAAAGGTTTTAGAAAACTGGGGTTTTGAAAATTATGTAAATGGGCAATATTTATTCTTAGAAGTTTAGTTTGAGCTCAAAGCTGGTAAATAATAGGCTGGTGTGTTGACAACTGTAATAGTACCAGTATTTTATTTGCATTTTGAATAGCCAGAAGTTCTATGTATATTTTATTTTTTAAAATAGATTAGGTTTGGTTTGGTTTTTTTTCACAGAATTTCATGAGGTGATGCAATATCTAGCCTTTTATGAGATACATTTCTCTAAGCATTCAAGTATTTCACCTTGGTCTTCAAGTAGTTTTGTTCCTCTGGATCTGTGATAGAGATTTGGGCTAGGAACTAGGAAAAAGTAACTTTCCCAAATGATTAGAGTCAATAATGCAGCATTGCATTTTTAGTGCTGGCTACAACCGCATGATCTTTGTGATGGGTCTTAGGATATCTCTTCAAGCAATATGTGCTTAAAGAATTGCCCCAAAAAGAGTTTTTTCAACTCTTTTTGTAAAAGGTGATATTTAAAAACCATTTTATTTCAATCTTTACAGTTCTATTTTTAAAGTTATAAGGTTTTTATTGGAACCTGTGTGAACCCAGAAATACTTTCTTGAGAACTGAGTTTGTTCCCTTTTTAGCTTGTCTATTTTGCAGTAGAATTATAAAACCAAAGAAAAGGCACAAGAATCTCTGTAATGGAGTACTGTTAAGAACTTCCTTTTAGTAACTGATTCAATGATTGTCTTGTAATTATATGTAGTTGTACTGCTACAGATGGGAGGATATGAATTACTAGAAGTGCTTACTCTCAAGTTGCACAAACAGTGGGAACCAGTGCTACGAGCACACGTATGGGGGTGTTTTGACAGAGCTAAATATACATCATTTAACATTTCGATAACTTCATCTTTTCAATGTAGAAATAATAATTGGCAAAATCTTGGTTTGCAGAGATAAAACAAATACAGTAAATTTTTTTAAAAATCTTCCTTTAGTACACCTCATACAGCACTATCATATGTCTTCTCTCTTTGTGTTTGACTTATTAATGATACTATATCCTGCAATCCAAATTTAAAAATTTTTCTTAAAGACACATTAAAATCTGCAAATACTGCATGAAGTTGCCACTATTAATTAAAATATCACTAGTAATTAGAATATCTTAATCAAACTATTACTTTTTATAAAGGTTCCTTGATACGTTTTCCCAAGTTGCTTCTGAAACGTTTATTCAACATATATTGAAAGAGATTTTTATTCCTGTTCTAGGGGCAAAGTTTAAAAAATATCTTGGTCATTCTGCTCATGTGACAAACGTCAGATGGTCGCACGATCACCAGTGGGTGGTTTCCATTGGGGGAGCTGATCATTCTGTCTTTCAGTGGAAATTTGTCCCTGACCGGAAGCTGAAGGATTCTCTTCATATAGCACCTCAAGGTAAGTAACTTATTAAAAAAAAGGCAAAAAAAAAAAAAAAAGCAGGTGGGAGGAGGAAAGGCTAAAAGAGAAGTAAAATTCTTTGGTGGAAGTATAGAAATAAGTATTCAGAATTGCCAGTCTGCACAAAATTGGTGTTCTTTAAACTTTGCATGAAGTACTTGATGGCATTTCCTGACACCTTCCTGTACCCTGTATGCTCAGTCTAGCAAGGCTGTGAAAAAAAAATTCACCACTCTGTTCCCTGTGCAAAGGGAAAATTTAAAAGTTTGGATCATAGGTATGAATTTATGAATTCTGTACATATCATCCTTTACTAAATTGACAACAAAATGGATACCCATAAGTCACTGGGAAAAAAAAAAAGATGCATATAATTATTTGATTAAAATGAATTGATACTGTCACACTGTCAGTTATTAGCAGTTCAGGTTGTAGTTAATACAAGCATGGAATGTCAAATCAGAAACATTAAGCGGTTCCTTTAAACACTTTCTGGTTTGTAATTTAAGTTGCTTCATTTTCTGTTTCTGGATTTTTTTTTTTGGTGGCAGAGAGTCTGGTTGATTCTAATAGTGATGAATCAGATTCAGATCAGTCTGATGTTCCAGAGCTGGACTCTGAAATTGAACAAGAGACACAGATCACCTATCGTCGACAGGTAAAGATTTTAGTTTTAATGGCAGTTGGAATGTTTCCCAGGGTTTAAGTTGGTCTTTTATGAAGACCCGCTGAAATTTGTAAACTGGGGAGACTGAGCGCTGAGCAGGAACTGACCAAAACCTTTAGACTTTTTATTATCTGATGCATTCAAAATATTAAGATATAATAGAGAAAAAAAAAAGTGATTATGTATATTCCTAGCATGTTCTATTAGAGTTTTGGTTGTAATTTAAAAATAAGTTACAATTATTAGAGTTTTTTTTCAATGATGTCAGTATAACATTTTTGTGGGTGATAACTGTGGTTGCATTCTCAGAAACACACTTTTCTTTTGAATCTTTTAATTTATAAGTGTGCTCTTTCTTAAAGGTTTACAAAGAAGATCTACCTCAACTTAAAGAGCAATGCAAAGAAAAAAGAAAAAGTGCAGCTTCTAAGAGACGAGAGCGAGCTCCGGGGAACAGTATAAGATTACATTTTGTTCATGGGTATGAAAACTAGGACTCTTTAAAGTATACAAGCAGACTTTTTGTGTTTTGTAGATTGGTGTTCACAATTTAATAATCTGATGAAAGACTTTTAGGTCAGTTGCTTTGTGATCTATTGTTTTTATTTATTTCTGTAAAAACACTTTTACATCAGAAAGTCTTGATGCTGAGCTAGACTGATTCTGAACATGAATTCTGAAGTGAATTTGCATTGAAACTTTAGTTGATATTTATTATTTGAATAGAGGTGACTAAATATAGTATTTGGCTATCACCTAGATTTTTCAGTATCTGGAAAATAATAGTTCTTCTTGGTGTATTATTTTGGAAGCTACAACAGAAACTTGGTGGAGTTGAAGACGACTGGGTTCTGTACTGAAGTGGTGGTTCCATCAGTGTTTTGTTAAATAAAAAAAATATAAATTGTTTGTACCTAGTCTGAAACAATTTACACGTTCCTCATGTTAGTTTAGGGATGAAGTGTAATTCTTAATAGGTCCTATAAATGTGTTAAAACTCAGTTTCATTCTCTTTTTGGTACTAATTTGAGCAACAAAATGACTTTCAGATGCATCCTTGAAATCTTATGATTTGCTCTTTGGGACTGGTAGTTTCCTGTAACTCTTCATAAGTGAAGACTTTTTCATCAGGACAAAGATGTGGTGTTTTAAAGCAAACTGGCAGTAGATGTTACTACATTAGAATAATGATCAGAAATATAAATTCCCTTGATGCAAAGTAAAACCAAAGCCTTTATTAAATTGAGGCATTGGAAGTTAGGTAATATTGTGTTTTCCTTTCAAAAGATACCTCTTTGAAGGAATGCAACTTGGTTTTGGAGATAACAATGCACGGAGAAGTTACTGATACAGTCTATCTTTGTAATGAGACTGAAACAATTTTAGAAGGGCTTCACTTAGAATGCTTAGTAAATTATTTGGCTAAGAATAGTTAATCATTCAACTCAGCAATTTTGTAGAAGACATGGACTCTGAGGAATAGGTTTGGAAGTAATGACAACTGGGAAGCTTGGTACAGACTTGTGTTTTTTATTTCTATTTTTGATGCTTCTGAATTCTCAGTTGAAGATTTTAGAAAATGCATTAAGGTGGGTAGCTGTATGCAGTCTTTAAATTTGGTCTAAGAATCAAACCAAATGATCCTGAAGAAGAGGTAGCACAAGCAAAGGTCCTGGATCTTTGGGATTATTGTTATTTCCTTCACAACAGAAGTGAAGCTTGACCAGAATATCCAGGAGTGACCAGAAGTAGAATATCCAGTTGAGTTCTGTCTGGTTACCCAATGGGCATCAAGAAAACTAATGAAGAATCCATGCTGAACAACAGATTTTTCTCAATATCCAGGCTGTTAACTTTAAAGTGACCCACGTCCAAGTGAGTAATAGGCATATTCTCTGATTCAGGAAGTCTGCTTTGCTTCATCTTTCTTAAGCTGCAATGGAAATGTCTTGGATGTTCCTTGAAAGTATAAAAAGTGGTGCTTTTTTGAACTAGGGGATAGGAAGCTCTTTTTCCTTTCTCTGTTTTTGAGCACATTGGTTTTGTGTTTTGAATTTGTCAACTACCTTGAAAGATGAGCTTTTAAAAATCTCTTCTTATCCTGTAAGAAATCTTTTAAACCTCCGCTTACTTCCTCTTTTGGAAGGGGATAAAAACAATAACGCTGAGTATGTGAGCCAGCCACTAACTAATACGGATGAGAAAGCAACTTCTATTAACAGGTTAATCTTTAAGTGCATCTTTCTCTAAGAGATCTGATGCAATTATCATCAGAAACATATTATAAAAGTGATGTACTAGTTTGGCCTGGTTTTAAGAATTCCTGTTTTCTTTCTGCCATGTCTTTCACACTGGTGGTGGTTCAGAAACATAAAAAGGCTACATCTTTTGAGATATTCAGAAGAACCACTTTCTCAGACTCAATGCTTATAATACTTCCTTTTTGCTGGCAGGGAATAAGGATGCAAATCTAATACTTAAGTCCTGTATTCTCTTAAAGCTATGCTGCTGAGCTCACAGAAATGATTTTGTTCTTGTTTTTTAACATTCAGAGGATTTAAGCAAAATCTAGTTTGAGTTTCAGGATATTCGTTGAACTGACCTTATCATAAGATAAAGTTTGGTTATGGTTTCAGGATGACATGGGGTTTCTCATGCTCTTAAATTAGAGTCTTATGACTCCTTGCATGGATTTCTACCAGAGGGCTCCGAATACTTACAAATAACATCTGAAGGGAGCAGGCTATGAGTGGATCCTCTTGAGAAAACACTATTGCCATGTGGAAGTATTATTATTTTTTTTTTTAAATTATCTCTATGTTTGTGCTAAAGAGTCTGACCTCCACCGTGTTTATTTTTGGGCAGGGTTGCACTATGTTCAGAAAAGTCCCATATATACTTTGAAGAGTAACATACAAATTTTGAAACACTTACAGCATCAGACAAACCATGGACTTCGACTCTTTCCCCAGAGAGGGCGCTACTTGTGAAGTTCCCCCTTAGTTGGCTGTAGATGTGTAACTTGCGACTGTGGGTAGGATCCAGCTTCATCAGGTTAAAGAATTTACAATTGTATGCCTACAAGTAGGTGGTTTATGTGAGTATCTAAACTTCCATCACAGTCAGTGGAGATCCAGTCAGTGGAGCATGAAGAGTGATTTGGCTCAAGTAAAATTAAATGCTGACTGGTGGCTCACCTGAGTCACCCTGCAGGTTCCATTGGCTGGATTGACTAGAACAATGTTGATTAAAATATAGGTATTGATATATCTATCACAGAGGTGAACACCTATGTTTACATGTCTTTATCTCAAACTGAACCCAGTCCCTGCTCTTCATGGCCTTGGTAATGACAAAATTGTTTTCCTACATAGCACTGAGGTAACAATCTCTTCTTCTGGACGTTGCTGTCATATTAACCTGAATCAGTCCTGGACTGATGGATTGATAGTTGTTGCTGCAGACTACGTGAAAACATCAACTACTGCAGAGTGCAGTGGTATGATCACTGTGTCTTATTATATACTGTCCAGTAACTATGATGCAGAGCTTGCTTTTGATATCATTTACTTTCTAGTTGCTAATCTTGATGCCTAAAAAATTACTAGTAAATTACTAGTAAATTACTTCTGTGGGTTGTTTTCTGCATGTAAAGGAATTGTTTCTCCTTGTGCTTTTTCTGAGATTAGCTAATAATCTCAATTCTACATTGATTTAGTCATATGAAGATGCAAGTATTTTGGAACTGTGTAGCACATTCTCAGGGAAATAATCGTCTACTGTGAGACATACTTCTTTTCCTCTCTGCTTGGACTGTCTAAACTCATCTGGTGAGAAGTACCAGTAATCAGGGAGTTAGAAACCTGGCACGTGGGAAAGACCAGATGTATCTAACTGGGTTACAAAATGTCTTTGCACTGCTTGATATTTTGGCAAAATATGGTTTATTTGAATTGTAAGCAACTAATTGTACACTTATTTAATTTCTTTTTATAACTGTGAACTAAAGTGAACTAAAATCCAAACTTCTGATCATAAAAGATTGTAGATATGAGTAATAAGAACTATTTTCCTGCATCCTAGATACATTTTGGAGGTTTTGGGTAGTCCTGTATTATATGGCATTAACGTACTGAGTTTCACTGTGCTTAGCTTAGGGTATATAGACAATTGTTATGACAAGAACTGGCAAAATTCTGAATTTCTAGGTTGCAGGTAGAAGAATCTGAGACCTTTTGCTATCTTAATGCTTTTTACTTTTATTAGTGACTGCTAAGCTTGTAAAAAATTGCTCAATGTCCAGAATGTCTATAGCATTATTTCTTTCAGCACACAGATTTTCATAGCTGCTTTTAAAAATATTCTCATTTAGGGTGCATATTCAGCTTTTTAAAATTTATTTATTATTCTGCACTTGCAAAGGAATTCCAGTATTTTTAAGAAAGTGTAGTACAGAATGAAGCACAGGAAAATGACGTCCAGGCAATGATAGGTCTAGATATCTTCTCTGACACTGTGCCTGCCTTTGTAATCCCTGCTCCTCACTCACTGTTGTCATGTCCTGAAACCCGTTGGTGTTTTGTTTTCTTTTTTTCATAGTATTTTATAGATAATTGTGTACGATGTCCCTTTATAAACTAGTGGCTGAACATCAAGGAAGGGTGCAGCCAGGCAGGGCGAGCGGGCAGCACTTTGGGTCAGGCAGAAACCAGCTTCAAAACATGCCCATGTCTTGCTGCTGGGGGAAGCTGTTAGTGAAGGGTACGGATGGAGGGAGGGCAAAGCATGACCGAAGAGTCTGCACCTGAATTTGGGAGCCTCCGTTGTTGGTCACTGTGAGAAGAGCAGGGAGCAGACATAAAGCTGAGCCTCAGACTTAATGGAAAGACACAGATTTTTCTAGAGACCTTGAAGGGACAGTAGCTCAGCAGACACTGAAAAGCTGCTGTGCTGGGACCAAACCTGAAGTTAAGAACCTACCTGTGAGCACCAATCTAAACAGTGGATTGGAGGGAGACTTATTTAAGTTCATGATCTAATGAGACACAGCTTTGGACTTCACAGTATCACAGATAATGCAAAACTGGGATGAGTGGCTGGTGCACCAGATGGCTGTGCTGCCGTCCTGAGGGACCTGCACGGGCTGGAAATCTGGGCAGGGAAGAATCTCGTGAACTTCAAAAAGGGGAAATGCAACATTCTGCATCTGGGGACGAATGGATCTGGACCATCTGCTGGTCTGTTTAAAAGCTTTGTGAGATTAATTTAGCAATTTTTCTCTAATCACATATGATCTCATGTAAGTAATATTGCATGTAGCGTAGGTGAGCCAACAGAAATTCAGTGTGTTCAAATCTGCTCCAGCTATATGCTGTGGTTTTTTCCAGTAATGCATATGTCTGGTGTTTGTGGAAATGGATCCATGGCTGGAGTTTTTAGAATAGTATTCATTAAGCTAAAGTTGGTCAACTGCCTTAAAGGTTCATTACTTGATCAGTACATGGTTACATTGTGTATGCAGGGAAAGCTGCATATAATTTTATGACAGACTTTTCTACCTGGACTGCGTAATTTCTGGATCTTAAATCTTTTAAGTGTCTCAGATGAAGTAATTGTCTTAATGCTACCCATTCCTTTTGTGTATGACACTTACTGCTATGTGTACAGATGCCTCTTCGTCTTATGCGATCATTTAAAGAGCTGCACTGCTGCAAAAAGATCCTGCATTTGTTTTCTTCCTAAAAATAATGTAATTTTTTTCTGATGATACATGCTTTTAATTAAGTAAAGAAATCTTGGGAAGTCTACCATAAACATTAGAGACTTCTGTTAGTTTGGATTTGCCAATGGTGAAAGTTTAGTTATTTTGTCGGGAATGACTTGCTCAGGGCTTTTTTCCAACTAGTTCAATTAGAAGTTGGGTGCAAAAATACTTAGGTAGAGCCTTATGATCCCTAAATAAAGATCATTCTCAGTCAATTCAAACACATTCAAGCGTTATTGCCATCCTGTAAATTTAATTCTCTATTTAGAGATGTAATCAGATTTTGCATGTGTTTTTGTAAGATAATTAAAAAGTTGATTTAATGAAGATCTGTAAGAGCAGAAGAAGGAACAGCAAGAGGTTAGTTAATAGGAGTTAATAGGGGAGTTAATAGTATAGACACGGGATGTGTCAGGAGTATGTGGAGTATTGTTTATGTCGGAAGAAAGGAGGGAATTAATTTAAGTTATGCATTTTTAAACGTTATCTCCATTGACTGCCAAGGTTAGCATTATTAAAACCACTAATTTAAAACTTGCTTGCTTGTTAAATGTTTTTTAGGTTTCTGAGCCTCTTAAGTTACTTCTGAAAGTAGGGCCCTAGCCTTTTTGAAAATGCCACCTTTGTTTCTTATGGGGTACTGAATATTAATCGCCCCAGGAAGAAATGTGTGCGCTGTGATGGTGCATAGAGACCTCAGCTGAGGACTGGCTACTCTTGCCACTCGCTGCATCAGTACAGGAAGGAGACAGGTTTTCCTTCAAAAAAAGAAACTCACCTGGAAGAAAATTTATGCGTTTGCTTTCTGTTAGCAAGTTTCCAGAAACTTTCAGTTTTTATGCTGTGTTGTCCACATTCTTGTGGAAACTTTAGCTGCCTGATTTTTGAACAGCAAGAGGTAGAAAACGTCCAAAGTGTTAGTTTTGGTTATTTCATTTAATTACATGCTGCATGCTTGAATTCTCCTTGTGGTCTGGAACACTTACTGGCTATTACTTCCTCTTCTGAACTAGTTTTGGAGAGTAGCTATTAAATAGCAGCTACTTTAAAAATAATGCTAGTAGTACTAATGCCTGAATAGTATATGAAATTGAAAAATTGGTGTTTCTTCGGGAAAATATGTTAATAATCTTAAAATACCATAGCAGTAATTGGTAAGTAACCTGAGTTGTTACATGTGCGAAATGCATCTTGGATAATTTTATGTCAAAATTTCTGTATGTATGGTTATGACTGCAATGAAGAAACTTTTTTCTTTAATTAGTTACAGAGGTTACGACTGTCGAAGCAATTTATTTTACACTCAGACGGGTGAAATCGTATACCATGTTGCGGCAGTGGGAGTGGTGTACAACCGACAGCAGAACACACAGCGCTTTTATCTAGGTCATGATGATGACATTCTTTGCCTTGCTATTCATCCCTTAAAGGACTACGTGGCAACTGGCCAGGTAGGATGCGTCTTTATCTGCAGTAAGAATCTGAAGTTGTTAATACTGAATTTAGAAAAAACTGTTTTGGAGGAAGGGAGTCCAGTCTGTGTTTCTTCAGGTGAGGGACTGCATTTGTGTTGCAGATGGAATCGTGGTAAAAAACTGCAACATAAGCATTTTCTCCAGTTCTTTATATTAATTCTGATAAGAGTCTTTAGTTGGTAGGTTTTTTTAACCTCTTTTTTACTTAAGAGTAGATTCATATTTTTTTATTCAGCATTATGTTTCTTCTTTATGGTAGAAAGTAGAGGAAATGTGCAATTAAAATATTTTTTTTTTTTTTTAGTATCTTAGTTGACAAGCTACTTATGTTATTATTGTATTCATGTATTATTACCTAACATGAAGTTAGCAGTTGTTATTTCATTCTGGCATTTGAGTTTCATACATTATGTTTTTGGTTATCACCTATAGCCAAACTATTTACTGCTTGTACATGCGACATGGGTACGTATGTTGCTGAAGTATTTATAATAGGGCATTTTATCTTTCACCAGACTAATTTTAGGTACATTTTTTTCACTCATGTTCTGACAAACGTCTCTTCCCATAAATGTTTATACACTAGGACTTGAAGGTTTAATTCTATGTTCTAGGGTTTTTTAAAATTCATTATCATGATTATCATTATTGTTGTTATTGTTATATAATAAATTGGAGAAGATGTGAAGGGAAAGTTTTAACAGAAATAAACTTTTGCTTTTAATGTCCTTAATTTGTGTAAAATTAACATAAATTAACAGGAAGATTAACTTAGATCTGCAGGTCAGTTTAGAGAATAAAGCCCTAAATGTGAGAATTGATTCTCTTTAATTTTGGCGTAGTAAAGACTGTGAATGAAAATGTGCTTGGATTTACTAGATTTTAAAGTACCTTATGCTATCAACAGAAAGATACACTCCGCTATATACTGTTTTATATATAAACATTATATACTGCTGTATGCTACATTACGTGCAGAAATTAGATAAAGTGGTAGTCAAATTCCTTGTGCAACACTGGTTCAGATTTTCCTGATAGTGGATGTTATGGAAAGCTTTGCAAAATATCACAGTTCAAGTTTGTGGCAATACCAGAAATAGATCCTGGTTTTCTTGAATCCTACCCAGGGCTCAAACACAGGAGAGTGTTCTGGTTTTGCAGCCCTTTTTTTGTGTACTGAGGTGCAAAACCTTTGGAATAGCAAATAATCTTGTAAATATTGACTAATAATCTTAGAATCATAGAAGGTTAGAGTTGGAACAAACCTTAAAGATCATCAAGTTCCAAGTCCCCTGCCATGAGCAGAAACACCTCCCCCTTGACCAGGTTGCTCAAAGCCCCATCCAGCCTGGCCTTGAACACCTCCAGGGATGGGGCATGTTTGTACATAGTTGAAAAAAAGAATCTATATTCCATTTGTTACCAAGTTCTAAATACCTGTACTAATCCTGTTCTTCTGGACAATACTTCACAGGTATCAGTGCATTAGAATCTGACTTCCCGGCACTTGTAACGACAATACAAAGCAACAGAAGTCACCTTGATTTCTCAAACACAGGGTAGCTTACATACTAGCAATAAAAATAACCTTTTATTTTTAGGCAAGGAATGATTGATAGAGAATTGATGGAATAAATATGCCACAGTGCAATCAATGAAGGGCTTCCCCCCTGCCCCAGGAGGACTCTAGTTATTGTGATTAATGTCCCTAAGTTCTTTGGAGGGGAGAAAGAGCCAGCTGGGGAGTGGGACTTGTAAAGCAGGAGAAGGAATAAAACTGCTAGCCAGACAGAAGTAATACTAGGAAAATTTAATCATTGTAAATTTTTTCTAATACTTTAGAAAGTATTTGTCAATATTATACTTCTAAACAACTATGTAAAGTAACTGAGAAATGAAAAAAAAAAAAAAAGGTTATAAATATGTATGCTTTCAGGTTGGTCGAGATTCCTCAATACACATTTGGGATACAGAAACAATAAAACCACTCTCAGTACTAAAGGGCTATCACCAGTATGGTGTCTGTGCTGTTGATTTTTCAGGTAATAAGTATTTATTATTTTATTTATATAGAGTTTTCCTTTTCTGTATGAAAATACAAGCTAATCCGTTCTAATGAGCAATTGGGAATTCCTTTACACTGAAGATTTTGTGTTACAAATGTTCAATGTCAAACGAAAGGGGCTGTTTTAAACTGATCATTTGTTAAAAAGAGCTTCCTTTGGAGTCTTGCACATCAGGAAATGCAAGAACAGGTTCTGTGCCATTTGATAGCTGGGCTGATCACTTTGGAATTTGTTTTGGTTGTATGAGGCAGGCACATGGATCTGGAGTGTGGTGTCTGCAAAAAGCACATTTTTGAGCAAATTGTTCAGGAGTCACCCTTTCTATTTTTTAAAAATATTTTTTATTAAATCCTGTAAGCTGATTGTGTAACACACTGGTACATTCAAAAAGTCCACTCATGGAGTTCTGAGCAGAAACCCAGACTCTCTCCACTTTAGACTAACATAAGAGACTGTCAGGTAAATCTTTTGATATTTTTGCACCCCATACATTGAGTTCTTTTACCAATGTTAAATTTCGTCTTCTCCACTGGCTTCTATTCATTCTTTAATGGTTTGGATTTGCTAGATAGGATCTCTAAACTCACAGTGAAGATGTGTAATCACAAAGACGAGTAGTTTGGAGTCTCTGAGGCTTCTTACATTTCTTTTTTTCTCCTTTTTCAAGATGTGAATCTCATTTCCCAAATTTTGGCATAGATGCATAGCAATTTCAAAGATGGATACATGTTAGAAAGCTTTTGATCATGACTGAGCACAAATAACTTCCTTCTTGGAGGTTAATGTGGTATATGTGTCAGAGCTTCTCAAAGACTTCGCACTTTTACTACGTTTAAGGATATTTCATAAGCTTCCTGGTATTGCTTCAATGCTTTCCCGTTTAGAAGCAAACAGGGATTTTCAGAATGAACAGAAAATTCTCACAGTGCAACCTGTGATGAGGGTTTTTGTGCAACTATGTCAGCAACTAACTGCACAAAGGATTTGATAAAAACACAGAGCATTTAAGTGCCATTTTTAGACCAGGTAACTTGAAGTCCTAAACTCCATCCAACTGACCACTCAAGTTTAAAAGCAAACAGGTGACAGGCATGCTTCTAAGTACAGGTCATGCAATTATTTACTTGTTTGTACATTCTTCTTATAATATTTTTGAAGTTATAATATTATTTAATATGGTTTCTTCTTTTTGCAACGCAATGTTACCTATCTACTCTCTTAATCATAAATTTATTTTTCTAGCGGATGGGAAACGGTTGGCTTCTGTTGGAATAGATGACAATCACACTATTGTACTCTGGGATTGGAAGAAAGGGGAAAAGCTTTCAGCAGTGAGGTAGGAATTTAACTTTGCTTTACGATTTGTAGCTGGATTTAGTCAAATGACAGTAAGCAAAATACATGTATTAAATAATAATAGTTCTCTAATAAAGTAGCAGTTTCTATCACTTAAGTGATACAGGCAAAAACATCTAGTGCAGCCTTAAAAACTTTCTTTGGAAGAAAAAAATGAAGCTCTGATAAAGTCAACAAGAATTATTACAGTGACAGCTCAACTGGTGGAGCAAGAAGACAGAGACGACAAAGTTCATTTACATTTATTTGGTGTGTTCTGAAATAATTTCTTTAAAACTTACTCCCTGCACTTCTTTTGGCCCTACCAGAGATGGTGATGTACGCTCTGCTTTTCAGATCTTTTTCATCAGAGGTCACATCTTCCTTGGGGAAGGAGTTTGCAGTTGTTCTGCTCAGAACTGTTTCCTTCAAGGTTCTTTCCTGTTCCTTGTTGAGTCCTGAGCAGTCACCTTGAAGTTTGTTTTGCTTTGGACAGGAAGTTGGACTAAGTAACCTCCAAAGGATAAATATTTTGGAAGTTTCTTTGACTCTGCACAGATTATTTAATGTACATTTATGAAATAGAATTTTTATCTACAAAATATACTCTTATTAGTTTCTGGAGTGTTTTTCCTCCTACCTACTTAGAAGAATTGAATAGAATTTTTGAGACCGGCATCCATACTTTGAAGGTTACGATGTGGGTTTGGAAAGAAACTGCTTCATGCTTTTTGCCACTAGTTCATTTAGTGGTCTGAAAATGACAGAAGGTAAAAGATTGTTACCACTCTTGAACAGGGAACAAAAACTAGGGATTAGAGGCTCCTCTACATTTTAAAGAAAAAAAATCTACCAGTAAGCACAAACATCTCCTTGCACAAACATCATTGAAATCTTTTTTTCAAAGTATAAGACTGAAGCAAAATATTGGTTTTATGGGAGCATAGTAAGAAATCTAACACACATAACATGCTTTAATGTTTGTAGAAACAACTGAAATTTCCATTTGAAATTGATATAGCAGTATATGTTTTATTCAAACAAGAAAAATAAATTTAAATATGGATGAGAATGGAAATTTATTTTCAAGATGAGAAACTTTTAAATAATGTTTACTACTTTACACTTTTAAGTTTCATTATGAGCTGTCAGAGGTCTGATGCCATATACCTAAACTTAATTCTTTTGCAAAGAAAATGCCACCTAGTGGAATTCTGAAGTAACGTAATTACTCACCTGCTTTGGAAACTGAAGGGTAATGAAAATAGAACAGGACTCAGTATGTTAGTTCTTTGGCTTTCTTCCTCCTCGTAATAAATTAGTGTTAATGATTTGGAAATAAATGTTGGCAGGATAGAGAAGGTATATATTAGCAAAAAAAAACCTCAAACCAAAACCTATTTGAAGATATGCATGGTTATATTTTTATTCAAAATATTTTCCTTTGCATTTCAGGGGAAGCAAAGATAAGATTTTTGTTGTTAAGATTAATCCTTATATGCCTGATAAATTGATTACAGTTGGAATTAAACACATGAAATTCTGGCGTAGAGCAGGTAAGGAAAGTTTTCAGAATTACAGCATTTTCTGTTACTTGAAGTAAAAATATTGCACGTCTTATAGTATGTTTCATGCATTAAAGGCAACTGTTTTCTCTTTATAGCTCTCTAAGTTAGCTTTGCCCTAGTAGAAATAATGTTCTACAAGTTCTACACAAGTAGAAAGGACCCTGGATTTCCTACTGTCTGTTTTAATATAGCACATCTGAAAATCGAGCTGCTCTAAAATCATAGAGCAGTTTTTGGAGGAACGATCTTTAGAACATGTATGTTATAAAGAGACACAAATATAAATAAATTTAATGTTATAAAAATCCACAGACAAACTACTTGAAGAGGGTACATGTACCAGTTGAGACCCGTTTGTTTAGATACCTCTGCTGAACTTCACAATTAAAAACTGAGATAAAGCAGCTTGCTTTATGTGCTTGAAAAATTTTGAAGAGTGAAAAATCCATTCCCTGATATTAGTGTGAACTTCATTGTTTGAAACCTCAAAATGTGTATAAAGACATATGTGCTACAGAAGAAGAGCTTATCTGCTACAAATGTTCTAATTATTCATGCAGAATTTATGCACATCAACTCACATGAGTCCCTGATAAAGATTAATTGTGGGGAGGAAAGTCTGTGATGAAAAAAACGATACTGGTTTTCTCAGTTCTGGCTCCAACAGAAATTAATCAAGACTGCCTGAGAGCAAGCTGCTGAAATCTATAGAAATTATTAATTTTAACAATTGTGCTTGCTATCTATAGAAAGAACAAAGTGTATCAGAATATTTACTGAATGAATTACTCTAAATTTTTAAGAAGAAATCTTGACTATGATAAAAGCCCAGAGGTGGTGATTTTGAATAAAGAAATGAAATTGTTTGGGGTTTTTTTCTTTGGGTTTTTGTTTTGTTTTGTTTTTTTTCTCTGGTACTGCTCAGTCAATCAAATATCTCTAATGCTCCAGCCCATCTGTGTGAAACTGCAATGGTGCACGGGCAGGGCAGTCACCGGGAAACAAACTGAGGGGCGTTAATGTGTGTCAGATATCAGTGCACCTTAACAAATGCCAGGCCTGGGCAATCTGCACCAGAGCAGGTGCACTTGGTGGGAGAAGAGACACCAAAGTACATGCTTTGAACTAAATTTTCATCAGTGCCAAATGATAGCAGAGAGGTTCGGAGATCCTGCCTCTGGCAGTTGGAGCAGGGTATTGAAGTGTCGCATCCTGAGGGGTTTCTGCGTTACATCACATGAAGTTTCTCTTGAGGATTGTGAGAATATAAATTGGACTTTCTAGCCAGAAGTTACTTTGTGTTATACACATCAAATGATTTTAGATCTGGTATTTTAAAGAATTTTAAAATTAATGTAGCTGTAACATTTCTATTATCCAGAGGCGAATATAGAAAACCTCTAAAATCAAATTAGAAATCATCTCACTGAATGAGATGGTTGGACTAGATGATCTCCAGAGGTCCCTCCCAACCCGATATCATTCTGTGATTCTGTGAAAATATGTTGTGAAAGGGATGGGATGTCAAGTTTTAAAGATTTTTTTTTCTTTCAGTTTAATTTCATTAGGAATTCCTATGTACATTGCAGAACATTTTTTTGTTCAGATGCTGGTTTACAAATGCTCTTTCTCTTTGTAAGTCTGTGTGCGTATATGAACATATTCAAGTCCAGATTCAAGTAGTAAGTTAAAAGTAAGGTTTTTGTCTTGAATCATAGAATCATTCAGGTTGGAAAAGACCCTTGGAATCATTGAGTCCAACCATCTACCCTACTCTACAAAGTTCTTCCCTACACCATATCCCCCAACACCACATCTAAGCGACTCTTA
>JAOXJK010000040.1:46450671-46502753 GCA_025774025.1 Xenus cinereus | reverse complement strand
TGCATAATGCAATTGCATCTGTAGCTCAGGAATGTGTATCTGTGTTGTCAAAAATAGCAGAAAGCCTGGATTTCATGTCTTCCTGGGTCTTAATCCGTGATTAATTTAAACGCTAACTTTAGTCCTGTTTCATAAAAAAACAAAGCAGTGCAATTGTGCAGTCTATTAGTTCCTGCTTTTATTCCTCTACATAATCATTTTTGAAACAGTCCAGTTTAATTTGAAAGAGTGTTACAAGTTAGCTTTGGCGGAGAATTTTGAAAACAGGAAGAGAACAGAAACATTAATGAGAATTTCCCTCAGAAGAGAAGTAGGATAAAGGAGTAGATAAAGGCAAGCAGAAGTCAGTCGCTGGGGAGCAGCCACTGGCCAGGCAGTGTATGTGCTTCTCAGTCCCAAGTGCACACACATACTGGTCAGCCAGTTGTCACAAACAAGCTCTGAGTTAGACCCAGTACATTTTGTCTGCCATCTGATGGGGCATCCATAAACAGGAGAGAAAAGTAATGCATTATTACAGTTTTCAAAGAGAGGAGTGGGGACTGTGAATTTAAGGGGTCAAAGGACTCAGATCTTCAGAATTCAACAAAAATTGAAAAATAACTATTTTTTAATGGAATCTTCTATTTAATGTTAATATACAATATGTAATATGTTTTGTAGGGAAGCTCTTGCAAGTCAACACTGGTGCTAAAGAGCAGTTGTTTTTCGAAGCTCCTCGTGGGAAGAAACAGACAATTCCTAGTTTAGAGGTAAGGACATACCCTGCCTTCTTAACTTGATGGCAAAGCAGATTTATGATATAACTGTCTATTCCGCGTAAGAGGGAATGATGTATAAAACTATGATTTTAACTCGTCTGTTGAAAAAGCTTCTGTTCAGGCACTTGCTATTCTTTATACTTTTTTTTGCAGCCTGTTCAATTAGATAATGTAATCACATTGATAAAAAACGTAGGGGATACCACATTTGTCTCTTCTGTTAAGAAATGGACATTTGAATAAGTAGTGAAAATCTCACTGGATTTCTGTACACCTCTTTTCATACCTAAATACCTTTGGAAACTGATTGCAGATTACTTTGCCCTAAACTTGCTGTGGAAGACCTCATGCCTGTCTTTATATAACAATGCAATACAGTATACATAATATAGATAGGCAAATGAAGTATATTGTAGCTATCATATTGATTTGTTTTCTCAGACATAGAGCATAGTCATAGGGCAGAGAGTGATAATGGATAATTTTCAAATAATACTGATTATAAGATTGAAAGGCAGTGTTGAAAAATGTCATTTGTTTTCTCTAGCCTGGACAGGGAGGTAAGGTCAGAATTTTTAAAATACTTCTAGAGTCGTTAGAACTGGAAGTTAATAGAGGTAAAATTATCTCAAATAAAATCCTGAATAGTCAGAAAGTAAGTGGTTAATCTTTTAGATGTGATGTATTGTCCAGTGCAAGGACTTTTTCTTGAAATCAGATATGGAAGAAAACTGCCTGGGAAAATGCGTGCTCTGTCTCAAACAGGTTGTTTTTATAGGTAGAAAAGATTGGCTGGGCATCATGGACAAGTGTTTTGGGCTCTTGCTGTGAAGGAATCTGGCCAATAATTGGTGAAGTCACAGATGTAACTGCTTCATGCCTCACTAGTGACAGTAAAGTATTAGCAACAGGAGATGATTTTGGATTTGTGAAACTGTTTCGATACCCTGCTAAAGTAAGTAATCTTCAGCTGTTCATAGAAAAGATGAATAAAACTGCCTTTTCAAAACAGTAAAAATTCATCACTCACAAGAAAGTAGTGCTTTTATACTTTTTTCCTTATGATCAGAGAAAACATTCAATATTCCACCACAATTTGCGGTGCATTAAACTTTCAGCTCATAGAATGACCATTCCAGTTTAGGCTAAAGAGCCACCTCTGGTGTTCTGTCACCGACAGTGGCAAATACATGGAAAAAAAACCTGGGAATGGAACAGGCACTGTCTAATAATATCTTGGCATTAATATCCTCAGTGTGGGTTTTATCAGTGTCATTTTTAGCCCCTTAAGCTCTTGTTTTGGAAGACAATGAATATTTCTTCCTCAGCTTCATTTCACTCATGATTTTATAGACCTTCATTCTGTGCAACCTCAGTCATTTTTCTGTAAGATGAAGAGCTTTAATATTATTTAAACACGCGTCATAGACAAGCCATTCCAGAAGCACATTAAATTTTTAGTGCTCTTCTAGATCCTTTTTAGTTCCTTGTTATTTATCAGTAAATATGTCTTCAATTTTTAATATTTTGCCGTGTTAGGGATGGTAACAATGCACAAGTGTTGATTTCAGATATTCTATGTGCATTTTATTCTTAATCTGTGAAATTATTTTCTCTCTTAGGAAAAATGATCCAGTGTTTATTGCTGGAATCTGTTTATAAAAATATTCTTGCATGCTTGGTATGGAAATATGGGTAACATTTCATGAAGTTGCTGTAGGAGAGGAACTTGGCAAATCATGTGATAAATGCAAATGCAAACCAGCTGAAATATAAAGAATTTAAGAACACGTTGTGCACTGGCAACTCATCTCAGTTTTATCTAGCCGACTGATTAAATCTGCTTTGTGCCTTTTCTTCTCCCTTTTTAGGGAAAGTTTGGAAAATTTAAGAGGTATGTTGCTCACAGTACCCATGTAACAAATGTCCGTTGGACCTATGATGACAGTTTGTTGGTCACTGTTGGAGGAGCAGACACCTCTTTAATGCTGTGGACTTACGAGATGGAAGGACATCGGGATAGCAGGCAGTGTGACAGTGAAGAGTCTGATCTGGATTCTGAAGAAGATGGAGGTCAGTAAGAATTTATAAAACTAGCTGGATTCTGCCATCTCAAGAAGACTTTATTAACGGAAAAGTGCTAATTTAGAAATAATCAAGTTTTATATGTGATTGTTTTAAGCTTAAGTAGCGTAGAAAATATGAGGGGTAATGGGTACAAGTTACTCCAGGGGAGATGCCAGTTGGACACAAGAGGAAAATTTTTCACAATGAGAACAATCAGCCTTTGGAATAATGTCCCCAGGGAAGTGTTAGATTCCCTGTCATTGGATGTTTTTAAGATTTGGCTGGACAGGGTGCTGGGCCAGCTTGTCTAGACTGTGCTTTTGCCAAGAAAGGTTGGACCAGATGATCCTTGAGGTCCCTTCCAGCCTGGTATTCTGTGATTCTCTGAACTTAGCAGCAGGTGTCATGTAGCGAGGTCCTTTGTTAGTCACCCTGAATTAAGACCAACCAAGCAGAAATGGGGTAGCTTTGAATGTCCCTTGAATCTTTGTTAATCTTTTTTCCACAAAGATACTGGAGAGAACTTTTTTCTTAGAATGTCTTTTATTAAGAGTGTTCATGATTCCCAGATGCTTTCTTCCTGTCCTATTTATTATAATACATGGTATGTGTTCTTGTAGTCCAGTACATTGTTGAAACCTGCCCAAATTATGATTTAATTTTTTTTTCTGATATCTTATTTTGTTTTGATACTGTACACTCTTATTTTGTTAGGTTATGACAGTGATGTGACAAGGGAAAATGAAATTAATTACACCATCAAAGCCTTATCAACAAACATTAGACCAATGTTTGGAATTAAGCCTCATCTGCAACAAAAGGAGCCAACCTTAGATGAAAGGTAATTGCTAAATTACAATTCTAGCCAACAAAGCAGTCTGAAAATATGATTATTAGTAAAATGTAATTATATTTGAATATATATACAACTTAAAAGAATATTAATTTTTATTTTATTTTTATTTCCCTTTGGCTTCCTATGAAGGCAGGGGGTAGTGAGGTAAGTTCATTTACACAAAGTCCAGGATCAAATGCATTTTAATAACTTAAGCTTCTTGTGAAAGTAGTTATTCTTTGAAACAGAAGTGAAGACTAACTTTTTGCTATTAAGTAGCACCTTGTTAATGGGTAGAAAGGGGATAAGGGACAATGAATAAGCCCAGCTCTGAGTAGAAATGAGTGGGTGCTAAATAAAGTATTTGGGAAGTTATCGGATCTCATCCTCTTTTCCTCAATTCTTTGGAGTGGCTAAGGAACAGCTGGATAGCTGTAGTCAGAGAGCTCGCCTAACTTCTTGTGCACTTCAGTGAGACTATATCACAGTGTCGGTGTCGAGGTGCAACGTGGAATAAAAATTGCAGGGAGCACGTTGCAGAGGTGCCTGAGGTGGCTGTATGAGCAGTATCGCCACATCTGCCCCACTGTGTTGGAGCTAATAAAGCTTCAGGGACGGGAGAAGCTTGACTTGTCAAAACAGCATCGCTCCTTTCTGCTAAAAGCTCTGCAGAAAGCAATGAGAGAATCCCTAGGCTCAGAATGACCCTAAGCAAAAGAGGCTGCAAAACACTGCAATCTGATGGGTAGGTAACTTCTCTGTGAAGCATAGAATGTGGGATTCTGCTTTTGGTGCAGCATAATAATTTTCTTCCAGTGACCCTTAGTTCAAAAAGTAAGTGCAATTCCCAGAACATGAATCTGAACAAAAGATTATTTTTGCTCTCCAGCGGAGTTAGTGTCCTGTTCTTAGTTTCTGGTTCTGCTCTTAAATTACTTTTTTTCCTTGCAATAGCAGAAGTTGAAAGAAACCCATTGTTTTTCCCTTCACAACAGCACAGTTTGACTAGAAGCAGTGGATATTTCTGTGTCTTAGTCATTTTTATGGCTAATACATTAACTTGAGATGTGAGTTGCTCGTTCTTCTAGGCAGTGATACCTTTATTTTTTCCATCAGGACAAACGTGGTTTTCCCCACTTTTTCTGGGACTTTTTTTTGTAACAATCTTATCTAAGCAATTCAGTATCTGAAAGAAAATAAGAGAGACACAGGTGTTTTTTGAAAATAAGATATGTGAGTGCTGTAAAAGTTGATATCCTGATTTTAGATCCTTGTGTGTTCCTAATGGAAAAGGAGCCAACAAGCTATTTACAAACTAGTCCTTTACTGATCCAGAAGTGAAGAATTTTTTTACCCGATACAGACAGCAAATAAACCGAAATTATACTTCCAAGGGGCTGAAAGAGGGAGGAAGCTACTGAAATGAGGCTTCCTTTATGTGAACCTCACAATTATCACCTTGTAATTGCCCCTGAAAGAGAAATTCGGAGATTTTATACGCACTTCTTACATATATTTTGGATAAATGAACAGAATGCAATTAGATTTTTCTGCTTGCCAGTCTAGTCACTTGTGATATGAATGTAAATAACACAAATTCCAGAGTTCTTTTTGTAAAAAATTAACTTTATCCTCTCCTTTTGCTCTGTCAACTTGTGTGATTTGGGAATGGGGAGAAGCCAGGAATCAAAATGAAAAATTATAACAAGGGACTTTCTATTAGCAGCTTCCCTGTGTCTGTTCACCCTGTTCGCAGAATAAGTTAGATTACAGGAAAGTTTAAATTTCATGTTAACTTTTTTTTAAACAGTTTTAGAAAGAAATTAGGGCTTTTTGAAGCTGACCTTTCTGTGAAGCAGTTTCTGCACATGGGAATGTACATTAGTACAGGCCATTAACCTTGAGATTGAAAACCCTGAAATATCTGGAAATTTCAGTCTTCACAAGCAAGAATTTAATTCTCATTAGTTACTTGTATTACTGTGTTTCATAACATTAGTGATACACTAGAACAACATTATGGAAAGGAATGGTCTCCCTTTACCAGATAGATGTAATTATTTTTTCCTCTCAAAGCTGAGCTAAAGCTCATGTCTTTGAGGAAATCAAAAAGCCAATTACTAAAGTATCAAGATTACCATGTAATCTCCAGTTTTGAAGCCAAGGAGAAAAACCTATTCATTTTTCAACTAAAATAATCAGATGTGACCAGGAAAGAAATGCCTAGAGGTACAATTACATGGCCCAGTGATGAGGGTGGGAAAACCTGTACTGGGGTTATGATCTGTGTAGACTGACTTTATCAAGAGAACCTAAGAAGTTATGTGAACAATATACATTTATCATAGACCTCAAGAAAAGGATAACTGAAACACAGGCATAATTCTAGATAAGTTGAATACAGTTCCAAATTTCTGGCATATTTCAGTGATGAAGACAGCACAAAAGCCTTTTATGAAATATGTCTTGGACCAGTTAGGCATCCAATCATATCTCCATATATGTAAATATTTGCCAGCTAATAATGAGATATGTCACATGGTCTGCATGGAAAATCTTGTTCCATACTTAAATAATGAAATTAAAAAATTGAAACTGCCAGATGAAAGCTAAAAATTTTCCTCTGACTATAAAAACATTTGGTTCAGTGGACTCAGGAAAATTGTAAGAGAAAACGGTGCTCTGTTCTTGTAGAAACTCTCATTTCCTGTGCATAGCGCTTGTTCTGAAAAATATCTGAATGTATTTGAATTTTGTAGTCCTTGAAGAAATGCATGTTATTGACTATAAAACCTGTTCAAGATATATTTGGAATTTTATTGGGAGAAAAGGTTTAGCTGTTTCCCGTATGAAGAAATAGTGTGCCAGTCTTGCATTGCAGAATAAAGTTGAAAGTAATTATAAGAGATTCAGTAAAACAGATTATTTTCATTGAGGGGGGAAAAAAAAATCCATTTGTGAGTTGCTAACACTGTTTTCTTAATTTTCTGGAAGTTTTCCCTAACAGATGAGAGAAAAATTATTTTTGCGTCACCATTAAGTGAAAAAGTCTGGTAACTAGTGTCCTCCTTGCTGCGGTGGAATTGCTTGGTAGTTCTTAAAAGAAAAGCAAATCAAACCAAAGGAAGTGTACCTGCTAATCAGACTAATGAAAAGTGCCAATACGTAATACAAATATTAGGAAATAATCTCTACATGCCCATTTATTCTGGTGGTTAATAATGATTTTTTGCTAGTAAAAGTATAGGAGTAGGCGTCAGACGTGACTCAGAAAACCCATCCAGTTCAACATATTTGTGAAACAGATGCTGAAATATCTTCAGTCAATATAAACTGAATTAAATAATCATTAAAAACCATTATATTTCAGCAGTGCTCAGTACCCCACACTTTTTGACTAGCTGAGATAATTGTATTTTAGTATCACTGAACGTATTTTTATCGGTGAACTTCAACACGTGTCTTTAATAGCGAGTTGATTATTCTATCCATCAGCTCATTTTGGGAATTTAAACCTGCACAACCGTTCTTTGAGTAATTCAGGTGTTGTGTTTGCCAGCTCTTTAAACACTTGATATACTTCAGACGGTTTTGGGTCTGCTTCTCCTTTCTTTCTGTTTACAGTAGGAATCATTCCTAAGAATTACATTCTGATGCCAACACATATTTATAGCTTCCATTTAAGTGATTGGAAGTTGTCTGTACAAAGAATAGATTTACATAACCTATGAAGTTGTGAATAATCCCCTTGTTATAAAAAGAAGTAAACAAACCAGAAAGTCAATAATAATTATTTCTATGAATAATTCACTGACACCCGAGTTTTCAGCCAAACTTGTATAAGTAATCCTTTTCTCTTTCCTACCTGCTGCTGAAAAGAGGTTCCAGGTAATGCTTTTATTTTGCTATCTAGTCCACATTTTATTGTCATCTCTCATTTTCCTTAAAAAGCCATCTGTCATGTTGGGTGCTATAGCAGGCACCTATCACTCTTCAGAATATTGCTGTATTACAAATTTTAAATTTATATATATTCATTGTAGTGCTGGTCCGTACAATAAGCAAGGCATTTATTTACCTACCAATATAAAAGTAACTACATGGACTGTTAAGCTTCCCTATGTTTTACTAATAGTATTTTTCAATAATACTTATTAAAATATGGAGATTAGCACTCTCTCCAGTCCCTAGTGGAAAGCTGTCCACCTCCAAAATGGGTTGTTTTATGTTTGATGGGACAGTCTGGCCTGACATGTCAAGGTGTATGCATCGCTAAATTATTTAAGTATTAGATTACCTGTATCTGTATTAGTGTGTAGAAAATGGCACATACTACTCATAGGACATCTGAAAATAATTATGACTAATCATTGTCAAGAAGCAGTTATTCAAAAACTACCAAGTTTCATTATCTTCTAATAGAAATCAGACATCCAAAGTTTCATGAATGACACTGAAAATCTTACCAAGAGTAAATGGAAAGAACTCCTCCTTACTTTTAAAATTAATTCGCTACTTTATGCTTGCCAGGACCTTTTGGGGAGGGCAGTGAAAGTCACTTCATGTTGAAGGCTCAAAGTTAAGTTCAAAAAATCAATTAAGTTTTCTGCATGCTCCTCAAAGTATGAGGAGCACTTGGGGTGACCCTCATAGGAAGGGACTTTTGTACCCACAGCTTTATTTTGCTCTATGAAACCATGCCTAAAATAACATTTGGATTTTTAATCCACAAATAAGTGTTGTAATTGACATTGCCATAAATTACCATAGAAGTCAAAGAATTGATGGCAGTTTATAGAAACTACAGAAGACCATTTCTATTAATACCTTTAGAAACTCGGTATCAATAATAAAAGTAGGGAGTAAAATACAACAGTGTCATACAAGACCACATGGGTAGCAGCATCAGTAATTTTAAAACTATGTCTAAGACCATGAAAAAGGGATTCTTTGTTTCACAAACTACTTCAAAATGCTTGTATTCCATTTTTATGATCTCATAACAAGAAATATTGAAATATATATTCTGATTCTATTTTCATGTTGAAAATAACGTGTCAGTTTAAGGTATTTATTTCCCCTATGATAGATGGCTGGAATTTTCCTTCCATATGTTCAAACTCACCCCATCCATATGCACATTCACCCCAAAATGTTACTCAAGCTCTCCTTCCCATCTTTTGCACACAGTTTTTGAGCATGCAGCCAGTTACACATGGAGGTGTGTGTGACCTCTGTGTGTTATATGTGCCATTAGTCACTTCCCTTCGCGTGAAATAGCAAATGAAAAATATCTTCACCTTTCGTACCTTTCAAAAAAAGCACTTGGAAAATGTATTCTGGTGTCCTTCAACATTCCTGCTTTTAAATGCACAAGTTGTCATCCTGAAACTTAATTGGGGAAAAAAAAACACTTACATGCTTGTAATTTGCATTCCAGTTCCACTGCTCTGAATCAATATAGAGTTAATCTTTCATAGATGACTACTTGTATAAATTGTTTAGGTGACCTGTGAGATAATATAGCTAAGTAGAAATTTTCAAGTCAAGTTCTATTGACCAATGTACATTCGCTTTATTCTTTTGTATGGTATTAACCATACAATACCATGGCATGGTTTGGTATTAATAATTAATACCATGATATGGTATTAACTTATTTATTAATATTTTGGGAAGTCATTGTGACCATTTCAAAAAAAGGGATTGTAAAAGGCAGTTATTCTTTATGAGAGAAGAGGGATTCTTAGTGTAAATTTAGCTCAGGTATTTGAGGAAGCTGTCTGATATCCCCACTCCCAGCCCAGCAAATTTTAATTGGACCCAGGTTGTATTAGTTTCTCTCTGTCTCTTCATTTACTTAAATGAATAAGGGCGGGTTTTCATCCTCTGTATCACTGAGGTGCTTTCAGAAAGCCCATTCCCCATACAGAATATGTGCCTTTCAGTTTTTGCTCGTGCATTGCAGTAGTTTTACTTGATTGGATTTGATTCGAGTAGCACAGAGTCATAAGAAGACTTCTGTGGCACTGGGAGATACCTGCTACTTCTTGCTCAGTGTGTTTGTAACTGAAATTGCTCATCTACTGCAAAGATGGGGAACAAATATGGCCAAAGATTTTTTTCCTCTGCAAAACTTCAGATGGCCTCTCTCCATATGTATTAACTATGATCAACGTTGTGACCTACTGGGAGTTTTTTCTGTTGATAATTTAGAAACTTCTGAATGAAAGTGTAGTATCTTTATTTTTTAAGATTAAAAAGCGAGAATTTTAATCATACTTAATGATACTGTTGTTGTAATATGACAGGCTAGATAAGAGGATGCTAGGAGTCAGTGGTGATAGGACAGAAGAGAAGAAAGGACCTGGAAAATAGCTGGGGAGGCTAGGAATTTTGCATGAGGTATATGACCCAGAAAGAGCTGGTTGAGAGACAGTAGTGATTCAAGAATGGTCATGAAATTGGATGTGGGGATTGCTGACAGAAATCAGATGTATTCCTGGCTTCCCATACTGGCCAACATGCTTGTATCGATGCTGCGGGCAGCCCAGACCGTGCTTGGTTTGCTTTTCCTTCTCTTTTTCCAAAGTTATGAGAATACTTTTCCACCTTCCCAGACCAAAGGACAGAACACTAATGGCTGTGAGCTAAGTCCAGGCTGTAACTGAAAAAGAAACTCAAATGCTTTCCGTTTCTGTATTGAAGAATACGTGAATTACTTGTAACTGAAGAGCTGAGAGCAAGGAGACCTTTAGTGCATGTCCACATTGGACTCCTTTTCTGGCCTGCATTGCTACATATGATAGATGTTCCCGGTTTTTGCCTTTACTGACAGTTTATTAGAAGTCTCTTTTTCAAGAGTAAGAATTTTGGGGTAGCAAAAACCAAGTGTCAGACTTTGTTGACATTCTTTGTGAAGTTATAAAAATCTTTCTCCATATTTCAATTAGTGTTCTCTGTTTTAATTTGCACTTATTTATGAATGAATATGAAATATGAGCCTTAGTTATTTTCCTTCATGTCTTGAACCTTCTTTTTAATTTTAAATTATTATTTCATACTTTGCTCTGATAAGAATTTGTTTAATACAGCCTATATTCCCTTCCTGGGAAAAGACTCATTGTCTTAACTGTCCAGTGTAAAGTAGCAATATTTCTTTTTAGATCTGGATTTGGATTTTCTGTTGTAAAAATTCTACATGTCATAAAATCTAAATTGATGATGCTGAATTAAATATTTCAAGTATCTCCCTCTGGCCCTATCTAACACAATAGCAAGTTTTAATAAACTTGATCTTGTTTGGGTGATCCAGGCATCTGACAGACTGCTTTACCAGACAGGAAACTTTCATTATCTGTTTTTCTTCTGTAATTTTTTTCCATGGGTACTTTACAGGCTTCTAAGCATAGAGTCTGTTGCTCTTAGAAAAGACACTGATTGTTTTGCATCAAAGTCATCATTCAAGAGCAGAGATGGAATTAAAAGTACTTCATACTAAAAAGGGAATGTGAAAGAGAGCTGACCTGTTGCTTTATATGATATTAGTTTGTCACGCTGACTATTGGATTAAATCGCCTGGATTTCATTGAATCTATATGTAGAATTTATTTTTGAATTAATTGTTCCTCTTAAGGGTCAAACTTACAGATTTGTTTTTCTGGCCACATGTGCTGTACGTACAGATTCACTAACCAATGCTCCTGCAAATTCCTGGAAATAATGGCATAATTTTCATAAGTAAAACTTACTTTTTTGTATGTTTCTTTGTATATGAACAATTAAACATAATCTGGAATATATGTTACAGATATTTATCAAACGTACCTAGTTGAGGTTTCTTAATTAATTCTGGGTTATTCAGAACAGTGGAACAGTGAGTTATGGCTGATATTCATGCATTTGCACGGTGATGGTTTACTTCCAACTAAGCGTTGATCAATATCCTGGTTCTATTGATGTAAGAGTGAATGGGAAGTTGCTCTTGAAGTTAGTTCTTTACGAACTATTACAAAAATAGGAAGAGTTAGGGCCTGCTGAAGGCATGTGGGAACAGGAATGATTATCTCAAGTGTTTAGATTAATCAGGTAAGCCTTTAAAGTTTATCCAATAAAAATTGCTAGAGAGAAGATGGAAGTACCTTAAGAATATTATATCGGTGGTCATTCATTGTAAAACTGCTTTTGCATTAACCTCATGGATTGTTGAAGAATTGTCGGAAAACCTAGCATGGTAAACAAAGGTGACTTTATTTTTTTTTTTTCCCCTTTGGCAGAGGTATTTCATTTAAAGATGAATACAAGTATCAGTTAAGGAGGACAGGGCTGTAAGTTTTCCGTATGCAGTAGCAGTTGGAAGGTGCTGTGTTAGTATGGAATGGGTGACGGACAGCCTTCTCTTATTCACAGTTCTTTATTTCAGACCACCAGTTAGTAGGGCATTGCCACAGCCGGAGAAACTCCAGACAAATAATGTTGGGAAAAAAAAGAGACCTATAGAGGTAAGAAAAACATTGATGTCCTCTTCCTCTCCTCTTAGGATTTCTTCTTCCAGAAATTAACCCATCTGTGGACACAGTACACGATTGATTCACTTTAAACATATCAAAGATGGAAATATTGAATAGTGACTAAATATAGAGCAAAAAAAGTGTGAGAGAATTTTTTTTGTAAATCAAAAAACCCCAGTATTAATTTTTCTTGCAAACAAAACAGAACACAACTTAATTGTTAGTAACAATAAAACCTTTTAAATGCAGTGCGTTGAAAGCGTTATTTCCTGCTTAAATAACGGAATTGTTATGATGTATTATCGCTAATAAAACTAAACATCTTTTACTGCAATTTTTTAAAAAATTATTTTAAAAGTTTAAAATTCATCATTGTTAGCAGTTTTAAAAATAAAATTATTTTTAAAAAAATCTATTAAGGATGCCTTTAGCTTGGGCACCTGGTTTTTTTTCCTTAAATGACTTATGCAAATAAATATTATTTTCTATGATATGAAACAAAATGTTTGGTGTAACATAATAAACAGCCTTTTGCCATGAGTGTTCTAGAAGGTTGTAATTGAGCTTTCTTAATTGCCACATGGAATGAAATTGTGGACCAATGTTTGTCATTGTTTGTTTCTTAGTATCTTCTGCATCAAAAGAGCTGTGGTTTTCTTGGCTTGCTGTAATTTATTTATTTCTATGCATGTGTTATGAGTATCTCTGTGTATATATACGTGTGTATGTCTATACATACAAATATTCTACAGCATCCACCAAACAGATAATAGGATGAAATGACTGTCTACGACAAGAATGAGCAGCAAATGTAAGGTGACAGGGAGGGCAGGATCTCAATTTCTGTTGGTTTGAGACATCGTTAAACTCCTTTCCATTTACTGCATAAGGACATATTTGAAAAATAAAATCCTGGATAAGATTGTAAAGTTCATTGCTTTAACGTTTTGAGTATCTTTTTTTTAGGACCTGATTTTGGAGCTTGTGTTTGGGTACCGAGGCAAGGACTGTAGAAACAACGTGCACTATTTGAATGATGGTGCTGATGTAATATATCATACTGCGTCCATTGGCATCTTGTATAACGTGGCAACAGGTAGGAGAAAACCCACTCGAGGAAAAACGTTTCTTCACACACATGGGGTTACAGTTTATGAAGTAACCGGTATGCTTTGAATCTTAAAAAAGCATGTGTAAAAATTATTATTGTTGTTGTTGTTATTATTGTGAAGATTTTATTATCTTGATATTAGCTTCCTGAAATTTGCTTGTTAAAATGATCACAGAAACTAAAACAGCTGAACAATGGGATCATTATTGTTGTTTAATGTTTTTTCTAAGACTAAGTTAATTATTTTTTATTTGATTTACTTTTCAGTCCTCCATGTCACATACATTCATTCCCAATAACCAATTTTGTTTAGATAGCTTAGACCTTTTAAAGAGTAACACAATGCCTTTTCTTTCTTTGATATTTAAGCAACTTGATGTAGAAAACTTGAGGGAATAGTTCAGAGTTTTTGAGTCCTATGTGTTAAAATAAAAGTAAAAAATTAGGAGTTTCTATTTCTTGGTTTTAAGCTCCAAACTGCAACATCACCATAATACACAAAAGTAAAATTGTCAAACTTGAAGCATGTCTACGTGTGTATAAATGTTTTAATTAAAGCTGGAGGCTTTTGTTTTGTTTTGTTTTTAGGCTCTCAGTCTTTTTACCAGGAACACAACGATGATATTTTGTGCCTCACTGTAAATCAGCACCCCAAGTTTACCAACATAGTGGCAACTGGCCAAGTAGGTATGTTTGTATTTTTGTAAAAAGAAATTAACATAAAGCATGCAATTAGGGCCTTGTGAGTTCACAATAAATCACAGAAAAATTTGATTATGCTATCTCCGTTTGTATGAGTGTTACTCAGTTACCTGTCCTCTTTATATGTTTCTTTGAGTGTAATTTAATAAAGTTGAACAAAAAAACATTGAGGCATTAAGATTAAGCTTATATTTTGTTTGGAGTGTTAGCAAAAAAATATTTTTTTTTTTTTTTAGAAATGTTAAGCCCCAAGAAATTGGTCTGGTTTTATTTAACTATCAGCTTGTGTTAGGCCTTCCTAAGAGCCATAGCCCTTCCAAAGAAGTTTAATTGAGCTATCTTTCATCTCTACATGGACTAAACCCAGAATTCTTAAAATAGATGTCGCTTTATAAAGGTTTTTTCTCATCAGGCAGATTTATAACACCAACTTCATGTTTTGATAATACATAGTTGCAATATTCTAGGCAGAACCAAAACCGTAATGGCGTATCCCTACAGATAAATTTAGATTTATAGGGAAAATATATGTTTCATAGTGACATTCAAATTGATCTATGATATAACCAGACTAATACCTGTGTTTCTAAATTTTGCAGAATAGTATTATTTTTGTAGTCCTACAACCTAATGGCAGTTTTCATACCTTCAGTTGTTTCTCAGCAGATTCAAAACCACAGTTTCCCTTAGTGCATAGAATAAAAAAAAACCTCTTTATTTTAGGCAGAATAGCTTATTTTTTCCCTGTAGGTTTGTTTTAGGTGTTTCATCTAAATATGATGATTTTATCAGAGTTTATTACCTGCTTCCCTCTGTCTTCTGGATTTTTAGATGTGTGCCTTGTTAAAATTGACTCATTAGTTGTAACTGCTTAGCTAAAATAGCTTTATTTCTTGGTGAGTTTCTTGCCTCACATCAATTTAAAGAAATCATTAATGGAATGTATTTAAATAGAAAAAAATATCAGCAGATTTTTGCCTGTGCTTTGATTGCAAAGAACGTTTGCAAGAATTACAAACCTTTAATTGTTTTTAGAAATTTGCTTTTTCAGTTTATTTCTTAATCTGTCCCTCTTTGCCTTTTCATATGATATAAATATGGGAAGAATGTGAAAATTAGTTCTTTGTATAGGTTTTCTTCAGTGTTTGTCTTTCACAAGAAGCAGCACAGGACCCTTAATGCTTTTTCATTTCATAATCATTTCTACATCAACTAGCGGTAGAACAATTTTAACTGTTTGTATGTGGATTAAGGCATACGAATCGGGAGCAGATGACTCTTAAACTACAAGACATATTTTTAAGGAGAGAGTTAAATCTGAAAAATGAGCTGGAAGCAAAATATCTTCAAACAATACCTATTTTTAGATTCTGAACAGATGTTAAGGAGCACACACTCTGTAAAGAACATACTTAACTGCTGCTACTTTTTCTACTGATAGGACTGGCACAAACATAGCTTCACCAGCATGATTTAAATCTTCAGAAGATGTGCAGAAACATTATTTCAATTATTTTTAAACTGTAATGCTGTTAGGCAGAGTCTCGGTAATGCTTCCCAGTACCCGAACCTTTATAATCCTTATTTCTTAATGCTCCTGTAGAAGAACATTGGGTGCATTTGCCAGTTGTCAAGATCAGACTCAAACATTACTTCTTAGCGGAATAGCCATCAGCGGGGATTTTCTCACTTAATTTGTTAAAATACCAGTAACGTGTAAAATATGGTTTTGATTTAGTTTGGCAGGAAGAGACCTAACTTACACCAAAACTAGATTTTTGTGTTGTAACTCAAAATGGAAATCAAAATATATTAATTCTACCAATTTTTATTTCTGATATGACTGCCTTTTATTAGTAATTGTTCATCTTTAACACTAAAAGCAGTAATGGTGCTGCTGCAATGCAGAGAGATTACATCGATGTATGTGTTAGGAAAGTACACTAAATGTGGCATATATTTTCTTTAGCACTTATCTTATTTCTGGTCTAATTATTTTTCTGCTGCTTTTCCATTACAGGAGACTCAGCAGATATGTCAGGTAAGGGAAATAAAATTTTAACATCTTGAGGTGTAGTTAGCCTATCTAGTAGCCGTCTGCAGCTTCATAGAGCAATAAGTGACGTGAATTCATTTTTAGTTTACTAAACCCCTGTATCAGTCATATTACTGTCAGCACTGAATATAAACCACAGCAGCTCAGCAAATTCTTAATATAGAACAATTAAAATGTTAGAACACACTTAAACACTACTTTTGTTTGTAACATAATTCCCTTCTTGCTCCCCAGTGATTAGTGAGTTCTAATTGCATACTGCTACTGTAGTATTCCTGTGTACACTTGCAGGTTTTATAGACATGTTGGGGCTGACAATTAACATTTGTTTCAGACACTCAATTGACTATAATTTTAAATATGTATTTCTAAAGTAAATTCCATTGAGGAGGCCTAGGTGACTGAGTGAAAAAGCCAATCACCTTTCACATTTGCGTATGATTGTCATGCAGTTACTACCACTGATCCAAAATGCTTGTTATGATGTCAGTTTAATTTTTTCTTTATCATTTTGGGTCTTTGACAGTCTTCACTGAGCAATTTTTTTTATTAATATGTTGGTTTTTGAACTGTAATCTTAAAAATTCATCACCATCACATGTGAATGATTCATTGTTGAACAGCCATAGTTGTCTTGTGACACATCTTCAGAGATGCATAAATGTGTGTTAATGTGTACCTAGAAAATATAATAATCTTCATGTGGATCTAAAGCTTGTTCTGTGAAGAACAAATATACAATGGCATTTTTAATGTGTGTTGACTTCTTTTAAATATGCCAAATTGTGCTTGCTCTAAGGATGGGAGGAAGAATATAGGTACCTTTTCCCACACTTCTAAACTGTATAAAAAAGCAGTGATGATATGATTTTTTATATGAAAGAACATTTCTAGTCCTGCATATAATGTCTGGAGACTTTCCCTCTCTCATATGCCTTTTTCCCAGTGCAACTTTAGTTTGAGCTTGTCTGTATTTCTAAATTCTCTTATCACTGCCTGAAACCACACACTCTTACTTTTTTCTTCTTTATGGGACCATGAGTCTGGAATCCAGGCTGCTGCCTGCCTTCATCAGAAAGTTGCAGAGTTTCACTTAAAATTTATCGGTGACTATTTGGCACCTCTCTTACCAGCAACTTTTGCTTTTCTAGTTCCAGTTCTCTGTTGTCTACATTGATGAAGGGGTTCTTGAAGCAGTAATGTTGTAAGAGGCTGGAATGGCAAACTAAGTTCCATAATGACTTGGTATAGATTTGCTTCATCTTACTGAAGGTATTTTTTGTCCTGCCAGCCTATGGTAGCTTATCTAACTTCTCCCAGAAGGAGATGACACCTTAGAAAAATCTCTCCTGTAAGAGCAGATGTTGAGCAGCCAGAGAACTCAACACGCAGGACACAATGCCAGGACAGAGACTTGCAGAAGAACACTACCAAGTAGGAGGACTCCAAGAGTCCATGTTCTCTGTCCTGCAAATCTTGCTCTGAAAGATTTTGTCAGTTCTTATTAATGAAATCTAGGTCCAAGTTTCTCTCTGCCACGCAAAAGACAAATTTTGGCCAAGGTTATAGAGGAGGTGCATGGGTCAAGGGTAGTACAGAGTTCTTCCAAGGGGAGTGCTAAAGAGGGAAAAGCAGCTCAGATCCGTAATAAATTGTTCCTTTCCCTCAATTTTCCATAAGGGCAGAAAGGAGTTTGCTGAAATTTTTGAGACATGCTGGTTTTTGCCAATCCCTGCCCTTTCTGTTTTAATGGCCTGTTTATACTACGCTGTTAGTACCTCTCAAAAGGTGATGATAACAGCATGTTGGTGCCCTGAGAGAAAATTCCAGTGGGAAATAGAGGAAATTAGGAAGATTGTTCTAAAGACTGGAATGGCTGTGGAATTGTGCTCGAGAACATAGTTTCATGTGGCTGAAATTTTACCTAGGTCCCTGTGCCTACTGTTTCCCATCATGTGTGTGCCTTTGAGGGACTAGATTTAGCTGATTAGAAACACAAAGCAGGGAGCTGAAATATAATTTAGTTTATGTGAATCTGGGTCTACGTCAATAACCAGTAACCTCCAGGTTCTGCAGTCAGATTTGCTAGAGATCAGAAGAAGTTTGAGAGAGAATCTTACTGTCCTGAAAAGGCCCTAAATGCTGTTCAGAGATTTCAAACTATACATGGATTGCTAGATCTTCGGAGAAGGCATTGTATTTGGAAAAAACAAAACTAGCTGTCACCATAATAGAAATAATCACGTACATTAGAAGCATGGGAAGATGTTTCCTACTGCAAAGAGCTTGCAGTCTGAACAATGCAGACTAAATGAAATACCCTAGTTCTTCTACATCACTAAGCAAGCTGGTTGTTCAGCTGATGTTCTCCTGCAAGAGCATGCATTTCAGACAGATGGCCATTTTGTAGAAAAGGAGATTTTGGTCTTGCACTGTAAAGTAATTTCTCTATAGCTATCAGTTGTCCAAAAGCCCCATGGAGAAATTACATTCTTGCTGATCTGCTCAATATTTACGAAGGTTTTTGATTTAGCGTGCTGAGCTAAGTTTTACTAGGAGAAAAGCAGGAGAAGACAGCTTGCTTTCAGAGTTTCTGCTGTGCTACAGAAGTCCAGTAACAGGTTAAGTAAAGTTTTCATCTGCAGCAGCGTAATGAGGCCGACTTCTCTGTCCTACTTAATGATGTTGTTGGCCATAAATTGGCCAAAAGGGAGGCCAAAATCTCCTTTCTTTACTTTCTTTCTATTTTTTTTTGTCTGACCAGAACACTTTTTTTTGTCTTCCTAAAAAAAATACTAACTGCTTCAATAAGCCAATAATGGGAGAATTTCGAAATTCGTGCTAACTGCGCGTTCTTCTGTTTGTGTAGCTACAGCTCCTTCCATTCACGTGTGGGACGCGATGAACAAACAGACGCTGTCGGTGCTGCGGTGCTACCACTCCAAGGGCGTTTGCTCAGTCAGTTTCAGTGCCACGGGCAAACTGCTGCTCTCCGTAGGGCTGGATCCCGAGCACACCATTACCATTTGGAAGTGGCAGGAAGGTAGGGAAGCGGCTGTAGAATGTGTTTATATTGTTAGAGGGCACGTTGGCTCCAGTCAAGAGGGAGTGTAACGTAAACGTACCAGCAGATCAAAAGTTATTGCAATAAATACTGTGGACTGTACAAGAAGAGGTAAAATAAATGTACTTGCCCGTCCTAGTAACTGCTAAATATATCTCCTTTTGAACTACTGTGTAAAGATCAAGATAGTTCACTGGTTTCCAGTTAGAATAATAAAAGAAAATTATAGGTTTTTTTTATTATTATTATTTCAGTTATTTTTTTACTGCTTGGTAAAAACTCTTTACAATGTCTTTTTTGCTCCCAGAAGAAAATTTCTATTTTTCTCTGTTCTTACTCTTCTCTAACATCTGAATAATAATGAGGTGGTTCTACTCCTAAAATTAGCCCCAAAAATTTCAAATTGCAGAAATGTGATGCCAGTACAGCTCCTCTATGCAGTGATGTAACTGGTGTCTTAAGCTGTACTACATGTTTTCAGGTTGGCTTTGATCTTCATGTGGATCAAAATGTCTGATTTTAACACCTCTGAAGAGACTGGAAAGGTGTTACCTTTTAATCTAAGGCATATGTAACGAAGTCAGTTTCTGCATTTTCTGCAGAAAGAAGAAAGTTTCCTAACTTTGGACAAAATTTGGTGAGAAGTCATTCATTAGTCACTTGTAATTTGACCAGAGTTTGGGATTTTCAGAGGAGTCATAGGAATTTAAGAGGAGATGGAAGCTTACTTGGATCTGAGCTCCTAACTTTTTATGCTCCTGAGGAAATTAAAAGTTAAAAGTAGATGGCCTCATTAGGTGTTACACTTTACTACTGTGTCTTATTAAATGATTTTTTTTTTTAAATCTGCATCTTATTTTAATTTAGAAGCAGTTTGTGCTTTTCTTCCCAACCTGTGTGGTCTTGGATGACTCATAATTCTCCATAATTTTTATATATATTTTTTTTAACCATAAATGTATATTTTTCTCAGCAAATTCAAAACGTCCATTTTTCTTTCTGCCAGGTGCCAAAATCGCCAGCCGAGCTGGTCACAATCAGCGTATATTTGTAGCAGAATTCAGACCAGATTCAGATACCCAGTTTGTTTCTGTGGGAGTGAAACACGTGAGGTTCTGGACACTGGCTGGAAGAGCTCTTCTCAGTAAAAAAGGGCTGCTGAGCTCCATAGAAGATGCCCGAATGCAAACGATGCTTTCTGTAGCTTTTGGAGCGGTACGTACCTTAACAAACTATTTTAAAATGCATACAAACAGAATTTTTTTTTTTTACTCTTCTGCCTTTATTGAGTTCAGTGAGACTTTTCTAACCTGCTGAAGGGTATGTCGGTTGTTTTATTTAGCTCAGTTTAGCATTTCTAATACTTTCCTGCTGGTTAGAACTGATACCAGCTTTCTGTAGAACAGAAAAGAAAAAAGATTATGGATTTGTATGCTTTCAAAAAAGCAAATATAGGTGATTTTGATTTTGGTGCTGTAACTGGCCTGTGTTTTCATTTTTCATGAGACTATCTCTTTTCCAGAGTGGTGTCTCTCTCTTTCAGGTACCTCTGATTTAAGAGAGAGTCCTACAAAGCAACAAGATAATGTTCCAAATGATAACTATGAGAGATGCGCAGCTCAGCCGTTAGTCTGGGGTTTGGGAAACCTCTGGGAACTTCCTTAGGGAGGGATGTATTCTTAGCGTGAAAATCGGGCTGTATGAATGACCTGGAGTATGGTAGGAGGTTGTTTGAGGATGCAGGGGTTTTGTTAAAAGCTGTGCAAACTGAATAAGCCAAACCTGGTGTGTTCTCCATACTTCCTGTAGGAATCAGTTCTGGGAGTGCTTTTCTTCCTTGGTTTTTGTCTCAGAAGGAGGTAGTTCAGGTGCTCCCAAACAGGAATAGGAAACAGCCCAACAGTTACGCTGGAAGGATGATCAGAGGATCCACTTACAAACTCATTTCGAGTCCTCTTGTATTTACTCATTTATTAGGGCAGCCCCACACGTAGCCCTTAAAAAAAAGAATGTAGAACATCAACCCACCTCAGCCAAATCTCTGCTTGTGTGCTGGTACCCTAAAATGCTACACGTGATACTGGATTTGAGGATTGTTCACTTAAGTTACTAAAACAGTTTTGCTCAATGACTAGTACCTATTTTTCTCCATACTAGTAATGAGTACGTTTTAGTTTTCTCCTTTTTTACCCCAGTTTTACCCTGATGGGCTGAAAACATAGATAACCCTGTGGGTGGAGCTTAAGTCAGTGCATGTCCTCTTGCGGTGCAGAGCCCATTAGCTACAGGAAAGCATGTTTCAGGCTTCAAGAGAAAGCTTGTTGTTTCATCCCTACAGGTTCTTAGTACCCCTTCCACAATTTGCTCTTACACAGCAGCAAATAAAAGCAATCTAACCAAAATGCAAATAGTGATGACGTTTATTTCTAAATGTTTTTCGTCCTGCCTCACTCAGGATCAGATGATGAGTATGTTTTTTCCCCTTTTCAGAATAACTTGACGTTTACAGGTACTATCAGTGGAGATGTTTGTGTTTGGAAAGATCATGTGTTGATACGAATTGTGGCCAAAGCTCACAACGGACCTGTTTTCACAATGTATACCACATTGAGAGATGGTTTGATCGTTACAGGAGGCAAAGAAAGGCCGTGAGTCTTCTTTTTTCTGCATGCACATGTATTCTTTAAAAGTGGTTCGCATTCATCCCATCCAACACTAGGCAGCTGAGACATCAAAGCTAGAAGAGTAGTCACTTTTGGATCCTTGAATAGGTGGTAGGAAAAAAAAGTACCACCTCTCAAGTGCAGATAAGCCCACATGAGCTTCAAGTACCTATTTTTTTCTATTGAAAAAGAGACACCAGAATCCTGACCTAGGTGCCCTGCTGAAGAACCTGAAGTCAAGGGGGGTGAATCAGAATCTAAATAGTGTCATTGGATATTAGGAAAAATTTTTACACAGAAAGGGTTATTAAGCATTGGAATGGGCTGCCCAGGGAAGTGGTTGAGGCACCATCCCTGGAGGTGTTCAAAAGACGGGTTGACATAGAGCTTAGAGACACGGTTTAGTGATGGGTTTTTATCAGAGTTAGGTCGATGGTTGGACTAGATGATCTTAAAGGTCCCTTCCGACCTAGACAATTCTATCATTCTATAATTTTCACAAAAGTGAAAATCTTCTGTCATTTATTTCACAATAGTAAAATACGTATCTTTCCTGTTTACCTTAACTACATTTTGATAATCTCTGCCTGTCTTAATGAGAAGATGGGAGTTTGTTCACATGCTTAACTGTTCCTTTGACCAGACAAATTCCCTAAGAGCTACTAATTCAGACTGAGCTTCAGCAACCATTTTTCAACTTGTTCTGTAAAGTAGTACCAGGACTTTGAATAAGCATTTCTTGCGTAGCTGGGAGGCTCAGCATATTCAGTAAAACCAAATGGAATCTTTAATGATTTAAAACATATTAAAATGCCTCGTTTACAGTACATTACATTAAATAATGCAGTTTTTTCACACATTAATTGTCTCTTTTATGTGCTAGCCATTATACTCATGATTGTTCCTGATTTCTTCGTAGTTCCAAGGAAGGAGGAGCAGTTAAGCTCTGGGATCAAGAGCTGAAACGATGTCGTGCCTTCAGACTAGAGACGGGACAGCTGACAGACTGTGTGCGCTCTGTTTGCAGAGGCAAAGTAAGGAAAGCATCGTGGCTTTAAAATAAAGCTTATCATGTGTGGATTGCTCTATAGCATTAAATATATGATAAATTATTTCCTCTCTCTTATAATTAGTATTTGAAATTAAAGATTGAGCTAGAAGGTGTTTCTAACTGATTTTACAGCAGAAAAAAAATCTACTTCAGGAGATCTGTCTAGCTTAGGATAATATTCTGTGTATATTTTTATTAATGACAAACTAAGGATTTCTTTTCTATTTTCTTTTCACTCTTCAAATATCTGACTTGCAAGCAATAAGTCAACTAGCATCATGATTTATATATAGCTTTGTACTTCAATAGATCATAGGGCAGTTTAAAAAATAAATTATCTTTGATTATTTGATTACTTGATTTCAGCAAATTTTCTTGACAGAACTCTAGCTTTGGATTACATCGTTATTACTGTTCATCACAAGTAGTTAATGTGTTATGTCAGATGTAATCTTTTACTGTTTTTCAAGGGGAAAATTCTTGTTGGGACAAGAAATGCCGAGATAATTGAAGTTGGAGAGAAAAATGCTGCATGTAACATTCTAATTAATGGTCATATGGATGGACCAATCTGGGGCCTGGCAACGCATCCTTCCAGAGATTTTTTCCTTTCTGCTGCAGAAGATGGCACAGTAAGACTCTGGGATATTGCTGAAAAGGTAGGTGTTGGTGAATAGTTGTTGTTCGGGCCAAAAAAATTAAAAAATTCTAGACTTGTGGTGTTGTTGAGGACTCAAAACTTGGTCTTATTTAATGTATTCTGAAAATAAACCACCTAATAGTGGTAAATAGTTTGCATAAGATGCTTTTGAAATATGAACAAATAGAAACATTTACTCTTCTGGGTTTTTATTTCTTCACAGAAGATGCTGAACAAAGTCAGCTTAGGACACGCAGCTCGTACTGTCTGTTACAGCCCAGAAGGTGATATGGTGGCTATTGGCATGAAAAATGGAGAATTTATTATCTTGCTTGTGACCTCTCTAAAAATTTGGGGGAAAAAAAGGGACAGAAGATCAGCGATCCAAGATATCAGGTCAGAAAATATGATACCTTTGCTTATTCTAGTAGTATAGAAATCTGTATTAATTTTGATTTTTAAAAATAAAATTTTATGTTCCAAGGAGCATTGCAATGATATGTTAGAGAGCTTGAATCAGTGAGTGAAATGTGGGGTTTGTGTGATCACTGTGATACCAGGAGTAAAAAGGAAGGAGGAGGTACATGAAGATAGGAGGTAGCAATCAGTGAGAAACCAGGCAGCACCACAGGGGGAGTGTCGGGTGCTGTTGCCAGGGATTAGTTAAAACAAAGGAAAGTAAAGGGACAATAGGAAGAGACTGCCCTAACCAGGTGAGAAAGTGCAAAAAGGAGCAGGGTGAGATGATGTGTAGGAGGTAAAAATGAGATCAAAATTTTACAGATGAAGACTGGATTGTTAGAGGCAGTGGAAATGCCTGTCAGTCGGTTTGCTCTTTGTTGTGTTTTGTTAGAAAGGAGTTAGCACAAATAAAACTTGGCTTCTGTTTCCTGAGTGGAGGGCAAGGCTGTTCCTTCTGTGAGATAAAGTGACCGTGACCAGTTAAGGGAGCCTTCTGGAGAGCAAGGTGACATCAGTGGGAGATACCTGAGCTGCAGGAAGGCAGGAGAGGCCTGTTATGAGTTAAGGGGTTGCTGGAATCGCAACACTGTCCCAAGGGGTGTCTCGGAGATAATAGGAATAAAGCAACTTCCTTAGTAACACAGAAGGGGCTGTGAGGAATTTGTTTAGCTCAGGAGGCTACTGAGTTTCAAGACTAGAAAGGAAAACTGGGGGAAAGAAAGCGTTGTACAAAGATACGTGGGGCACATGAAAGGTTTGATTTCACATCTTTTTATTCAGTACATTTCATTTAGATTATCTGGTCTTTCTTCATTTACAGCATTTAATTTTTCAAGTTTGTAGCCCTGTAAGTATAGCGTTAGAGAGTAGAAGTCACCAGGGGCATGTCACAAAGTTGTTAGTCCATTGAGATGGTAATGAGATGAGATAATGAACAGAGTTCTTCCAGAGATGTTCCCAGTTCGCTCATATGTGAGGGCTGTACAAAAATTATTGTGACCTACTTCATGTACATTCCCTGAAAGTTTTGTTTCTGAAGTCATTTTGCTCAGCAGACAAAAAGCTCTGCCTCAATTTTTAGTTCTGGACAGCAGATCCTTGAAATGCAGATTTCCCCGTCCTTCCTAAATATTAGAATCTGTTGTAAGTGCCAACCTGTGTTCATAAAAAACTTTTATCTGTTCAGGTTTAGCCCAGATTCTCGTTACTTGGCAGTCGGTTCCAGTGAGAACGCGGTGGATTTTTATGACCTGACTTTGGGTCCCACGCTAAATCGAGTCAGCTATTGCAAAGATATCCCAAGTTTTGTGATCCAGATGGACTTCTCTGCGGATAGCTCTTATCTCCAGGTATCAGTCGTTAATTGTTCGGGTTACTGAATGGCAAACGTGCTCACGACAGCTGCTCTGTAAGTGTTCTCATTACATTAAATAATATTCTCCCTGTATTAAATACAAGAAGTAAGTGTAGGAAGGAGAAACAGATTTCAAAATCGCTGTGATGTGTCTCCCTGCCTTAGTGGTGCAGTGGCTGCCTTAAAAGAGGACGGAGTGCACTCTGTCAGTCTGTGAGCCCCAGGAACCTGTGAATTCCTCATATCCCTGACCAGGACGGTCGCGTTACTCGTTGCTTCAGCACGAGCCTTTGTGGAGCGGCACCAAAACCATGGTATTACAGCTCCCAGGCACAGGGCTCAAGACATTTCTTAAAATCAAAATAAAGTGGGTGTACCTTGCTTCCTATATTTCACTCATTTGAGAGGAGGAATAAGCTGCTCTCACTATCAAATCAGCATCTCCAGGCTGAGAGGAGTACCTTTGTGTCAGTTTTAAAGATATGAGTTTATTTTGCCTTATTTATACACACACCTACATACTAACACATGCAATATATAGAGAGAATTAATACATGCAGAATGTGCAATGTTTCAATTATATTTTTATTAATTAAACATTTAAAAACATAAGATTTCTTATACTTTCTCACTGTTGCTTTATGCTTGTATAGATTGTTGAGAATTTTCAACTCATTAAGCAAGTTTTATTAATAGCTAAGTTACTTACAGAGTAAAAGATAACTATCAAGAACATCCTTTTCAAAGCCCTTTAGAATTACGTTTTCATCTTTTCAAACAAGCTCATGGATTCTAAATTCTCTGTGGTCATCTCAAAGGTCTCTACTGGGTCTTACAAAAGGCAAGTCTATGAAGTGCCTTCAGGAAAGCAGCTTGTGGACCAGGCTGTGATTGACAGAATAACGTGGGCTACTTGGACAAGGTAAATAAATGAGTCACACCTTTACACCTTGTAACTTTCAGGGGAAGCACCTACTGTTTAAAAGCAATATTTCATCCCTTCATTCTGTCAGATAATTTCTTTTAATGCACCCATCTGCTCTGGCAATGCATCAGGTAAGAACAGCACAGCAGAAAAAAGGCCTAGGAGATTCCCTCGGTAGAACTTGAGCTGTTTGACCTGTGAGGAAATCCGATAAGATCTGATCTCTCTCGTGTCGGCCTTTCTCTTTGCTGTAGAGTTTTTTCTCTTCCTCGGTAGCTTTTCATCGCACTCTGCCAGTTACCTGGAATATTGCACTGTTTGCTTCAAAAAAGCCATTTGGGGATGAAAGTAAAAAATGAAAACATTTCAATATATGAAAAGGCAATACAAGACTGTGATAATTCAAGTTTTATTTACAGTATTACACTAATTGTATCTCCATAATAAAGTCGCTATTAGCGTTTGCATATTAAAAGGTATACAAAAGTACTTTTAAATACCTTCGAGTTGTTATATTTCATTCAAAAGAGACTTAGAAATTACATGAAGAACGAGACCATATTTTATTTATATTTCACATTTAAATAATTTATTTTATATTCTATGCAAATCTGGTTTCTGTGCCTTATTTCAGGCTCCTTTGCCTGCTTTTAGTTATTGCCCTCTGATTAGCAACCTCAGACAAAAATCGAGAATAAATACATGAAAATTTTCCACATATGAATCACTTCGAACAATAATAATCCTGACTGTTTCCTGCAAGACGTGACTAAAACTACGAGCTCTGAAAATCTCATTTTGGTGGCTCCCTGGTTTCTGTTTGGGTAATCCAGTTTTGTCACCTCTTTGATACGTAAACAAGAAACGTGTTTTCTGACCCCATTCAGTATGTCTGAAGTAAAGCACGCCTTTTTGACTGTAGTGCACTGCATTTGGGGGGAAAAATTACAGAAAAACTCCCAAATCATTCACTTATTAGCAAATGATAAAGTGCTTGATTTTGTGTGTTCTTGGAAATATCCACATACATGTAAGGTGAGCTGAATAAAAAGCAAATTTTCACAAGGCTTTGCAAAGGAAGTTTTCTATAAATGGCTGGTTTGGAATCTTAAGATAATTATGTTTTCTGTTCAGGACGGTTTCTCTCTCTCTGATTATAATTAAGAACCTTCACTGGACTTAAGGCAACTTTTCATCTAATTGATAGGAAAATGTTACAGCATCAACATAAGATAATTAGAATGAGAATATACATATTTTTATTTTCCAGGAGCTGAAACTTACTCATCTAATGCTTTATGGTATGACATTCTGGTTTTAATTGTCCTGTCTTTATTCTTTTTTTTGGCAAATGCCTCACTGGACAATATTGGTACTATTGATTTCACCTCTGGGTCTTAGTGTTGTCATCAGCCACATTATTTGGAGAATTATGTCACTGAATCAGTTTCAGAAGCAATTATGGAATGATATAAAAATTAATTACAGAGTAAAACCTATATGAGATGTGGAAGAATAAAATGTAAAAATTACAAAATCACATTCTTAAAAAACCAGTTACAATATGAGAGCTGCTTACTATTTCCTTACTCTGTTGTTTTTGCTGTAGTTTTCAAAAGAATCTCTTGCTCTTCCCTTGCAGTGTTCTAGGGGATGAAGTGATTGGAATCTGGTCCCGGCACGCTGAAAAAGCCGATGTAAACTGTGCCTGTGTCTCTCACTCGGGAATCAATCTTGTAACAGGCGATGACTTTGGCATGGTCAAACTGTTTGACTTCCCGTGTCCTGAAAAATTTGTAAGAACTTTTCTCTTTTTGCGTCATTGCAACAAGTACCGTTGGTATTACGGTCCCGTATTGTTTCTCCAGAAGATGTATGATGGATGATCAGAGGCTGGAGCACCTCTGCTCTGAAGACAGGCTGAGGGAGTTGGGGTTCTTCATCCTGGAGAAGAGAAGGCTCCAGGGAGACCTTACAGCAGCCTTCTTTTATCTGAAGGGGCTCCAGGAGAGATGGGGAGGGACTCTTTATCGGGGAGTGGAGCGATAGGATGAGGGGTAATGGTTTTAAACTGGAAGAGAGGAGATTTAGGTTAGATATTAGGAAGAAATGTTTCCCTATGAGGTGGTGAGACACTGGAACAGGTTGCCCAGAGAAGCTGTGGCTGCCCCATCCCTGGAGGTGTTCCAGGCCAGGCTGGATGGGGCTCTGAGCAACCTGGTCTGGTGGGAGGTGTCCCTGCCCAGGGCAGGGGGTTGGAACTTGATGATTTTTAAGGTCCCTTCCAGCCCAAACTGTTCTATGATTCTATGAAACGTTTCCTTCTCTAAATTTGTAGCTTTTTAATGCATCTATGTTACTTGAGCTCTATGGACTCATAGGAACGCTTCACCTCAAAGTTTTCCTACCATTTTGTGCGATAGCTCCTGCTATAAGCTCCTGTAGGTGTTAGTTATTGTCTGCAGGTCTGTCAGCACCGTGCTGTCAGGCTGAAAATCCCAGAGCCCTTAGTTGTATTTATCCACATCTCCAGCCTCTGTTTGACAGACGAGGAAGGCAGCTGGTAATTTTAGTCCCATCTGTGTATTTCCACGGATGAAGAGTTTACAGATTTTCAGGATTTGAGACTGCACGGTGTAAACTGCTTACACACTTAAAATGACAGTAGTTTTTTCAGTCTTAGGAATTTAATACAAAATGTAGAGGTTAATCTGTGACAAGCTAGATTTCATTTGATTGTGTTAGCTTGACCATTGTTCCCAATTTGCAGGTGCTGTCTCCTTTGGTGACAATTTAATCCGCGTTGCAGCTCAACAGTAGCTTTCCTTCGGGAGATCTTTCACGTTTGAAAACCTGTATAGCATTCTGAATGATATAAATACGTGATGCAACAAAAGGGTAGATAAAAGCATGATTTAGGAGGACGTAGAGTATTTAGACCTTCATTATATTGTTGGTTTATTTTATTTTATTTTATTTATTTTATTTTATTTTATCTTTTTTTTTTTCCCAGGCAAAACACAAGCGATTTTTAGGTCACTCTGCCCACTTAACGAATATTCGATTTACAAGCGGAGACAGATACGTGGTCAGCGCTGGAGGGGACGACTGCAGGTGCGTATCCAAAGGTACAGCAGTGCACGTGGACGGTCCGGAAGAGTGGAAAGCTCAGGCTCAGAGTCTTCATCTCTTTGTCTGTGCGCTTGCTTTTTTGTCTGTATGTAAGGAAATGGGGATTTGCAACAAAATGAATAGCCCAGGTGTTAATATGAAGAGTTAAGATTTTTTATATATATACACATATATATATATATATACAATTTTACTGAAGTTTTTCTTTCGACTGTATTAGCCATCTCTTTTAACAATATTGTAGTCTTTTAAATCTGCTGTTTGCTATCTTTTTGAAACCACAGCTTATTTGTTTGGAAATGTGTGCATATGCCTCACTGAGCGAGACCCGGAGCCTTGCGAAGAGGACACTGCCTGAGGTGCCAGGCGCGAAACGCCCAGGACCGCGACGTGGCGCTCAGCCGTGCCCTGCATGCGTGAGAAACGGTGCTGACCCCCGACACGGGGCGCTCGGGCTCCCCAAAAACCAGTATCTCCAGTCCGGCAGAGGGGACGGACTGTAACAAATAAAACGCTGAGGCCCTTAGATTTGCTTCAGCGTCGGATAATCCGGGTTTGTATTTCACTCACTGCCAGATGTTGAACATGGAATGCGTGGATGAAAGGAAAAAGGGAATTGTTAATCAATGTGCAGTTTCACGGTAAGATGCTGGGGTTTTAATCAAGAGACGTTATTTCTGACCTAGTGCTGTACATTGATCTATTTTCGGCATGAATGTTTCTCCTTTAAGTTTTGGGGTCCGAATATCATGGGGAAAAAAAAAAAGAATATTCCATATTTTATTACCAAAAGAAACCATATATTAACTCTTAAATATATAGTATTTTAATAAATGTTTAATTATTATAATGGAAATTATATTTCTATGACTGGTCTAAAGGAAACATCATCTGGTGAAGCAGGAAAAAAAAGAAGAGAGCTGATTCCTTAGCACTTATACAATATTTCTCTATTTCGAGGCCTGGGTCACAGTTCTGTCTGGTGAAAGCCGTTGGATATGCATGATCTTTCATGGCTAATTTAGTGTTTTTGTTGCACTTAAACATTAAATTAGTTTCTGTGAGCAAAAATAGGTTTGCTCACTTTGCGAGTGCCTTGCCCACAACCTAAAAGTCTAACTCTCCGATTTTTGCCTTGTGAATAAAAGTATTCTCAGTGGAAGAGAGGTCATTGCTGTGTTGCTTGACTGGGCTGGCAGCCTCCGTGCTGGAAACGTGGACTCTAGGGCGAGGGCTTTACAGTCTTCATAATGACAAAGCTTGGGGTATCACCAGTTGCAAAAATAGAATTTCATAGCAATATGAATTGATTTTATTTTCTCAGCATCATTGGGGGGGGATTCAGAGAGAATATAAACTTTCCAAACGTTATATTTTGTACATTTGAACTTTTTAACAGAGTTAGGACTAGCTGGGAGAGGTCTCTACCCAGATTTCTTTCCCGATTGTAAAAAGTGTCCGATCGTATGCTTCTTTAAATGGACCTGCTGTCACCTCCAGCGTAAGTGCATTTATTCTATCCCGCGACGTAGCTGAGACTCTGAGTTGAAAAAATATTTATGTGATAACGAAAACCTGAACAGAGCTGTGGTTTGGGTACAAGCGAGGAAGATTTCAGCAGCTGTTTGTCTAAGTCACGCCATTGAGGTGCATTACAGACTGAGCCTGGTTTTTAATCAGTGCAGTTAATTTACATGCAACTTAGAAGGGAAGAGAAGTCACTAATTATCAGCGCTGCTCTCATCATGACATTCCCCTGTGAACGTAAAGCTCTTTTTCTCTGTGGAATCCAGCATTGCTGTAACGCTGGCTTTTGTTTTGGGCAGTCTGTAGGCTTTGATACTATCCGCCTCTTGCATTCCTTTATGCCAGAGAAAAGTAAAACAAGAAATAAACCTCATCTCTTCCTGTGAGCATCTTGTGCGCGTGGTGGTTACAGAGGGAATGGCAGGACTTGAGTATAGAAGAGAAAGGAGAGAAAAGATAATGAGCCAGACTTCTCCTAGGTCCAGAAATGCTTGTTAAGTGCTGTACAGAGCTAGTTACCCAACGGTCTTAGATAATATATTTTACATATGGAGCTATAACAGATACTTATTTTCAAGAAGTTGATGAACTAAACAGTTACCAGGTTTCCCGGCAGGTGGTTCTTAGCCAAGTCGTGCCAGTCCTGCAGCTGCGCCTCTACAGGAGCAAAAACTCTGTGGGTTCGGTCATGAGCGTCCAGGGAGATCTGGAACGGTTTTGACTTCGGGGGAATTGCGTGTGAGAACTGAGGTTGGAGCTGATCTGTCTCATAACCGTGTTGCCTGCCTGTTTTGTATGAAAACTAGTAGCTGGCATTTAAATCTTACCTGTGCCAGAGAAATCAGCTGCAGTATACGCTCTTCTACAGCCGGGGTCCTCTCCCTTACGAAACACGTCTGCGCGGGACTTCTTGACTTGAAGTAAGATTTGTCCTGCCTCTATTTTGAAGTTGCCTTTGTCGGTTCATGTTGGATGGCTGTTTAAGAGCTCCCTCATAGTCTGTCCTACTCAGACTGCTAGACCCGACTCCAAATTTTTCTGCCTCTCTTGAGTTTTCTCCTCAAAATCCCAGGCTAAGTGTCTCCCGGACTCACGATCCTTCCGTAGGCCTTCGCTCAATGAAAGAGGTACGTGGGCTATCCAGAGGATGGCACCTTAGATCCCTGCCACTGCTCATGTCCTCTTCTCCTCCCTCCCCTTGATCCCTTCGTTAATGCTGTGCCTCTCCACTGATAATTTGTCCATTGGTGCTTTTGCCCCGAGGAACCTCAGATTCCAGCGGTGAGGTGACAGATGGATTACAGCAGGGCCACCCTTGGGGACACGAGGCTGGTGGCTGTGGTGAGAAAGCCTGAGCCTCCACATCTCCCGGCTTCTGTACCCTCCTCCAAACCTCACCGCTCCCGTCAAGGGCTGGGATGGGAGCTGGAAGCTGAGGAGATCTTGAAAAACACAACTACCAGCCTCGTCCCCCCTACTGCAGCCAGGGTCCGTAGCGAGTGTTTTCCCTGGCAAACCGGTCAGTGGTTTGCCAGGGAAAACGGAATCAGCCAGCTGGGAAGAGTTGGGAGTGCCAAGGAGAGGAGCAGGTAGATCCTCGGCTGCGATTCAGAGCATGTTTTGTAGGAGAAGCTGCGATCCTCTGCTGATGAGAACGGCTGGCTGTGAGCATGGGTAAAGATGGCAGCTTTTGTGGGGCTTCTGGTCTTTTTTTGTCCGTGATGGTGCTTGTCACTGTGCCTCATTCGCTGTTTACATTCAATGCTACTGTAGTCATTTGCTAATTGTTGCCCCCGGTGCTTGAAGGACGTGTGTGTGGACGGGAACGGAGTGCTGCTGCGGTGGGAGCATGGAATAGCCCCGTAGGACAGGTCAGGGACGATGGTGGGATGTGGAGGGACTAGTGACAGCCTCTCGTTGGGAGCATCGGAGAGGAGAGACGTGGGCAGGAGAGCTCGGGCTGAAGCTGGAGACAACCTTTTCTGTGATGATACAGCACCAAGGAAGGGGAGGCGAAAGTTCTTTGTATAATTTAATCACTCATAGTGGATGATTTAATTCTTAATTGTCTTTCCAGCTCTTTTTCTGGCTAGCAGCAAACAGACATCTTTAAAGTCAGCAATATTTTTTGTAATAAAAGAAATAAGAGTAGAGAACTGATTCAATAAAAGTGAAATGACATTTCACTTAAAAAAAAAAAAAAAAGTGCCCTTGGAAGCTCTTGAAATGTGCTTAGAAAAAAAAGAATGAGAGAAGGAAAATCCAGCTCCTAGGAGCAAACAAAAATGAAAAATAAACACATTTAGAACTGAAAGTTGCCATAGTGTGGGAACTGAGGAACACAGTTGAGATTATGTCAGGGAGCACAAATTAGCCAAACGTATTGAATCATTTAGACTTGAAATCTTCATTTCTTTATTCTTAAGGAGGCAGTCATCATAGTTGACTTTCTTATTTTGATAGGGAAGGCAAGAGATGGTGTAAAACTAAAGATGAAGAAAGTATTTCAGAAAATTAACGCTACTTTGTCACTTGTTGTCAGCTGAAGGAGAGCATTCATCCAGAGCAACTTCTGTCTTTGCTCAGTATCAGGGTTTCAATATTCGCAAGATCCATTTCAGAGTAACTCTGAACTTCATACATTTGTGGTTGGACTCGATGATCTCAAAGGTCCCTCCCAACCATGAAGATTCTGTGATTCCCACAGGCTGGGTTAACGCTGACCTGGGACGGTACCATCAGAGAGCAGACACGTTGCAGATAATGGACCTCCTGGATCTGGAACTAGATCAAGATAAAGGACTTCAAATACCAAGAGCAGGACTTTGATAGCGTTTAGGAGTGTCTTAGTCTAATTAAAACCATGATCCGCTTCTCTTAGCTGCGGCACAAATCCCGCTCTTTGACTTGCCAAGGCGAAGGGTGCCCTTCTTTCAACCAGCCCCTCACCTGCCCTCTGGGCACCCCCCAGCCGTGCTCAGGTCCCCACTCCCACTGGGTTTCCCTCTGGACACCCGCACGTGGAATCCCTCGTGGGACTCGCTGTGCAGGGGGTAGGAGTGTGACCAGCAAAGGATCTTACACGGGCAAGGTGACACGGTTCCCTTTTTCATTATCAGTGTCATGGATGTGACAAGCCTTAATCTTTAAAGATTTATTACTTTTTTTTAAAAATTCTATTAGCATAAGCTATAGACAAATGTCATCAGTGTATTGGACAAAGTGAATCATCCTGTAGACGCTACAGGAGGGGAAGTAATATTGCAAGTCACAAAATAAATTGCCACATCAGTGATTTTAACATCACTGGCCGCAGCTCATTTGCGTACTCTTTTCTTCTTGGGCTTTTCTTACCCTTCCTTGTCACCTGCACTGGTTTCCTGAAGTCGATAGCGCCGTCGGGTTTTTGCTCACGTGGACGGGTCCCTGAGCCTGGCAGCGCCTGCTCTGCGTTCCCGGCACCGGCCGCTGCGCTGGGGTGAGACCCAGCCCGTTTCTTTGGTTGTCTCCATCTTCTGCTCTTCGGTTAACTCTGACTTCAGACTTAAACTGCACCTCTCATTGCAGAAAAAAAAAAAAAAAAAAGAATAGTTGTATAATATGCGTAAAAGCCACAAAAGGTTTCTGTGCCAAAATCACTCCTAAGTAACTAAACCTTAGCAGGTGGGTTTGGTGGGGGGTTTCTCCAGTCTGCTTGATGCCAGAACCAGTAACCACTCACCATCCCCTCCTCAGGTTCCCAACAGCAAACCAGTCATAACCTTCATCTGTGTTTTTTTTTTTTTTGTTAACTGTTAAACCAGCAATATCCAACCAGTTCACTTCTGCTTTGGAGAAAAAGAAAAAAGGGAAAAAAAAAAGAAAAAAAAAGGGCACGGAGTGGAGCACGTGTTCTCTTTCCACCCCCAGTGTAAAACAAAACAAGAAGGTGGTGTAAGGTCTGAGGGCACAACAGGGGTTTCTCATAATTTCCACTTCTTTTTGAAATTCTGGAACCTAGGATGGAGTGAAGGGTAACTGGGAACCAGGAACTATAAACCCGGAGAAAAGGAAAAAGAAAGGAAAAGGAAGGAAGGAAAGGAAGGAATGCTCATAAATAGGCAAAGGCAGGACCAAAGAACCAGCGCGGGGCGGTGACAGCGCGTTCTGGCAACAGCTTGTTTCGGGGGGGGAATGTTCCGTGTGTTCCCTGGCTGGTCCTGCGGTGTCAGGGCCGGGGAGCAGGAGAGGCTCAGGGCTGGGGAGAAAACACTGTCAATATACAAATTCTATGTAGTACTGAGAGCTCAGGTAAGAGAGTGTAAGGATCTATTTTAAAATGCTACTCACCTTTCCCACGCAAACCAAACGTGGATTCTTCATAGGTATTTTCTGATTTACCCATGTTTTAGTTTCCCCTGCAACTGGGCATTCTTTAAAAAAAAGTATCAAACCAAAGAAATAACTATACTTTAGAAGATTCTTCCTAACGAAGCCGCATCAATTTCTGCCTCTTTCATTTCTTTCCTCTTGAAACGTTATTCACGGGTTCTTGGTTCCGTTCCCAGACGTGCCCAACGTTTAAGGTGACGGGCGTTAAAGCCGGGGCCCGTGTCTGGCCCGTGTGAGGGGCGCTGTGACGGAGCCGGCCGTTCCGTGCTCTCCAGAGGGAATTCACATCCCACAGGAGCTGAATTTTCCTTCGGCCGTTCCTTACCTTAGACCTCCAGATACCGGCGTCATGAGTCAGGGAAGGTGAGCGTAACGTCGGCCTGGGAGTACGTATGAGTAGAAATAAGTTAGTAAAGTTCTTGATTTTCATCCCATAATAAACCGTTACAAAATAAGGAAATAATTGACCTAAGGTAAACTTTACGTGGAAAAAAAAAAAAAATCCAAGCTGGTGAGATGACACATAAATCCAAACTCAAACTGCTTAGACAACTGAGCTGGATTTTTAGCTGTAGCAACTCTTTGTAAGGAACATAAACTCTGTGCCCAGGTGGCTGGACTGATGCTTCCCCACCCGCTAGAGGACAGCGCAGCGTGGGACAGGAGCTCGGTGGGTTTGGATTTCTCTTCCAAAAGGCAAAATATGAGGTTCCTGAGTTTCTGTTGCTCGTTGGGAGGTAAATTCAAGAAGCTATAAAGTGATTTTGCCCTTGGTAGTATTGATCTTGCTCAGTTTGGGCACGGATGTCACGTGAGAGCTTTCGTAAAAACAACCCAAACTGAAAACAAACCACAAACTTTTTTTTTTGTTTTTTTAAAGATACCCCTAAAATTATTGTCATGTTTGTCCCGGTGATGTAAAGCTGTGTCTGATCCACACCGTTCTACCTTCTTACAAGACAGCGACTCGTACCCGCTTAACCATTCGGTGGGCCGGGCGCAGGAGGTGCTGGAAACGGCACAGAGCATCACCTTCCTGAAAATTAAGTTTCTGTTCACTGAGTTGTAAATTCTTGAGGCTGGGGAGGAAAGGGGGGAAATCTTTCCATGCCCGGCAGGTTTAAAAAAAAATAAATAGGGTATTTATTCTTCCCAAGAAGCAAAATAGTTGTTAAATACCTTTTCCCAGCACTTTACTTAAAACCCGAATAGGTGATGTCGAGCTCTGGAGCTGGAACTGGCACTTCCAGAACTCCATGATTTTTTTGCAAACACCGCTCGCCCCCAGGACACGCTCTATACTGGGTTATTGGGGAATATAATAAATAGACTTTCTAAAGAAACTCCAGGCATGAACACAATTGCATGAAAAAATAACAATAATGGGTTTTTTCTGTACTTTTGTGCAATGTTGGTGCTGTTGGGTCGTACTTTTTGCACATTTCTGGTCTGTTTTTCCTTTCCTTGCTACTATTTGTCATGGTGGTGTGGTTTTTAGGTGCAAAATAGCTTCTTTATTTTTTTAGAAGCAGTATCTGGTAATTATCAAGCTTCATTCACGCTTTTTAGTTGAGTTATGGGCGTACGGCACATTCTGTTAAGCAATGGAAAAGCTGCGTTACTAATTTGTGAGGAAAGTTAATGCATTTTTAATGCAAAACTTCACTGTGAGAAGAGGTTCAAGACCACAAGGATCACTTAAAATAATGTCACAATCGAAATAAACGCATTAGGAGCGTTCCCTTTAAAAATACGTCAACTTTTATTCACTTTTTTCCTTATTATTATTATTTTTTTTTTTTTTAAGCAGAGAATAAGCAGCAGTTTGCCTCATGCTCCCCAGGGCACCGTAGGGTGGTGGCAAACGCGAAGGCGTCGTGGTCCCGCAAGCGCGGGTTGTTCTCCTTTTCCTGCTGCCCCCGTCCCAGTTCTCAGCTCCTCATCTCACGCCGGAAAGGAAAACAGCTTCGCGGGGGCAGGTATTTCTGAAGGCAGTGGAAAAGTCTGTAGAAAAATAATGTATTTTGCAGTCTTTCACCTGGAAATCCAGCGCGGCAATCGCTCCGTCCTCTCCTCCTCAGGTCACCTTAGAAAAAAAAATATCTGAGCGTAGTTCTTTAAGCTTAAAATCCAGTTGTCTGTTCAGATTTGTTGTGTTTCATTATGGAGTGTGTCGGATAATCCCTCTTTCTTTAACAAAAAAAACCAAAAACACAACAAAAAAGAAAAAAAGACAAAAAAAAAGAAAAAAAGAGGTATTTTAACCTAGTCCAAAGGTATGGTCATGTATTACTGTAATAAGGATCATGGTTTTAAGTGTATTCCATTTCGGTTTCCACCACGAACATCTAATCCCTGTAACAACGTTGTATGTTTATTTAAAGTATATATATATTATATATATATAAAAACATAATTAAATGTCAGATTTTTTGCATTAAGATTTTTTTAAATTTGAATATGAACTTTGAGTACTTTATTTCACCAAAAAAGAGAAATATTAAGAAATACTTTCCTGGAGTGTTCAGTTTCAGAATTCAAGATTATATTTGTCAAGTTTAAGTTTAAAATATGTAGCTAACATTGTTTTCTGATATTGAATGTAAATATTTGTAAAAAGAAATTCTTTTGTATATTTTTGTGAAAATGTAGTTCCCCAAAAGATATGAAAGATTTAATAAAAAAGTGCATTTATGTTACTGCTCAACACTTTTTCCATTATTATAATCCTGCTTAAAAATATTTATGGTCACCTTCCTGGGATTATTTCTGGAACTCTCTCAAGTGAGGCCATTACAACGTGCCCTCAGGGGCACTGGGGGAAGGAGGATTCTTCAGAAAGCGAGTCAGAGCGGCCCTTTCTGCCTCCCTGGTACAAACAGAGACATCTGAAACCAGTTCTTGTCACGTGAAGTGGTACTTCATTTTAAATGGAGCACAATACCCTTGTTTAATTGTTATTATGAAGCATTTTTGTCCATCTTTTTTTTTTTCCCCCCGTTTGAGAAAGTATCATCAGCGGTACAATGACTGTTACATGGAAAAACCACCCAAAAGACACCCCCTTTACTCTTTTTCCCCGCAAGCAGAGGAAGAGTTCACTCGCTGTTTGCTGGATCAGCAGTTCCAAACATTTTCTGAACTAAAAAAGTATTTTTAGTATGATCCAAATACAGGAATAAGCTTTCTAGGACCTTCTGATGATCCACTTCCTTCTCCAAAAACATAACCCACAGAGAACACTGAATGTGCTTTAAAAGTTTTTAATGGAATTTAAAGTAAAACTTTTCTTACACAGACAATTTTTTTTTTCTTACAGCGTAAAAAAAATGTAAAATTGCTTAAACTTACAAACTTGGAAAATTAGAGACATTTCAAGTAGGCAATCAACCTCAGTTTATGAAAACAATGTATATTAAAAATTCAAACCGCATGAATTTTTTTGAACACCCCGTGCCCCTGGCGGTTCATCTTCCTTCCCGCGCCTGTCCGGAGGGGGCAAAGCTCAGTCCCACGTTGACTCTCGCTCATTCGCTGCGGGGGGAGAGAACAAACAACCCACATCAGTAACGACCCCCGCCCCGGGCTCTGAAGGGGATTTCTGAACCCATTCGCCTCCTGCCCCGATAAAGACTTTGCAGCTGAGATGAGCTGGAGGGAAAGGCTCGAGTGATTTGAGCGTCTTTAAGACAGGCAAATGTGAGAAATATCGACTGTTTTGTGGAAAAGACGGGTTGGGCACGAGATAAAAGAAGAGGAAAGCAGAGCCAATGCTGGATTTTCAGCTTTATTCAAATAAAACTCAGTAAACACAAGGTGCCTGGGTCAGGCTCCCGGTGACTCTGCCAGATCCTGGTTTTCCGGCGTTGCATCGCTTTAGTTCGTGTTTCTGCTACAAAACCCAAACAGCACAGAGTTCTCTCTAAAAGAACGGTGCCTGTAACCGGCACCTTTCTTCACGCAACCTGCCGCGTTCATCGCACACACACGTTACTCCCGGGAGTAAAATTACACCGGTGACGTAAATCACAAAATAAATACAACCTCAACTTAAAGAAAGCTCAAATGAAAAGCATCTCACCTGGTCTGAGTCCGGGTCCATTTCAGGGCGTGGCGAGGGGGCACGGCAATAGTTGGGTGGTAGAAAGTGCAGTCTGGCCTCGTACACTGGGTGTTAAACCTGCAGTGCTGGAAGGGAAAGCACTTCAGAAGAGGCCCCTCGGAGCCGGCTGCCTCATCGCCTCAGTAAGCTACATTTGTATTAATTAATACAGTTAAGAAATATAATTTATTCTTATTACTGTTAGGGCGTATCTGATAAGTAACTGAATCAACAGGTGCGTAGATTAGTGCCATCGGTTCAACCCAACGGCAGAAGGAAATCCTTCTCCAGAAGCATGAATCATGAATGAGAAGCTCCACACCTGCCACCACACCAGGGCTTAGAGGGGTCAGCTCCCGCTGCCGTGTGGGCGCAGGCGTGGAGCGGGACACGGCCCTGGCTGAAGGGCAGAGGAAAAGTCCCAGCATCTGGCTAAAAATATCTGGGAACAGAGTCCTGCCTTTCAGCACTGGCAGGGCTCAGAAAAGCACTAAACTTTTGTTTTGTTTTCATCTGTAGACAGGTTTGAGCAACCAGATCTACTGGGAGGTGACCCTGCCTACGGCAGGGGCGCTGGAACTGGATAATCTTTAGGGTCCCTTCCAACTCTAACCATTCTATGGTTCTGAACTCACCGGCATAAGAATATGCAGGGACACAATCCCAAAAAATAGAAGTATGTAAGTTACAAACTCTTGTACTTTCTGAGCTAAAGTCAGAATGTGAAAAGTAAAAGCAGAAAGCGTGAAATGGTAGTGGTATTTCCCAACCCAAAGTAACACGTTTCAAGTATTTTTCTAGAAAGGAAGGGAAGAGACAGGAGACAATTCTTACTTTTGGGTGGTAAAAAGGACATTCCATTTTCTTACAAGCAGGAAAAAACTTGCAGAGCGGACTACTGGAGGATAGAGACGGTGTGGGCAGTGGTGCTAAAAGTGGAAAAGAACAGAACGGGAGGTCAGTCTGCATCACAAGGAACTGCTCTTTTAATACAGTTCCACACAAAATAGATCAATCCTGCAAGAAATACGGGAAGCCTATCACATGGCTCTCATCCTGGGGCAGAAGAAGACCATCAGGTAATCATTAGTCCGGGTTCTCCACCGCGTCAGGACAGAAGGTGCCCTGGTCACGGCAACCCTTCCAGCAAATCAAGCAGAGATCCCGGCAGGCAGAGAAATTCCAATGTTCCGTGCGGACACAGCAAGCCAGAGGCTGAGCCGAGCAGACTGAAAAGGGCAGGAGCACGCTTTCCAGGAACACAGAGGAGCTGCTGGAAGTGACACAGGAGATGGGCACATTGTACTCTGCCTTCTGGCAAAGTAACAAAACCGCACCGCGCCAGGACTGAAGGGCTAAACCTCTTCCCAAAGGTGGCGGCGGCAGCGGAGGAGAGGCTGCCCCACCTGGGCACCGTCCCAAGGCTCGGGAATACCAACCCCTAATCCAGCCACGGCCTTCACCCGGCAACATCACCCCTGCAAGTCAGCTCAGCATTGCACAAATTAACTCCTACAGTGTCATTCAAGAAAAAAAATACTCATACAAAGACAGAAACCTCTGTTTTCAATTTGTGTCCCAAGCTCTTGGTACAAGGCGTATCCAATTTAAGAAAGAAAACTGAGTGTAAGTGCTCTGCTGGCTAATCCCTGCGGAAAAAGGGACTATTTGTGCAAGTCACCACTTTGGCCTCACGCAGGGCTCTTGCGTAAAAGCGTTCAGAGATGTTTCCGAAGCAGTTTTTGCGGTGACACTGTATTACTCTTCTTCATCTAGCATTAAGAACTGAAACAAAATTAAGTCAAATCGAGCAGAAAGTTATTTTTTCACCACTGTCACTTTCTCCTTCCACAAAATACCATTTTCCCTTCAACACTTTCCTTTAAAGCTCAGAAGAACAAGAGGCGCTCACCTGGTTTAGGAGAGGAATGGGGGGTTCGTCGACTGGCGTGAGTGTAGGGACAGTCTGGCTTAGTGCACTTTGCATCGTATTTACAGTTTGGATGGATGAACAGGCATTTATCAGCAAATTTGCAGTTAGGAAAAACTCTGAGGGAAAAGAAATGGAATCATAAGCCCACTCTCACAGCAGGATCCCCCGGCAGCTGTTGTGCAGGAAAGGCAGAATTATGAGGGAAAGGCAGAAGTCCCACAGGGCTGGGACATGTCTGCTGGTGACCTCCCAAGCAAGGCCAGCGGGTGTCGGGGACCAGCTGGACACAAAAACATCTGCATTCATCTTCCTGGGGTGAAATACTGCAATAAGTAACTGAACCACCTCGCGCTCAGTGGAGTTTAGTAACGAGCTAATTCCCTAAGTAACGCGGTTCATTCACTGAAGAGAAAGTGTTCTCTTTAATTTAGTTATGTCGGGTTTGAAAGGAAAATTCAAATGTGTGAGTAAATGGAGGTACCCAATCTGGTAACGTTTATCTCAGAACAGAATGCGGTTTCCTAGACTGTTGCTGCCTGTGGAAGAGAAGCCAAAGGCACAGTGCGCGTTCTGGAGTTAGCCTTTGCTTTCAAATAAATTTAAAAAAAAAAAAAAAATCCCTGCATTACTATGTAATGGTACCACGTTTAGAAGAATTCTGACAGCCGGCAGAAGAGTGCCTGTTATTTTCAGAAGACACCAATTCCCACACCTCCAAGCAGCACAGAACCACCAGCCCGTCTGTAAACTAAGCTTTCTTCCTCATGATCCCTGCTGTGCGTTTCCTCATTCGAAACATCAGCGTATTCCGCCACGCGGGAGATGGGGGGAAACCAGAAGAAACGACAGCGACCCCACCCTCGCAGACTTACACCGCCTCGGAAGGTTTCCTAATGCAGAAGGGAAAGTTGTCGCAGCGAAATAAAACTCACAGCACCGTGCCCGAGCGGCTGAGCTTTGCCGTACTCACTTGCAGGGCAGCGTGGGGTGATGGAACACACACTCGTCTCCGTTTTTACAGGCAGGCCAGTACTTGCAGCGCTCAAGCACCTTCTCCTGCTTTTGCAGCACGTTCAACTCTTCCATATCCACTGGGAAGGAAAGAAAAAAGTAAAAAAAAAAATAGTAAAAAAGCTGGAACCTTTATGATTCTATATGCAATTTGGCATTAACATAATTGAAATTCAGAGTATTTCCTATTCTCTCTCTTTCTAACCCAATTCTTGACAAGCCTCTAGTAATCAAAAAGTCATGACAGTAAAAATTTATGCACAAGCATACAATTTGAAAAGAAATTCTAAAACTACAAAATGAAAAAAGTCATAATACTGGGCTGACAGCTGCCTTTAGGTGATAAAAGATCAAAGTTGTACTGTCTACAAGCAAAATAAATTAATTTTTATTCACAAATCCAAACTGAGGTGTGAAAGTCAAACAGACCACATGTTTATCAGACAAGGATTCTTCAACTGAACCTTAGTTACAACCATTCCGCTGAGCCACATGTTAAGTAAGAGCAAGGCTTCCCTTCTCCAAGATTTTTTGGCTATAGAAAATTATTTCAAGTTAAAAAAAAAAGCCCCCACCTCAGTTTTTACACCAAATCAGATATGATTTATTAGTGCATGGGGACACACACCGTAAAAGAACCATTTCCATGTAATTTGCTCGGACAGACACCACATTCACTTCAGTTATTGGAACCCAGACTGCAATCCAAAAAAGTATTTTAAGAAATTCCAAGCTTTATGTGTGGTATTTCTGCAGCCAGGGAGACTGAAAGGACACGGACCTAAAAGATCTTTCACTTTTCCCTCATGGGTCTCTCATAACTGCATTGCACCTTTACAGCTAGAACCATGAAATTTAAGAGTTCTCTGTAGAGCTTCAAATAATAGTATTTGTTTAGTTCAGAAAATTTGGATGCACCGCTCCTGTGGAAAATAAAGGTCTTTATTGTCATAACTAAAAAATATAAAAAAATTAATCCAAGCAAGCCATTAAGGCAAGTAATTCTACAGGTCTATGACAAAGCAGTAGTCTCTATATTTTTCATCGCTGTGTCAGCATTTGAAACGATTCAAACATACACTTCAGCAAGCAATTTCCTATGTTATTCAAAAGCCATCCTGACTAGACAAACCCTCAAGTTTAAGTGCTATTTTCAGAGATTCTACAACTGGACTCTACCAACACCTTATCTTTAACAGGCTCGTTTTGATACCACACCTCTAGACAGAAACATTAATAGCTCTGGATGTATTTCTTTTAAAGTTCAAGGCACAGCAAAACGTTTGCTGTAAAAGTCTCTCGTCCATCAGCACAGGGACAAATGATAATGGGTCACCCAGAAGTGCAGATTTCTGGCAATGAAGACAAACTACGTTTTCCAAAGAAAAAAACCAATTTTTACCAATACCAGGACGTGCAGAGAATTACTGATGTGCTGCATTGCTCCAGTTTACCGAGCGCAAGGCTTCTAAAAATATGGCCCCACTGAAATATCACATCTCATTTACCTGAAGAATGTTCTAGTTTGAACTATAAACACCATCGCTTTGATTTCTTCAGAATGATGTACCCAAGAGCTCTACCCACAATCAAACCAGCACGTTAAAGGTTAGAACCTGTTGGAAAGCGGAATTACCGTCACAGCTCTCCAGCTGCCTGGTTACAATCTGCATCTGCTGCGCTCGAAGGCCTTTCAGTCCTTTGCCCACACACAGATTTTGGGCAATTGGCTTTAATCCTTCAGCTATACACAGATCTTCCTCCTCTTGATCAGAAAGGTATCCTGGCGGGCTGGGGACACCGTCCAGCGTCACGATGAACTTGGGACTGGCAGGTTTCTCTGGCTGCACGAGCTGGTCTCTGTCAAACGAAGAAACGTAGTAAAAATAGATTTTCTGACTGGAGAGGTTTTAGTAAAAACGAGCTGCGCTAGGAATGAGAAGTTGTACGAGCTGATCTACGGAGAGTCGCGCAGTAACAAACCTGCTTTTAACACTACTATAATGCCCTCCAATTAACAGTTTGCCTTCTCGCCTCCCTGAAGCACTAATAAGAAATACAGCGTTCACTGGCGTTCAGCGGGGAATTTGGCAGGTGCATTGCAGTTTGTTGTGCTCAACAGATAAATCTGAAAGCTCAATTACAGACACAGTTAAATAAAGCGATTAATCTTTTGAGGAATTTACAGTTTTGAGACAAAAAAAGTGAGGGTAAATACCATTCTTGTAATCACAAATCTTTAACACACAAAACAGGTGTCTCCTCCAAAATATCTATCCTGTGTCTGACGTGGGCAAAAGAGGGAGTATAAAGACATGTATGTTTTTATATGTTTTCTCCAGTCTTCTGCTGTCCCACACATTTTACCTGAGGGATTTCCCAAACTGCATGCGATTCTAAACATTTGGAAACGCGCTACGGAGTTCTCAACTTTGACAAACAGTGATGGTATAAACTTCGCTTCTCCAGAAAATCAGGCTAAAAACAACTACAGTGTAAAATGCCTTTAAGGAGAGGGAAAACCAACACATTAAGAACATGCAAAAATGTACCACTCTCCTGGAGCACAGTCACAGTTTTCAACCGTGACACTGAGTGGTCATCCTTTTGGGTTTGTTTCTTCATTGTTGGTTTTATTTTTAATTAACACAGGCTGTTCAAAGCCACATGGAAAGGAAGCATGAACAGTTTCTCAAACACAGCAGCCCACTGGGATGAAGTAGATCACACTGTTCCCAGTGGATTTCAACTCTCAACAGGTAAGACACATAAAAGTATTTGGTAGCAGGAACTACCAGGCCTTTAAGGAGGCAAATGACTGTGCACTGTCCATCGCCCCACACATTTCTTTGCAAAAATGTATCCACAGCACATCATTTGAAGCTGACATGACCTTTAAACTTCTCTTGGCCAAACTCACCCATAAGGAGCCTTAAATCATTTGTCCCACAGGCCACTTGTTTGCTGGCTTGCGGGTGCTGAGCTCCCTGCAGGCAGAACGCGCTGTTCTATCTCCAGCACCGAGAGCTCAGGATCCACCATTCTCCATACTGTCTTAGAAGACATTTCTTAAGAAATGTGATCTCAGGGCAAAGCAGCCATAAAACCAAAGGCAATTTAAGCAACATTATTACTAAACTAAGATTTCAGAACTCAGAATGACAAAAAAGAGCAGTACTTTTTGGTTCCTTCTTCTTCATTCTTGCAAATCAAAGACACGCTCAAGCTACAGTTGACCGTGGGAATTATTTTCCAGTTAGAAGGAATTCTGGAAAGTTTTTTTTGCCTGTTTTTTCATTCTCTGCTATATATATCAGTCCTTTTTCCGTGATTTGGCACATCCTGGCTGGACTGACAAGCACGAGTATAACTGAAGGATTCATCTAAACCACAAACAAGCATTCTGACTAATAAAATTCCAAAAAGAAATAACTTCTTACCGTGTCTGTATTAGACGCCCTGAGAGTACCCGCACTGCCTCTGGGCCCCTCTTCCCCAACTGCTGATTCTGAGGCACCATTTCCTCCGATAATTTGGGCTTCTTCAGGATAAATGACCTAGTGTCTGTGTGGACCATAGATTCTGCATCATAGTAGTCTGAAATGGGAGAAAAATTACATAAGGTTGTAGTCGTACTCTTAACTTATAGCATGTTTTTAAATAGCAATTTAAATGGTCCGCCAGCTGATTTTATTTTGGTTTCATTTCTTACTAGTAGCTTCCAGAAAACATTTTTACTTCCTTGCTAATTCCACAGAAGTGGATCAACAGGAGCCATAGGCCACATTAGGCCAGACCAGGAAACCGTGTTACTGGAATGGCTGCGCTGAAACAATACTGAAGGGTCAACACACACCCCAAATCTCTCAGACTTTGAACACCTACTGATATAACACTTCTATTCCCGTTACCGGGGTAACAGTTTTAAATTGGAAGAGGGGAAATTTAGATTAGATAGTAGAAAAAAATTCTTTCCTGTGAGGGTGGTGAGGCACTGGAACCGGCTGCCCAGGGAAGCTGTGGCTGCCCCATCCCTGGAGGTGTTCAAGGCCAGGCTGGATGGGGCTTTGAGCAACCTGGTCTGGTGGCAGGTGTCCCTGCCCAGGGCAGGGGGGTTGAAACTAGATGATCTTTAAGGTCCCTTCCAACCCAAACCATTCTATGATTCTATACTATCCCATAAGTCCTGCTGAGAGAAGAATCAGTGGCAGAAGCATACATGGCAGAGGCCTAAGGATGTGCAGCCATGAGATCTGCTCAGCCTGACCAATGGCAGTGCTGTGCCAATGCCACAGCTGGAAAAAAAAAAATATAAATCACTTGGCATCACTTGGTTTTGTTTTTTCTGCAAAGTCAATATTCCTACCGTATTACTGTTTCTCTCTCACTACAATAAGGAGAATCACAAAGCCCACAACCCCTGTTCTTCCGGCATGTGCATAGAGCACTCCAGGGTGCACATTCAGATGTAACTTGCCAAAGATGTCAGCAAGGCCTTCCCACAGCCAACCAGGCCAGGTTTACAACACCTGGTGAAAGGATTTGGGACCAGCATCCACGCTCCACAGCAGAGACAGACACTTCTCTCAAGGACTGCAGGGCACCCAATTGCCCATGCTGCTGTTTGTGACCATCGCTGTTTATTTAGCATAACTGGCTGAGAAGCACTGGCCGCATATGCCAAGAGAAAAGCCCTTCTCTCTTACCACCACATCTCTGGACGGAAAAGGCATTGACAGCTCCTCCTGCTGCTAGCTTTCCAGGCTGTCCCTCACTCCAGAAGTACACCCATGTAGGGATGTGAGCCAAAGATAGGGAGCTCTACCCACCCAGCTATTCCCAGCTCCCAGGGTACCCTCCTTTCCTTGAAGCAAGCACCATCCTCCCAGTCCTGGAGATACGTTAAATCCCCTAGAGACCTCTTTAAGCAGGGTGACCACTTCCAAATAATGATAATATACAATAATTTCCTCAATAGAATATTTCTAGTAAGAGCAAAGCACTAAAGAGCGAACAGTCCCTGCATCACTTGCTGAGGGGAAGGATCTGCTGTCCTGAGTATCCATAAGTCCATTTAATACAGTGACCTGTCTCCATTTACTGAATTGATTTGGTGTATGAATGTTTACTGAGTGTATTTAAACTAATGGCTGCTAAAGCAGCTTATGTGACTTTTTAATCTAGCTTTTCCATACAGTCATTTGTGGAATGATTGTTTTAAAGGGAAACGGACAACAAATTGGGGTAAAACTTTCACCAACTGATACTGAAAATGGTATGATGTGGTCACAGCACATGCAATTACACAGGCAGATTTGTGGCTCAATCACTACCATTAGACTACTTCCCCCACAGCTGAGCATTTCTACAGGCCACCTGACTAGAGGCACTTGCCCACTCCCTGCGAGCAGATCTCAGACAAGCCCTGAACAGGCTGCACTTTACAAAATTAATTTCATCCTCTGAAGCAGAAAATACAAATTCCCCCACCAGCCCCCTTCCTCAGGGGAGAACGGGGACATGTTGTGGTTGGACTCGATGATCTCAGAGGTCCCTTCCAACCATGGAGATTCTGTGAGGTCCAGTTCAGAGGAGAGGCCCAGCCAAGTGTCTCATTCCCCTGTGCTCTCTCTCTCAGGGGTTTTGACTCTCATTAAGCACTGAGGCAAAGGCAGCATTGCTAACTTAAATACAGTTTCAAGGGCCTTCTGTAACGTGCAGAAACTGGCTCTGATCACAGACTACCTGATTTATTGCACAAGTGTAATATTCTGTGTCACTGTATGGTGGAAGTCTCTTTGTGCTGTTTTCCCTTGCCATTATTAGAAAAGAATGTTGATCTCTTACAAAACACTAAGATCTGTTATTAAATATATCTGTATCATACTATTTTCCTTTTCAAGGTCTCCCATGCTCTTCTACAGTAATTAAACATGCCACACCAAAATCAAATTAGTGTAAAATCATATTTATCCACAATATGTCACATAACTCATGTTGTTTCAGCATATGATAGAAAGAGATAATGAAACAACAGCAAACTCTCTTTGTAACAGTAATGATTAGATTTAGTTCTCCTAATGTGTCGCACATGACATCCTGATGACTTCCCCAGCTTGTGTGCTGCAGGCTCACCTCCCCACCATGCTGCAGAACTGCAGACAACACAGGACCATGTCTAGGTATCGTGTGTAATCCGTAACTCCTTCACAGTTCCTCTTCCAGTCATTGCCACTGCTGTTTTAAATATGATCAATAAACTGACATAAAGTTCATTTTAAAAATGAGCATTGTCTAAGCTTGCTGTTCTGACACTGATATAGCCTTACCAACAGTGGTACAGACACTGCTTCAAAATTAGAGAAAAAAAACCCGGTCCAAGACATTCTCCTCTGACACTGCCCACCCCATCAAACATGTCCAACTGCATGTGCCCCCAAAAATGCCAGGACCCAGGACTGCTCTCACAGTCACAGATCCCCCTGACTGTCCCGCTGCACTCACAACAGCCAAGCAGCACAGCCTGAGAGACCCTGCTCAGAGCAGGCAGTTGGCGATCCAAGATATAAATATAAGAAAATGAGCCAGGAAGGGATATATAACACAAACACAATTATAATTCCTGGGTAATAAACACCATCTTTAGTTTCCTGAAGAAAACCCTACTCCATCAGTGTGACTCCAAAGGTGAAGAGTCAGTTCCTATCACCTGTCACAACAGGAAAAGAAAAAATCACCTTTGAGTAATCTCATCCTGGGGATAATCAAGTTAGCTCAGCCTGGCAGACGCTGCGGATCTGAGAAGCAGGAGGAGCAGCTGCAGCATGATGTGGCCGGCCCAGCTAATTATGAAAGCCACCTTCACTCCTGGGTGGCTGGAGCCATGCCCAGGGCAGGGGTCTCCACTTTTCTGAGCATCCCACAGCAACGGCAGCACCTGACTGTTGCTGCAGCTTCCAAAACTACAGAAAGAAACAACATGATGTCCTTAAACCACAAGATCCACTGACAGTGGATTTCTGAGTGATTATCACACACCTCAGGTTGCCTCTGGGCTTTAATCACCCAAGAAGCATGATAATCTCCAAAATACACGCCCTATTGTGGCGTATGAGTGGCAGAAAATGACAGTGATGCCTAAACAAGTTGTGCTTTCCAGTCGCTTTTGGATCTGGCACGGATCCCAGGAGCCAACTCATGCCCTCTGGTGGGTCAAGTACAGAAAACAACTCTCCTCTGCCACTGCCAGCTCAAAGGTCTGCCGCCACAAGGTCATCTCCAAACACTCACATCAAAGATTTGCTGACTAGATACTTGCATGCACAGCTGGGAAACGGAAAGGTCATTCGGTGCTGTACCTCCTCTCAAAAAACAACATGTGTAAGAGAGCTTCTGAATATAGACTAAGTCCCAGACTGATGGCACAAAGTGGCAGAAAGCTGAGCAATGAGAAGGGAAAGCCACAGGTCTCTGTAATAACTAATTCTTAACTTTCATAAATTGCTTTGATGAGCTCTCAACAGGGGGTAACTGCCATTTCCTTCAGTCTTCGCTGAAGCTTTAGTATAGGCATGGGCTGTTTCTGCTGGGTTTTGAATCAGAGAAGTAGACTATACGATTTCCTGCATAAATCAGGGTATCCTCTCCCAGCATTCATCCAGACGATGAAAAAGGGGATTGGGTAAGTAAGAACAGAACCAAAGGGGTGTTTAAGATCAAAAATAGCACCAGAAGGATGCCTGTAACATAGAAAATATTCTTTGGAAGAAGGCCAAGATACAGAGGTGCATCTCAGACTGCAGTTACAAAATAGCTGAAAAGTCTCAAGCCCTAGCTGGCCCCTCCATCCTGCTATTTGTCTGAGGAGCCCAGCCACAGCTCAGCTTCTGATCTATTTTCAACTTACAGGACAGAGCTGTCTATAACAAGTCAGGGGGAGGTTCATTGTGCTGTCTCTTCAGGCCAACGGCCACTGGCAGCACACCTCACTGCAGCTTAATCTGCTCTAAGCAGCCCAGACAGAGCAGCTGCCATTTGCTTTGTGCTCTCGCATAAATGCTGCAGATTTTACTGTGAAATCTGGATTTGAAAAACTGGAAGCAAATAAAGACAGCTGCTGATGATACCCATGCATCTGAGATTGCCCTTAATGGAAACAAATTCTGCCAGAAAGAAATTTGTTTCTCTAAAAAACTTCTATTTTTAAGATTCATATATTTGTTTGCCTTTCACCAAACACATAATTTGAACAACATTCATCCTCTACATTGTGATGCATCTTCACGGACATTATCTTAATGCATTACTGGTGTGACAATAGAAAGAAAAAAATAAAAAGACAATATCACAACTGAATTAGTGGCTCCATTGATCATAAAACATAATGTACCCATCCTCAGAGAGAGGAAACCTTTATGATGATTCTCATGAATGTCTAGAGAATAAAAAACTAGGACTTTCTCATACAAAAATCTTGTTGAAGCCAATAATTTTAAGGTAATTTCTATGTGGAGAAGATGTTGCTAGATGTTCTATCAAGCATAAAGATACCAACACTTGTCAAGGAATGCATTACTTTTTATAACAAAAAGTCATGTAATTCTCAAGTCTTTTCAAATAATTCTACCATTAAATATATACCATTACTCTATACAGGATCTAGTGAAAATATGTAAATTTATTAACAAGTTTTCTAAACACATACAACTGCCATCAGAGTCTCAGAGGCATGAAATCAGAGGGTTGATGTTCCTGAATTCAGAATTCAGTGTTCACATACACCAGTCAAGAACAATACTTATTAAAGCAGCAAATCAGTGCTTACACTGGTAAGTAATGGAGAATGAAGCTTATATATCAAACACTCTAAGATGCAAGAGGAAATAAGTGAGCTCTGTTGACCTGAAGGTGGAATTAATTTCTTGGTATGCCCAAATAACTAAGTTCCTTCTCACTTTAGAAAAGCAAGTCTTTTTTACATGCAAAAGGTGGCATCAGATCTTTGTGCTAAGGAATGAAAAAGCAGCAGTGGCTCCATAGCTCAAATATGAAAATAAAATGTTTTCATATCAAAAAGGACATACAGAAGTGCTGTGCTGTCAGTAACAATAAAATACTATCTAGTAAAAAGAAGGAACCCCATTCCCTGCCAGGCAGCATCTCCTATAGCAAGCTGCACGTGTGCAAAGTGAAATTAAATTCTATCACATAACGCTTCTCCATCTGCTTATACTCTGCTTCTTCTACGCTCTCTTTTTCCTTTGCTGTCAAAGACTTCCCTAAATGCTAGGCAGTAGATAACCAGGTCTGAGGGTGAGATGGAGAAGGGCTTCCCCCCGCCCCCCGACAAAACAGACGATCCCTTTGCACCCCCTGCCGGGGAAAGGGCCACCAGCAAACGGCGAGCCCTGCCGGGAGACCTCCCCTCCCCAGCACCTGCGTTTAACTACTGACCGTCCGTTCTCACCCTAAACATTTTATTTCTTTTCACCCCCTGATATCAGTTCGATTCTAGTCATAATCCCTACCGACTTTAGTTGCAGTTAGCGAAAAGTTTACACACAGGAATAATAAAGGAAGCTCATGAAAATTCCATATTTTATGATCATGTTCTTGCAAGGTCACTCAATTCTTTGTCTTTCTTAAGGAAGGAGACCTCTTGTGCTGGGTAGAAAGGCTATTAAACTAAAAAAAAAAAAAAAATATTAAGTAGAAATGTATCATTAAATAACATGTTGGGAAGACAAACATTTGCTAGTTGCTGAGAACCAAGCCTTTGCTATTGACAAGCAGAGATCACTGTGGC
>JAOXJK010000040.1:46440370-46450571 GCA_025774025.1 Xenus cinereus | reverse complement strand
GTGGCTGCCCCATCCCTGGAGGGGTTCAAGGCCAGGCTGGATGGGGCTTTGAGCAACCTGGTCTGGTGGGAGGTCCCTGACCATGGCCAGGGGGTTAGAACTAGATGATCTTTAAGGTCCCTTCCAACCCAAACCATTCTATGATTCCTTAGAGATGTAGAAACTAGAAGATACTAGAAATCAGTATAATTAGTCAAAAAAGAAGTTCTATTTTAACATTCACTGACCAGTAGTATTCAATTTGAAAATAAAAGATCACAAGACTTGACTTAACCTTGAGTCACTTGCAAGGTATCTTCAATCACAGGATCAATCTGCAGCCGAGAAGAGAGCTCCTTTTGTTCAGCTCCTAAAAAGAACAGTAATTAGAACCATATTTTACTGCACGTCAAAACGAAACTATAGATTAAAGAACTGAAGCATACACTTCTAATTCCTTTGATAAAAAACACCAACACACACCTCCACACTTACAACAAAAAAAACGCCAATCTCATTATTTCAGAAATAGGAACAAGTTTTCTCCAGCCAGACAGATGGCAAAGTTTAAATACTGCAAGACTCCAGTCTCTCCCGTTATCACTGCTCAGCACAACCGAGGTCTGTGGGTATGGCAACTTATACAGGCCAAGTTCCTCCTCCTTATTTGTAGAGATGTTGACTGTTCAGAGAACACGCACAGAGGGAAGCGGCTAATTGCAAGGGACTACTTTACAGTCTTCTTAAAGGAGGTGAAATGTAGCACTGTTCTACATTTGACTTAGGCTTTGAAAAAATTTATTTTGCTTCCTGTAGGTTTTCTAAGCAAGTTGTCATTTCCATTTCAATGGCAAAAGAGCAAAAATATTTAGCATAAGTATTTCTGTATATTAATTCAAAGACTGATAAAGGTGCTTCTTACATACTTTACAGATACAATTTCAACTATTTTATGTTAGCAGAAAGATTCCAAATATATCTATGTGATAAGTGAGAGACTGAAAAAAGATTTTTTTTTAATAACGAATGTTTACCATTCCTTAAAAATCACCACGAGCTGATGTAACAAACATCTTACTCAAACCAAATTTTACTCAACAGTCTAAGTATCTAAACACTTAGCAAGAGTGAACTAACAACTTCTTACAGGACTGTTTTTCCATCAACTCACTTCTATTGATTCCTTGTAACCAACACAGGCACACACACACACATTTCTTTGCAAAAAAATCATGCTGAAAAGATACTTTGATATCCTTTAAATGTTATGCCATTTTCCTTCAGGAATTTCATAATGGAAGTGAAAACAAAGAGTACTGTTCACACAGTTATCCTGCTATCAGCTGTCCTGTAACAGCAAATATAGTACTCCCATATTTACACAAAAAAATTCCAAAACATTAGAACTAGTTGTGTGGTAACAATATGTCGGAAATAATCTTGTAACACTTCATATGATGCAAAATTATTCCAAATGTAGAGTATCTTAACTCTCCCATCTGAAGCTTTGTGACAGAATTACTCCTACAAGATAGGAGTAAATGCAAAGGATGGGGAAAGGAGAAGTTACCCCACTACAAATGGATACATTTGCTTATTGCATTTGCTTACGCAAAATTACTCTCCAGTGATATGCCGGAATGCTCTATCACCTCCTGTGTGTGTACGTGTCTGATGGTGCATGTGTGCACACAGCCAGGTTTTAGAAAGTTGCTTGGGTTTCAGGGTATTTCCACATGCAACTTTTGATGCTGACTTAAAAATTAAAATTATTTCTTTTCTCCACACAGCCTGTTGTAAAATGACATTCCCTGGTATAAATTTTTAAAGACAATTATCAGACGACCTTGAATTCCTTCAACTGTCTGCTCCTTTGGCTCTTCTACTTGAAGTTGAGAACTCAGAGCAGGCAATCTGTTTTGCACATGGATTACTTCTAACTGAGATTCTTCTGGGCTAATTCGAGTTCTTGGTGCAACCGGAACAGTCTGTTTCTGTGGGACTTTAAAGAACCAATGGTGAATCATTTACATACAACCCAATCGCACAACAGTACTGTTTTTAGATATGGTGCTAAAATAACTCTAAATTAAATTCCTACACACGCAAAAATCCCGAGCATCTGTCTCCACAAAAAGCTTCTTTAGCTACCTGTAATATCCTTAGTGTGAAAACACACTCGTGCATGTGCATAGAGCACTCTGAGAGGCATCTCAGAACAGCTGCTTGTAAGACAAAACAGCATTAGAAGCCTTAGAATGACATCAGCAAAGTATTCATTCATCCACTTTTACATGTAATTAATTGGGTACTTTCTTATGTATTAACATATTTCGTAAATATGTTAATGTAAAAAGAAGATAGATGTTTCTCACAGCTAGTTTGCAGGTTTTGAGAGAGAGAGCAGGCAAGAGATTTTGGATAGCTTTGCTCCAGATGGCATAAAAACCATGATTTAGGTAGTTTAGTGAATGCTCCTTCCCTGGGAATGCGCAATAGTTCCTGCTGAGAACACCGGGTTTATTAACACCCAATTAAATGAAAGCACACGAGGTAACAGCTGCATTTTCCCTTCCCCAGCAGCAGCCTCTCCTAGCTAAGAGAACTGAAGGCCTACACGCAGGCGACTGCTCAGGTGCTGCATCGAGTGCAACTCAATACCTAAAACCACTGACCTAACGTTGCAGCCTCGCTATTTAAAGAGAATATAAACTGATATATCATTGGTGTGTTGCATGTGGCTGTATGTTGTAGACAACCATCGACTTCACAATATTTCTCATGCTTCCATATCGTATCAACACACCCCACAGACTTACTACCTCAATTAGTGTATTTTAAGTAACTCTTTCCTCCCGTGTTTATAATTCATCACTGAAGATTAACGTAATGTTCAAAGGACATGGAAAATCCCGTACAAGTATCACTGACATGCGCTATTTAGCATTCTGTTTTATCCCTAATTGCTATCTTTAGCTTGGATTTATAAAACAGGGCTTGGAAATATTATAGCTTAGCACAAACAAAAATAATGCCATTTACCAGTGGAATAATTAGTTGTTTTTGTAACTGATTCCTGTGCTTCAGAGATTGCTTTCAGTATTAAATTCTTATTGGCCTGTTTTGAAGGTGGCAACGAAGGTCTAAAGGAGATAAACAAAAAAAAATATTAATTGTATATGAATTGCAACACCAACTGTATCCATGTTAAACACATATATTTCAACGGGTTAACGCAGTTATGTGTAATACTGATAGAAATCATCAGCTAAAATTGTTTTATCCGTATTTTTTTCAGCTTGGTAATCTATTCTCTGAGCGGACGGGGATCCACAAAATGCTCTCAAAAATGGAAGTCCAGAGGCATTTCACCTCTTGGCAGAAGCTGCCGTAAAACCATGCTGCATCTGAAAGGACAAACTCTGCCATCAATTTCCTCCCACTCCTGCCCCTCAGGTGTCTGTTACCGTGTTTGCGGTGGCACTAGTAGGCTGAAAACTGACTCTATCAAAAACATACTAGTTGTAAAAAAAGCTTTCTCTTTGTCTTTGAATATCCTACAACAATAAGGAAGTTTAAAGCAGATAAATTCAGTAACGTGTACTAGCTTAAACTATCTTAAACAAGCTGGCAGTAGAACCATCTCTTCCCTACTTTAAATGTTCTTCATCTTATTGTTGAAAATCAGGTACAAAGTATTGATGTAGTTTGACTGACACCTGATATTCACACAGAATTAGGGAGCAGGAAAAAAAGGAAAGATCTCTCAAGTCTTTTGAAAAGTTGAAATGACCTTAAAGAACAAGTGATAATCGTTCTGAAAACTATTCTCAAAATAAAACCAAAGCCATTAAAAGTCCTGGAAAATCATTTTACCGCATTAAATATCTGGTCTGAAATGTGCCAACGTTAATGTTCTTTTCCTACTAAACTTCTTCCCAAATAGTTTAAGATTTCACGTTCTGTTGCAGTTTATGCACAATATCAAAAACAGGTTTCAAAATCAGAGGAAAAAGCAGGGTATTAACAGACATCTCACCCATAGAGTTCTGAGACTGTACAAAAACCAAAAAAATAGCTTACTGGATTTTGTCTGTTAATTTTCAAAACTGCAAAAAGTTTTCCCCAACTTCCACTTTTGTTCATTATATTCATTCTGGAAACCACACAGAATCAATGAGATCTTAAGTACCTTCTTTCTGGCTTTGCAGGTACAGACACGCTGCTGGAGATGCCTCCTGTTCGTGATCCATAGTCTTCCTCCTCCTCCTCGTCTTCCCCATCATTACAGAACTTTTTCACTTTGACCACTGAGCTTACAACAGGCAACCGTCTCTTCCGGGAGCTTTCTTCCTACAACAGAGCAGCCAAAATACTTAATTTAGCGTGAAACGTTATTAATAAGCCAACAAATAAAATATTGCAATTCTACCTATAGCCAGAAGATGGAGAACTTCCATGCAAGCTGTACCAGTCTAGGACTCCTGTACTGTTTGCAGAAACAAGTGACAGCACTAGAGATGATGAGAATCAGACATGTATCTTGTTAAAAATCTAATTGTAAATAACTTTTAGAAAAGGAGAAGAAAAAAGTCTAAAGTACGGACAGTTTATCCAACATCTATGGACAAAGCAGGGTTTTCCAGAGAAATTCATACTGCCCTTCGAGGTGCATCTGTTGAAAGTCTGATAGTCATTCTTAGTGATTTCACTTTTCTCTTTCTCCTCTGCATCGACTCTAATTCCAGATTAGCACAAGGATTAATTTCTAGCAAACGGAGGTATTCCAATGGACGCTAATAGCTATGCAGGGCCAGGATGGCCCAGCTCAGGCAGTGCAAGGTCCCTGTTCTGACACAGTCACTCACCACCACCACAGCGCACACGGTAGTAACAAATTTAAATGCCAGGCAGAGTGAAAGCACAGGAGAAAGCACACGTCAGTAACTCCTGTGGGAACCATCGCTCAGCACTGAACTACACAGGAGCACAACCAGCCATCTGGATGCCGGGTTCGTACGCGGTAACCTTTAAATCCTGGATCCTCCAAGCAGAAATATTCTAAAGGGATGGACCTGGACTACACAGATACGGAAGATTCATACAGTAAAAAACTCAATAGCTGAGCAAACGATCTTTTCAAAGGTAAAACTTCCCAAAGCACAAGAACTTGTCTATGAGAAGGCAGAATACAGCAAAGGGCCACAGTTCTAAGAAAGAATCCTGAAATAGCCCTCTTCTGGATATTATTCATGAAATAGGAATAGAAAAAAATTATCACAAGATCTTTTCCTAACATCTCCGAGGAGAGGTGTGATCATCATTCACCAATGACTTATCTACCACCTTAAACAAACTACTATATTCTCATTTTCACTTCCCTATCTTAAAAAACAAAGACATCAGCACTTATCTTTGTAAAGCATTCTAGATTTCTGAATAAAATTCATCGTCCTTTATCCAGAACTAAGGAAGCAGCAGCAAAGCAGAGAACTATATAAGCAGTAACAAATACAGGTGCACTTGGAATACAAGGTATGTAAAATTCCTGCTTCATTACAACACCAGCACCCAGAACAACTTTCATTCCTCTCACAAAGGGCTCAACTAATTCATAGGGATAGTCTTAAAACTATCAGCTGGGACTCTCACCCTGCCTAGCTCAGCCTGGCCTCTGAAGCATGTGGGGCAGCAATCACCTTTCAGTTTGTCCTTGTACAACACCCACCCCAAAGAGTTCTTAAATGCCATGGTTCTAAATAGTAATAACAATAATAACCCTAATAACCAACATATCCGGGCTTTAGAGACTAACGTGTATCTAGCATAGGTCTGGATAAACAGCATCCCCAAAATACTGATTTACAGAACTGTGTAAAGCTGGAGATTTACACAGCACTTACAGAAGATCATGGTCTTTCAATGATCTCGAGATCAAATTTATTATTTTTGACTCATTATGTGCATCATAACAATATGCTAACCTATTAGCCCAACTAAATATGGCATGAAGATGTACAAGCCAATTAATTCTGAGATGCAGCGACCTGTCAGGTGATGATGTTAAACTATGCAATCTCTTCTTATCGGTGGACCCAAAGAATGGGTATCACTGACCAAAGTCCTTCAATTTCTGGAGGGTCGAGATTTTACTGGAAGTGTACATAGGAACCTTGGTTCCTCACAAGTGTGAAACATTCCAATAGTTGAGATCGTACCAACCTCACTGCCTACTTTATCGGCACTAAGTTTGGAGGTGGGTCTGTAACTTTCTGCTAAGCTGCCAAATGCTTCTGGATTGCACAGCTGGCCTGTTTCCAAAGACCTGCAGCTTTGTGTGTCTAACTGCCGGCTCCCCTGTAAGGTGCCCTGTTGTGACAATCTGTGCACATGTACATGGCCATCTGCACTCCTGCTAGCTGGTGGTCGGTAAAGTTCAGCGGAAGGACGAGAAGAACCATAAGTTACAGTTACAATAGGTTTCTTCCTTGACAAAGGATTCTCCTGCACGAAGTTTAGGTCTTCATCGATTAGATCGTCTGGCTCAGGTTTAATGTCAATTACAGCTTCAGAAGGCGACAGTTCCCTCAAAGGCTTGACTGTAGATGTTAAGCGGGACGTAGAACCATCTTCACAAGACTGCCTGATAAAATAAGAAATTGCCAACTATTAACTCATCTGCAAATAAAGTTCCGGAAAACGAGAACTGTCTTTTAAACAAAGTCAGCAGGGAAGAATCATGAAGGTATTATTGTTTACACAAATCTAACATACTGATCTCTATTTTTACCTTGGTTAATTAATCTACACCCATCTGTTGCTTAAAGAAATGGAACTGAATTCCTGATGTAATGTTTTTTATGCAACAAATTGTAGCAACACTTTACTCTTCAATATAACTTTGATCTTTCCAAGTGTCTGTGCTCTTCAAAATGGCTACTAGCATCACACAACTATGAATGTGGACTGTGTGTTAGTAAGTAACCAGCAGCCATACCGTGAAGCAGCGTTCCTCTGCTCCTGGGAGCTTGTTGAAACTCTTGAATCATTTCTTTCAGTCCTTGTGCTGGAAACTGCCAGAGGTGGCAGGGTATCCTCACGCCTCCTCTCATCACTCACGCATGAACTGCTTTTGCTGGAGGGGAGGCTGCTCTCAAAGATATTAGATTCTGAAGATTTCACACTAGTTGGTTCTGTGGAGACAGGCACCTTTTATTTTTATATCACAGCACAGCAATACAGATTTTGCAGTAAATATAGCTACGAAACTGCAAACAAGACATCACGCAGATCTGAAAACACAACAAGCTGATAGCTGTTTCAGCTGAAAACATCAGCAAGAAACACCCAGAAATAATTTCTGGAGTCGAAAATAAATTCTGTGTCTCAAAATATAAAGCAATTTTCTAAAGAGTCAGGTCCCAAAAGACCATATAAATTGAAAATGAACAAAAGAGTCAGCTAAGATCTTTTTTAAAACTCATTAGACTCACAACACAGAAAAGATAAACCTACTTTCACTCAAAACTAATTTTCTTACTTACCAGTAGTCACAGATCGCAGCTTATCCAAAACACCATGGAGCCTGAAATAGACAGGGGACAAGGAAGGAAGAAAAAGGAGAAATAAAAGAACTTTAACTTATATTCAGAATAATCATCTTTCAGAAACAAACTGCCTATCCCCTCCTATAACAAGCACCTCATTTATCTAAGACTTTCCATCAACTTTCCATCAATATATGTTCAACATCAAAAAGGAGGCTTTAAGTATCTTGCCTCCAGAGAGTCCTCATACATGCAGCATATTCACCATATCATCTACTTTTGGCATTTAGTTGGTTTATGTAACTAAAGACAGTACTTTCCACTCTTTCACTAGTCAATGGTATGAGTTAAATGTCTTCAAAAGAAGTGATTCAAAAAACCTAACTGTAGCTGAAAATTTTACTTCATATACGAGACTTTAATTACACAGCAGAGTTAAATATAATTCTAAACACAAACCTAAACAATATACAATTCACAGCATTTAACATACTCGGGATTTTTTCCGCATGCTTTTTATATACCAACAATATTCTTTGAGACATGTTGGTGAGCAATAACATTTCAGCAAGGTACCAAATTTGCCCTTTGTCTGTGAAAAAAGGGCAATCTCCATAACTTAGACTCAGCATTAGAAAGGAGCTGAGGAACAAAAACATATTGAAAACTGGGAAAAGTAAGACTGCACATGAGTATAAGAAAGGTTTGCACTCACCTCCTTATGAGTTTTCACTAGAATGCTCTTAAAATTTTCGTCAACTCAGCTCTGCTGATGGCTATCAGCTTTCACGCTGACCTCCAGATAACTGTGACCTGACACTTGGTTTAGAGCAAGAAGCGTTGGCCAAGCAGCAGGACTGCCAGCTCTGCCACAGAACTGCTGTGACACTTTGCCAGCTGACCCTGAATTACCAGCTACAGAAACAAACCAAGGCAGGCATCCCTTGTTGAGCATTGTATTTAGCCAGAGACCCAATGTTTAAGAATGTAAACATTCCCTGTTGCCTTCAGGAGAAATAAAAGCATATAAACCTCCCAACTACAATGCTATTTAACTTTTTTCCACCAGTCCTCTTAAAGCTTATTGCATGGGTTTTGTCTTGTCTTCTTTCCCATCATTCTTTTCCCTAATACCTACCTCGTTACCTGATAAAGCAGTCTGACATTGAATTTGTATTTATAAACAAAGGAGGATAGTGAATTGAGATTAAAAGCCTCATCACATTTGGAATTTAAGCAGTTGTCAAAACCAGCAGGAGATATAATATCTACATAGAGTTGATATCCAGTTCTAAATATATGTACATAAAAAATAATTTATTTCTCTTCCCTGCTGAAATTCACTTCCTCTACGTTGCTATTATTTTTTTCAATTAAATTTTAGTTTTGTTTACAAAGTTACAGAAGTGTTTGTTGCTACATATTATTGTTATTTCTTACTGTATATCAGGAGTTAGTCAAGACCCTAGGAATGGAGTTACCCACAACTTGTAAACCTCACTAATTTGTCCAACTGATTCCCAAAACTGTGAGAAAAACAACTGCACAACTTACTGCTACTATGAAACCCAAAAGCTTCGCTGAAGCAGGCCGCAAGAGGGAACAAAGAACATAAATGCCTATGTGTACTTTTTAAAAAAGGAGTGCATGCTTCATTGTGCTCCTTTCTTATTTTTTTGACAAATGTCAGGAAAATATTGAAAACTTTGAAAGCAAACTCAAATTCTATCCGTACAAGTAACTCTGTCCCAGGGAAATCCATCAGTTTAAACAGTTAATACAGTGAAGTGTAATAGCTGGAACTAATTTTCACTTTTTGTCAATATTCATTGCTGTGTAACACATCCAACTTCTAAAATGGTTAAGGGCACAGAAGCCCTTAACCAAATAAAGGGGAACTTGACTAATCACACAGAAGAAATCCTGGAAGTGAATGTAAGCAGTCAGTATGAAAATTTCAAAGGAAGCAAACTGAAAAAGCAAGAAAAAAAAAAAAAGAAGTAGTATTTCTCTAATCTATACAAAACAAAATAATGTTCCTTAAAACTATATTAGGTTAGAGACTCAGAAATAAGATTAACTTGAAAAAAACACACAACTTTGAAAGCAAGAGAAGTGTCCGGAGTGAAATATCTGTTTGGGTACTCTGAAACATGGAGTTAATTAAAGGTTTATACTGTCAGTCAAATTCAGTATTAGAAAATGCATGGGAAATATAACGGTTAAGTCTGTTATGCAGCAAAGCATCATTTTCATCCACACAGTCAGGAATTTAAAAAAGAGCTCACCTGTTGCTAATTTCTCCTGCTCACAATAATTCTGGGGTTCTACTTTTGTTTTGTAGAGCTGGGTGATGGCAATAAATAAATAGCCCAAGAGGTGGGAATACGTAAGCATGTGGTGCTAAGCCTTGTCAGAGACACTATGCAGAATTAGATCCACTGCTCATCTGTCCTGATACAGTAATGCCCATGCACAACTGCCATGTGAAGCACTATTAGCATAAAGCAAAGAAGTTTATCTTTGAAGAACTCTTTTACATCTAACTGCACCGAATCACAGAATGGTTTGTGTTGGAAGGGATCTTAAAGATCATCTAGTTCTAACCCTCCTGCCATGGGCAGGGACACCTCCCACCAGACCAGGTTGCTCAAAGCCCCATCCAGCCTGGCCTT
>JAOXJK010000040.1:46404074-46431880 GCA_025774025.1 Xenus cinereus | reverse complement strand
GAAGTGTTCAAGGCCAGGCTGGATGGGGCTTTGAGCAACCTGCTCTAGTGGGAGGTGTCCCTGCCCAGGGCAGGGGGTTGGAACTCCATGATCTTTAAGGTCCCTACCAACTCTTAACATTCTATGATTAGTCTTTTCCTCCCATAATCTTCAATAAGAGAGTAAAGAGTGCAGCAAAAGGTGCGAGTGTTTTACCCACGCATATTGTCAGTCCTGAGCAGAGGCTAAAGGGGAGAAGCAGAAGCACTTCATAGCACCCCGAGGCAATCACTCTGTGCCTTATTGATGCGTATCAGAGTTCATCACATGTTCATGGATGCCTTGGTCTCTTTGTCCTATTTATTAGAGTGGATGACAGCTGATGAGGCAAAAAATGAGATAGGGCAGTTTGGAGAAAGCGCAGAAAAACACAAAGTTAGGATTCAAACTGGGATTATAGGGAGCAGAAGTAAAAATTGAATTCTGGAATGTTTGATGAGCTTCAAAAAGAGAAGATGTAAGCTGCAGAGCAGCATATTGACAATACCCTACTTGTCTCTTCAGATGATGTCTTGTCTTTCACATAAATGCAAAGAGAGAAAATACAGTAAGCGGTAACATGGAAAGTAAGAAAACTGTAATAAATGCAACTTCTAGGCAGGGAATCAGGCAGGAAATGGGTGTGATCAAAGTTCAGAATAGGAAATGTGACAGATAAGAGAATTCAGACCTTGTTTTCAGTATGAATTGTTTAGAAATAGGAAGCGTTGCCTCTGTTACCCTGAATTTTCATGGCTTGGTTTGTCATGCATTGTATTTGTCAATTTTCTCTGTCGAATAACCATAATTCTGGCCTGTAGCAAATGCTGTTAAAAAAGGGTATCTGCCTAGTTCATTTCAAAGTTAGTTTATTTTATTCAATGTAAAAAAAAATTCCCGTGAATGAGGTCTTTTTTTGGCTTATGTGCTGCTCATCATAACTGGGGCTGATGTACGGGGGAGGGAAAAAGAGAGATTCCCCTGATTAGAGGAAAGCCCATTGTGTCTAAGAGAAATAACTCAGAAGAATTCATCAGAGTACAAAATTACCTACATACTTCAGCTGAGATTAGCGCCCTCCCGAGTAACAAGCTATTTGCATAGCAGATCTGCAGGTTAGACCTGCTCAGACAGTAGCTTTATGTTACCAAAACACTTTCTAAGTTTTAGCCATGAGTCAGCGTTTGCACCCTCACTTTACCTTTTTCCTTCTCCCAGACCTGTTGCGAGTTTGTATATACTTCTGTCTGGCTTGCTGGAGTGCAGCCCCTCATATGATGCTTGCATTGTTTAAACACAGTATTACTTGACTAATATGCATTTAATGCTCGCTAAGATGGTTGTTATTAAAAGCATAGTTTCCACTGACGCCTTTGGGAGTTTCAAGTCCAAGTAAGAGCTGAAAGATGTTTAATCTGCATTTTGTATATTACCAACAGCTGAAGCTTTTCAATTATTTTTGTTTTTAGCTGCAGACGTGAATGTATGTGCAGAAGTCATGTGGTATTGAACACGGATTAAGCTTTTAAAACTTCTCCAACCTGCGTGAAAATAAAACCAACGGATTTTTTTTTTGGTAAGAGATTTGCCTTAATTGGAAAGACTTAAAATAAATGATCATATGATTAAAAAAAGCAAGGATTGCCTGCTATTTGTTGTAACCCCTATTTCTGTAATGCCCCCGTAGCCAGAGAAGCAGCTGTTCATTGCTGACATTCTCCCTGCCAGGCATTCCAACTCTCTGAGGTAATGGGCTACAAGCATACGGGCCTTCGCTTTAATTCTTTCAGCGTATCCTTCCGCATGGATAGAGCGAGGGGAACGCCTCCAGGAAAAGAAATTAAATGCACACACACGGAGGCACACAGAGACGGGCGATTTGAAAATATTCCCGAGAAACGCCGTTTGCGCTCATGCAGCGCAGCGTCACATGAAGGAGGCAGCCTGAAGAGCTGGCCGGCACAGGTTGATTTTGTTGTAATATTTTTCTTCCACCCCCAGCTCTTTACCCAGTGGAATGATATCCAGAGCAAGTTTTTTGAGACAGGAAGTGAGGAATGTTTTCACTATGAGTGATCTGAGAAGAAGGTGGGTTAGCCGAGATAGCAGCTGTTTCGGCCGAGAGGAACACAGTAAGTCAGTTCCCGAGGAATACCGATGAGATGGCTCCGGGAGAAAAAGTCTTGGAGTGCTGTGGGGTTTTTTCGGCTACACGTATGTGAAAGGAGACTCGGTGTCTTTGGATCGCTGCAAAAGGTAAGGGGAAAACAGCAGTCACAGTAAAAAAAAAAAAAAAATAGTGGGTGATCTTCTCTGCTGTGTATTGTAAGACTGAGGAGTTTCGAGCACTTAGTTTTTGAAAAGTAAAGGCTGTGGAACTGCGCTTCTGGAAGTAGGGAAGGTTTGAGATAGGCACTTATTGCTGCTCTTTCAGTCCAAGAGTCATGTCAAAGATTAACTGGTAAAACAAGGGGAGGGTGGAGTATTCTGGGGTTTTTTGGCTTCCTGAATGTTTCTGAAATACATGTATTTATTTTAAGCATTTGAAATAATAGGAATCGTTTTTCAGCGTGGTTTTAGTTTTATTTTACACGCTGGCATTCATGCAGGCTGTTTAAAAAATCGTGGTAAAGTAAAATGCTGATTATTGAGGGGGGAGTGAGAGGTGTAGGTGAAGAAGGATACTACCATGCTCAATAATCATGTGTCAGTCGCAGCCATGTTGCTGAAATTCTAATATAACATTTTTAAAACTAGATGATTGTGTTGAAATGTAAACGTACAAAACTACTTAAAGACATTTTTAGTTGTTTGAAAATTCCAGGCTTGCTAAATAAAGGCTTGTTACAGTAGAGATTGTCAATTGGGTTTGTAACTCCTGGCAGTGTGTTGTGTGTTTTTGCTAAAGTAACTTTGTAACAATGCAGATGTGTCTGAATTTAAAGTAATGCACCCGGTAAATATGAGAGCACTTAGCACTGCAGAATGCACAGCTGCTGAATAAAACCAGCACAGCTGTGTTTGCAAGAGTTACACATGGCTAGCAGAACTTACTGAATGGTTCCTCTGTATTATTCATCAAACTCGCCTTTATTTTACAATGTTAATTTATTATATGTCAGGAAATTTTTTTTTTTAGTTGGTCTTTTGTGACATGGACTGGAAGTTAGTTAAGTTTTCCTTGTTATAAATGTGTTTCAGAAGTAATGAAGATTACATCAGACGTGTACTGCGTTAAAATGAAGGCGTTTAGGCTAAATGTTCAGTAGAGCAATAAATGCAAACCACAGATCATAACCTGAAAAGCGCTCCTGGCATGTTCTGAAAATTCTGCTCTAAACTTCCTTCCTATGCTCGCATTTCTACCTGTCTGCAGAGAGAAATAACTGCAAGTCTGCGATTGCCTTATGTCAGCATTAGATGGGTTGGGAATTTCCCCTGTCAGGTCAGCCTCTGGTTAGTGATTTTTTTTCTTTCTTTCTTTTTTTTTTTTCCCCATGCCCTTAGAATACTTTTCTAAATGGCCTGATGAAGTTTGAATGTCTTTTGTATTGGTACTACATAATAACTGAGGTTAAAACACCACTGCACTTTTGATTGCAGCTTTCAAAAGGATGAGTAAGTTGTTTTTTCTCTCATTGCTGTAGCACCGAAGAAAGTGCGTAACTCCGCACAGAATGTATTGGAAAACAGGCCCTGGGGACGTGAGCTGAGGTCAGTCAGCCAAAAGCTTCTCCGCCAGGAATAAACCCAGTGTGAGATTCTGCTGGCAGTGGGCAGGAAACTAAAAGCTTCTGTCTGTGGAGCGTTCCCTGCATGCTGCTCCAGGGAGTGGGGATTTGGAGGATCAAAGTGCAGAGCGAGTAATAAAGTGAGGAGTCCCCATGTATCCTGACATTTTTCAGGGAAACCTGTCGCTATCAGTTGTTATTTATTCCCCTGCTGCACCCAAAAATAAATTAGTGTTTGGGTCGGGGTTTTTTTTTGGTTCAATTAAGATTGTAGGCGGTTACCTGTTGAGGATGGGGATTGTGTAGGACGGTAGAACTGCTTCCAGACTATTAGCAACGTGGTCCTGAAGTAGGCTGATGGTTGTTCTCTGGAGTAGGGATGCAAAGATGTCATCGAGGAAAAATGCCGCGCTGCCTCCTCTTTCTCCCTGTTTTAGGCCTTCAGTGCCTTTCCGCCTCCCATTCTTATTTGCCCTGCTGTTTACAAGGGAGTCCGATATGAGATTTTCAACCAAAAGAGTTTATGGTTGCATCGAGTAACATTCAATTTCTAGGTATGTATATAAACATACAAGTAGTATGCGGCTGTTTGTTTATAGATGTACCTTCAGAGTTTAGAAACAGGTGCGCTAGAAAGACTACTTCTTCAGATCCCCACCCCAAATAAACGCATATCCTCATGTGATTCTAGTCTGATCATTCTAAGACTCTTCAGAAATCAAGTTATCCCTTGTAAACTCCGCTACTCATTGGCACCAGCCTGAAAATACGAGGAGGCTGTTGTTTGTTTGCTTTTTTTCCCCCCCCTTTTCCCTTTCAGGGGCTGCCGCTAGAGGTCTCAGGCAGAGCCTCCCCGGGCCTAACAATGAGAGGAAGGAGGGAGGGTAGTTTTTCCCTCAGGGCGGCCCGGACCCCTCAGGCCCGCCCAGGCCCGGTCGCTCCCTCGGCCCTCACCGGCCCAGCCCGGTGCCCACAGGCCCAGGGTGTTAATGTGGGGTATGGGGGGTGGCTCACGGCTGTGAGGGAGGCGTTAGAACCCTCTCCCTGAGGCGATGGTGGCTTTTACCTCCCGTGTGTGAAGAGCTCTCCTCAGCGGTAGCCCCCGCTGGCTGGAGCGACTGCCCTCAGCGCGCACACTAACGCAGCAAAAAAAAAAAAACCCACTCCACCCACCTGTATTTAGAAAATGTTCTTCTTTCTCACGTGCTGCTGAAAACCAGCACTAGTAAGATAATGAGGATTTTCACAGGTTAGGGTGCGTGCGGGTCAGAAAACACCTCAAAGAGGAGGGGAAAGGCGAAGGTTGTGTGTGACGGAGTTGAGAGGAGGCGCGAAGGTGTTTGCAAAAGGTGGGGAGATGGGTGGCCGCCGTTCAGCTGGGAATATGTATGTTTTTCAAGAAAAATTAGAAAATACGTGGTTCTCAGAGTTTGCCTGCCTTCTCGGTGTGGCAAAGAGTAACCTGAAAAATCGTACAGCTCTTCGACGTAAGTAATTCACGGACAATTAGAGGAATTGGATTTTAATTGGTAGGAAATGGCTACGGTGTGAGCTTAAATGCCTCTCTTCCTGCCTTTTTTTTTTTCTTAATCGTTTATAGGGCTTTTTTTTTTTGTTTGCTTAATCCAACAGCGGCTAAGGCTGCACGCCACTCTGAAAAACAAGCCAGATTGCTGGTTTTGCTCTTAAAAGAAAATGGCTTTGTTCAGTATTAGAAATACCTTAGGCAATTTGGACTTTGTAGAGGTATTTAATTTAAATGCCAGTTTAGTTTAGAAATACTTATTTTAAGATGTTGAAGCCACATTTGATGAATGCTCATTATTCGCTTGCAAATTTAAAAGAAAAAATTATCTTGCCAAAGACTGGTGTCGTGTGTGGAAAAACCAGAAACTCTGGTGCTTATTTCAGTATTTGAATGCATACCATCTCTGTATTTTGGAAAAGTAGACTGATTATTTAGATTTAGAAAAAATATACGTGTTATTTTTCCCATGTTACCATTCCCCTTTCAGACAAAGTATTCCTGATTCTTGTATTTATTCTCTTTCTCTTTTGTTCCTTGCTAGGGTTCCAGTGGATGCCCCTTCTACTTGTCTCTTGGTGGAAAACTTGCTTGTCTTTAATGGATACGGCTGCTGGTGGTTGATCTCTGGAGACTTTACAGCTCCTTACCTTTTGAGAGGAGATTGCTACTTGTCCCCTCGCGGGGTGCCAGTGGTAGTAGCTTTTTATCAGTAACCATCTCTGAGGGAAAAAGAAGATGCCTCTGCCTTTTGGGTTAAAATTGAAACGAACTCGACGTTATACAGTATCCAGCAAGAGTTGCTTGGTGGCTCGTATCCAGCTGCTCAACAATGAATTTGTGGAGTTCACGCTGTCGGTGGAAAGCACGGGCCAGGAAAGTCTGGAAGCGGTGGCTCAGAGGCTTGAATTGCGGGAGGTAAGTGAACTGGTCGGCGAAGGGGGACTTTGCCTCTGGTGCTAGGTATGTCTGTGGTGACTCCTTACCATTTGGGGCAATCTGTTTATTTGCTGGAGTAGCTGTCCTGTTTCCCCTTGCTTCTTCACGTTCTGGTCTTTTCTTGATGGGGAATCATATAGGTCCAAAACTTACGTTGTAGAGCTACGGAATGCCCACGGGGAGGATATGTGAGAAGTGGCAGTGAATAGAAGCTTGGAGTGATAAACAAAGTGACTGTTTTAAACCTGGCGATGCTGAAAATGCTGTTTAAAAAAAAAAAGGCAAAACATAAAACAAGAAAAAAACTTTCTGCCTAAGCAATTTGGTTAAGAATTACCATAAGACTTGAGACAACTTTTAGCTAAGGGTATGAAAGAGAGTGTTATTTGTGTGTGTGTATTACTTTCTGATGGATTAGTGCTGTGAAAAGGACTTAAAGAAAAAAATGTGATAAATGTACCAGTGACCAGCTATTTGTATTGCTTGTTCAAATACCACAAACATGTTTGCAGACGCTGTCTCGGAGCAAACATACAGTCATTTAGATCGAGTGCTGGCCTCATGAGGAAACATGGTTTGCTCTAGTTCAATCTGTATATCTGTATATATCTGCCTAACCTGACTTTTTCCTCAAAAATTCCTTACTTCATGTTTTGAAGGATCCTTTTCCAACTGAAATTTGTTCTTCTCCTGCACATGTAGTGATTATTCGTACATCCTCCTGTATTGAGCGAATTACTTCTGAAATGCTGAGCTGCATAATGTTGTTTATGGAAATCTACATAGATTACCAACATTTGAAGGAATGTAATTGTATTATAATTTTAGTCATTGAATGCTGTCAGTCCTGTGTAAACTGACATTGCCCATGAGCGTCTCAAAAGGTTCCTTTTGAAGGTCTCAAAAAGTTCCTTAAACTGACAGCATGTGCACTTTTGGGGGGCAGGAGAGGGGAAATTTTTAATAAAAAATTAGTATTCTAACGTTGTTCTGAAAAAGATGCTTTTGCTCTATGATGTGATCTGCCATATAGTGGTGTTTTGAATATGGGACTCAAATACAGGATGAAACCCCCAGACGTGGGTAACCAAAATAAGAGTTATTGTGAAAATAACTTTTGTCTAATAACTTTAGTCTAATAACTATAGGTTTTTGAAATGTTGTGTTTTCATTGCCGAGCAATGGCAACAGCTTACAACTTTGCTCAAATATTGAGCAAATAAATTTAGGACTCAATCCTGCAAACATTTATTACTGTACACAGCATGCATTACTGTAGGATTTCTCAGTAGGAAATGCCATATATAGTCACTTGTTTTCAGAAATATTTTTTTTTCTGTTTGGAGAATAATAAATAAATGAAATAGATGTGAATCCATTAATCTCTAAGTGTTTGTTTACTGTGGTTGTTTTCAATACCAATATTCGCTTTTACAGATTCTCCCAAGTATTTTTCTTTTTTAGTGTACATTTATTTTGGAAAAATGCAATCCTTTGCAACAGTATGACTTCTTTTTTTTATCTTGCCCTTTCTAGCAAAGGGAGACTCTAATTACACTCCTAGCCTTAGTGTTTAACTTAGAACACATCAGATATCGTATATTTAGAATTTAGTTATTGTTATGTGAATGGAGTTTCTCAATTTTATCTATCCACTTTCAGATGTCACTGCTAAGTCAACAGAAGGTAGAGAATTTTAACTATATTTGGTTTGCAAAACGGCAAGACTTTGTCTTCCTGAATGATGACAGTTAGCTTTTACTGAACTAGTCACAGAGCGGCGAAGGTACAGTTTTTTTCGGCTATTCTTCCTTATCTTTCTTTGGAGCTACTCCTAACAAATCTGTTTCTTTTTCTTTTAAAAAAGAAAAAAAAAGATGGCAATTGCCTCAATTAAGAGTCATATATCAGACTAAGGGAGTTGACAGTACACTATTGAACTCTGAGCAGATTCCTTCAGTCATGCATTCTTGCATGGATTATTTTGGCAGGAAAATGTGTTGCAATAAAAGGGAATGGAAAGTAGGGATATAAATTACTTTCCAGAGCTTGCATTCAAAAAATGTTGTTCTGCCTTTAAATAGTCACATTTGCCAAGCAGATACTGGATTATTCCTGACTGCTTCCTTGGCCGAAACTTTTCAGAAAGAACAAAATTGCTGAGCACTTTGCTTAAATCTGCAAAAACAACATCAGTCTTTGATACTGTAAAATACTAAGTGCTTTCTGTAAGACGTTTTGCATGTTGTTCATGCAGTAAGCGTGCTTAAGGAGTGAGTGTGAATTCGAAGTGTTAAACGTGAAAGTGTGACTGACTCTTTGAATACTGAGACTTAACGCAGTTATGAAAACCGAGGCATCAGTTTGGGATTACTGTGTATGGGCCACGCAGTTGTGACATGCGGTCCCCGTGCACCTTCAAAAGAGTTTATTGCAGAAAGTATGGAGGGGATTGCTACCTTCTTGTACATGGAACGGTAAAATTTGTAAATGTCCCTTTCTCTCTGGTACAGTCTGCAATTAATGAATTTGGACGGTGAACTGAGTGGCTTATTTTTAATGCTGCACCTTCTTTTAAGATACTTGCTTTAACAGATCTATATGTAAATTAGCAGTCTTCAAATTACGCTTTGTGGGGCTAAACACTGCTTTTCTTTTGGTTTTCCAATTAGTACTTATCGGTTTCCAAGTTGTGTACTAGTATGGACACAGCTAGGGGATAGGAAGTCTTAAGTATGTTGCCAATTTTATTTTTTTACTGAATGGTAGACTGTACAGAAAAGTGAAATGAATGCATTAAACTAGGAAAAAATATCTTCTGGTATTCCCAGAATGTGACTCATCAGTGAGTGGGTATGTAATCCAGCTCTCTCAAACTGAGGAACTGGGGAAAGAAGCCAAAGGGGACAGGGAACATAAGTTACTTACCCTTTGTAGCGCAGCCTGTCTTTTATCCGGTGAGAGAACTGTAACCAAACTTGATTTATGCAAAAAGCTGTATTTGTTGCAGAAAACCATTCTGGAATTGCAAGTTCTGAAAAACTGCTGAGAGCTCTGTTTGTTAACTACCTTAAAAAGTGTCTGCAGCACTGCTCATCTTGCATCTAGGGTATGAGTATACAAATTAAATACTTGATAATATAGAAATGGTTTTTTAAATGTTAATACAGCTAGATGTTTGGCAGAAGATGTTACAACTGATTTACCTCTCTTGCTGCATCTTCTTCTATTTCTGCTTTCTAATAACACGTCTTAACAAGAAAGAAGGGGCAAACTCTGCTACTGTGTACAAGCAGAGTCTGATTTAACTGCAGATACCTGGTAGATATTTGGGCTCAATTACAAGAACTAATGGTGGGGAAGTTCTGTGGAGAGTCTGTAAATTCCTCTGTTTGTTTCGGACATGAATAGGAAAGAAGGAATCAAAGTTATGCGGGTCCTGAATAACTTTGAAGTTGTGAAACTGTGCTTCAGAAATGCTTGAACTATGCTGTAAAACTTTGCTCTGAATTCTGAAGTATCAGCTCTTGTTTGGAGAAAACACAATAAAACCCCTTTAATTCAGGTTGGTGCTTTCTTAAATATGAGTTTTACATTCATAAAGAGTGTTTTTAAAATGAGGCCAAGTGCAACCATAAATATCTTTACATGTGTATGTATCAATAAACATAATGGCTGGCAAATAAAAGTTGGGCCAAGTCATGACAGAGGGGTCACTAACGTAGTTACATTTATGCCTTGTAACAAAGTCTTACAAAATTTCAGCTGATTTTTGGAGAAATAAGAGAAGCAGCGCTCACAGTTGAACTGCTACGGTTGCCTCACTGAAACAAGTTTTTGCTAAAATTGGGAAAGGAGAAATTGTCATGGAGGAATGCATATGAAAAAATGCAGACCTTCAGTGTGTAATCTAATTAATTTGAAAGATGCTACTTTATTGAAAAACAAACGTGACTCCATCTAAAACATTCATTAATTATAAGCATGCTGCAATTGTAATTTAGGAGCCAAGATAAATTGGAGGAAAGAGCAGTCAGCCAAAAGTCAGTAATTGCCTCAGTGCAACTATTGTAGTTCTTCCTTTTTCTCAAGGAAAAACTCTATACGTTCTGGTGTAGTATTTGCACTCAGTCTTACCACACCGAGCAGCACAAAATTAAGGTTTTTCCATTAAGGCAATCGTGACAATTAGGAAGCCTAACCCCTGAATTCTTTAGCTTTTTTTATAAAGTTAGGTCAGAATTTGAATGTAACACCTAATTGTATTTTTGTCATTAGCTCAATGTCTGTGAATTGCTGTATAGTTTTAGACCAATTTTGACAGCTTTCTTTACTTGTGAATCAAAGACATTAGTTTATTGTTTAGCAATTTTAGATGTCTTTGAAATTTTGCTTTTCCCCACTGTAAAGCAATGAGAATTTAAGCCTCTGATGAACGGGAACGTGGTACTTTTTTTAATATCAGTGCTGTGTAAGGTGCGGGTCAAAAGCAGATATGTAAGTCCATCCTTCCCAGGGCTTTGGTCAGTGGTGGGGAAAAAGTAACACAATTTAAAAATAAAACAACCTATGTTTTCACATTTCTTGGTCGTGTTAATTGATAACTGCAAGAGGTTAAAATCTGTATTGATTGGGATATAATGTCTTGTATGCACTATGAAGGTATTGCTCTTCAGCTTGTAAATTAGCCAGTTTACCTTTGTCTAATTGCCTCTCAGAAGGTCGTTTATTCAAGATATTTGAAGGGTGTCTAACACGGTGGATTGTGATTTGTGTGGTGTTTTAATTAGAATAAATTAAAATGTGGCAGATTACATTGCAGAGTATTGATTTTGTTTGTTTACTTCTTATCCCTGCTGTTTTGTTTTAAGCTATAGTTGGCAATGGTTTTGTTTTAAGCTATAGTTGACAATTGCTTTGTTTAAATAGCATTTGGGAAACCCATATTGGAGTAGTTAGGAGTAAATAATTGTGGGTGGTGCGTTGGAAAAAAGATTTACATTATGAAAGAACTAAGACTTAAAACTGACTCCTCGCTACATTCATAAGGCTCCCCTGCTAAGCGCTCCCTCCTGCAGCTACAGTTGAAGATCTTGTCAAAAATAGCATAAGCAAAAGTCCCCTAAAGTGAGGAGCTTCAAGGGAGGGGTTTTTATGAGGCGAGCCAGCGGTCCTCCTTTTTCTGCAAGAAGAATTGGCTGTGGCAGTCTGCAGAGGCTGGTACGTGGCAAGGCTCGCGGGTTTCTTTCTCCACCACTTCCAGGAAGCCTTGGATCTCGTACACTGGCCAGTCCAGGCTGCTCCAAATCCTTCCTCCCCTAGAGATTGGGAAGATTTGTGGAGGAGGTTGCCTGCTGTGATAAGAGTGGAGTTTCTGGAGAATTTTCAGGGCCTCTTGCGTCCTTCTGTAGTTCTTAACATTGGACGTAGGGTAGAGCTTTCACTTGGTATCTGGCAGTCATGCAGAGGACAAGATTATTGACCGAGTTCTCCTGCGTGCAGCTTAAATAAACTGTGATATCCTGATGGCAGGAGCTGTTTTGTGTCCAAACATATAACAAAGCTAGACCCAGTGGAGCCTTTGGGCTAACTGGGATTTTGTAAGTCCTACTGCAGTAACGAGAAGGTGTTTTCAGCACTGTGTTCAGGAAAGGCTTATGGCTTGTTTTATTTTTATGTACTGGTGTAAAAGAGGAAAAGCCTGAAAACATATTTTGATTGTATTCTTCTCTAAACCCTGTTATTGTTTTCTTTTTTTGAATTTCTTGCCTTACATGTTAGGATGGTGATTACTCAGGTCACTGTACCCCTTGAGGCAGGTTGCAGATTGTATTAATTGGAAGGCACTGTATTAACAATTAGAAGACAATTCTCATTTCCAGCCTATTTGTAACCTGTGAGATATTCTGTAAGATTTATAATACAGGCTATGAAAATTAGCTGGGAAGTGCATAATTAAATACGTAGGTTCGAAGTAAACTTTGAATACTGCCATGCCTCAGGGGATTGTGTGGTAAAGTCTATTTTCCTCCTTGCTTCAAAAAACAAAAATTGATTTTCTTTTTTTTTTTTTTTTTTTTTTTGCCTTTAGTCTGAGGGTTTATAGAGAATGATTTTTTTTAATCCTCCTCCCTCCTCCTCCAAACATGGCAGTAATAGTGTTGTCTCAAAGTCCTAGGGAGCAGAACTTTATATTACATTGCCAGAAGATGGAAGACAGAGTCGAGTTTGGGGATCGTAATAGGTGGTGTTAACCTCAAGTGAGATTACACACGTTTAATATCTGATTGTTATTTGTATTTCTTTTCTAGAGAGTGTAAGCTGTGACCAAAATAGACCCTGAGGTTCTATATTAAAACATTTGGGGTTTTTATACTGCTAATCAGAATAACTGATATATACAAATGATGTTTAGATTAAAGTGGAGTTATATTAGGGATGAGACTGATCCATATTAAGGAAAATAAAATTAAATACAGCAATCATTTGTAGCTAATTAGTAGCAGGCAATTGGTACAGGGAAGAAGGACTGTCTCACTGATTCTATTTCAAATTACAGAACAGATGAGGAACAGCCAAGTATACTCAATAGATGTAGAAACTGATGAGAATTTTAAGATTTAAAGCTCATTTTTTTATGGTTTTGTAAAAGATCTAAAAGAAAACACTTTTTTTAAAAAAATTGTTACTTACTTTACAGGCAGGAATTTCTCAGTAAGCTGTTTCTCTTTGCCAGCACCAATTCTATAATGACATAGGATCACATAATAGTTGGAGTTGGCAGGGAGTCTTAGGGTTGCGTGACCCCACTCTTTGCTCCGGAAGGCCGGCTTGGATCAGGTGGCTTAGGGATTGCCTGAGTGATTTTGAGTGCCTCCAAAGATGAAGATTTGATGCCTTTTTGGGCTAAGTGTTCCAATGTTTGGCTAGTCTTGTTGTGAAATTTTTTTCCTGATCTAGTTGGACTTTCCCACGTTGCAGCTTGTGCCCGCCACTTCTCATACTTTCAGTGAGCACTTCCAAGAAGAGTCTGGCTCCGTCTTCAATATATCCTGCTCTTCGGCAATTCAGGTCCACAGTGACATTTTATTTTAGTCTCTTCTGAAGACCGATCAGCCCCATTTCTCTGATTTGTCATACATCATACCAAAAGATATAGTCCAGTCGTTTACAGTTCTGTGGCACTCGTACCTGACGAAGCTCCTCTGCTTGGCTTTGGAAGCCTGGTTGACTTCATAGATGAAGTCAGTCCACTAACACCAACTTGGGAGCTGTAATTCTGTCTTGGGCTTTTGGTAGTTTTGCATCCCTGGTAACTCTTTAACTTTTATACAAAAGTATTTACTGTTCTTGTCCATAGTGACAGAAGGCAGCTAGGTAGAAAGTAACTGCAGAAATTCTATTTTCTTTTTATTTCTATTTGATTTTCTTCAAAGGGGTTGGGTCATGAATAAGTCACTAAAATAAATGAACCTCAAAATAGTGTTAATCTTAACAGCTTAACATATTTCAAGAATTATGTCATGACATTCTTTTTACAATTGGGTGTTGTCCTGAGCTGCCAATAATAAAATGTTTTAGCAGTGAATAAAAATGGATTCTATTTTAATCAGTGTGAATATTCTGGGGTGCATAAGCTCCTCTGAAAACTTATGGGATCAAATTCTGCCCTTGAAGTCGAGTGAAAGGTTTACATACAAGTCAGAAGCCAGGCTTTGGTCCATCGTGTTTTGCTTGGCTTTCATTTTGTTATGGTGTTGCAGTGAACATAGTATTTCTTTCATAATGGAGTTTCTGTCATACTGCTGTCATGATTCCTAACATCTTATGGAATCTTAAGATATTGGCTTCTCAATATCCTTGTGGGGTGCCGGGAGGACTACCACACCCTCTGTCTTATGGTTGGTGGATTGAAGCACAGAAATAAAAGCAGATGTTAGGTGTCAGCAAGCTTTGTGAACCTGCGCTGAGAAATATAGAAATCAGTGTTGTTTATATTATTTGTATTCAGAGCCATGTTCCTTTTGTCCTCTTGAAACTGGAAGTTTTTATGACTTCTTAAATTTGACACTTGGTTTGCAGAGTTCAGAAGTGAAGACCACACAGTGTCCACATGTGAAAAATTTAATTTTTAGGATTTACTTTACAAGAGAACTCCGTTTCTAATGTTGGAGTACAGTCTGTTTCTCTATGGTGATTTTTAAACTTTCTCAACCATGAAACTATTTTGTAGCATTCTACAATTTCATTCTAGCAACTGTTTCATCAGCATTCTGCCTTTTCTCCAGATATCTTCCACTATACTGGAAAAACTGCTTTTTTTCTTCTATGAATGGTTCTAATTCAACTTAAAAGGCAGGCTGTAATACAAAAATTATCAAATAGTACCAGAACTGTGTTAGAGTTTGCAGAAGGGATCTTAATTAAGGTTAAATGGTCAGACTTCATCCTAACACTTTTTTTTTGCCTTCTGAATACTGATTTTTGCAATTACATGATAACAGTAATTTTAATTTAGAGCATTTTTTTAAAAACATTGGGGAAAAAAACCCCACCAAAACTCACCATCAATCACTTAAAACTGTGTTAGTGCTAATTTAGAGAGGGGACAAGAAGTACACTTGGCCAGGATGCAACAGCAAAGGAACACTATGCCTTGGAATTGGCTCTAATTTTCCAGTTCTCTAATTTCCCAGCAAAAATGCTTTTATGGAATGGATGGTTTTATTAATTTAATGCTCCACCTTGACTTGTGTGTCCCAAATTACTTAATGATCTGTTCTGATATGGAACATTGACTTCACTGCTGGCCTTGAAGTTTGGTATGCAGCGTACCTGCCCATGCTGGGATTGATAGACCCATAACTCAGCCACAAGGGATAGCTAGAATTCCAGGGGGTCCTGTTTAGAGTATAATCTAAGAAGATGTAGGTATATGAATTTCCAGATGTGTATATAGGCGAGTTTTCACAGGGAAATACTGAAGTGGCCTTTCTCTACTATCAGCTGTTTCTTCTTGGTGCATTTCAAATCTGTGCTCCAAACCATCAAAATGTTACAGCTTCTTAGAAAACAACAGTAAATACTTTGTTGCTTGGTAGATGTTTTTTCCAAGTCTAATGAACAGAACTTATTGATGTAAAAAAAACACCATTACGATGAATAATAATCTGTTGTTTTATAAGACTTCATCCTTAATAGCTTTATTTTGTATAAGTTAAAAACATCTGAAAATAAATAAAGTGTTGGATTAAAGGTGTTGGTATTTCTACCATTTCTACATATAGTAATATGTATGTAGCAGGGACTTGGAGAATTTCCATGTAAATTCCTACAGACTTAATTATTAATTTATAGCATTCCCTTATCTCCCTCCCTCAACTGAAAAACTTGTAATTGTGATTTCTAGTTTTGCTATGATAACAATGTGAGTATTTTCCGCTCCACATCTGTTTGATGGTCCAGAACTGAATGAAATACATACTTCAGGAGCAGATTTTAATCAGTTTAAACATAATGGAGAAACTGAAATTTCAATGAGGTTATATTGTGTTGCTCAAGATGTTGTTCAGTGGGATTTTGACATTCCAGGGATGGACATCCTCAGCCTCTCGGGGCAGTCTGTTCCGGTGCATGTTGTATTTGTGTTTTGGCTCGGTCAAGAGTTGCCAGCCTAGGCAGGGTACTTTGCTGCGGTACCTGGGCATTTTCTTGCTGGTGGGACAAGCCATAGATGTACTTTAACGAGCTTGTCTTTGGCTGTCCAGCTGTCCTGTGCTCTTTCGTCCTTCAGCATCCCATGGGAGCCTGCCTGCCGCTTCTCCAGAGAAGCCATGCTTTGCTCTCCTGCTGTCCGACCTCATTTGCTATTTGCTTTCCTCAGTTCCTTTAGTTTACCTGTCACACATTAATGATTACTACTGACATCTGTGAGTTGCCACAACAGGGGCAGGGACTGTTTGCAAACAAAGGGTAGGTTTGCTAATGTTTTAGGTGGGGGACCTTATGTATGTGGATTGCTCACCTGAAAGTAATGTCTGCTTTTGGTATTGTCTACCCAGTTCTCTAAGTTTTCAATAACTCATAGCCTTAGTCAGTGATTTAAAACCTTTATTTCCAAGTAGCAAGTTTTTCATACAATATATTTTATCTAATAGTGCAATATTAACTTTTTTTTCATCATGGAAATGCCTCTTTTTCAGATTACATATTTCAGTCTGTGGTATTATAATAAGCAGAATCAGCGCAGATGGGTAGATTTGGACAAGCCTCTGAAAAAGCAGCTGGACAAATATGCCTTGGAGCCAACCGTGTATTTTGGAGTAGTGTTCTATGTGCCTACTGTTTCTCAGCTTCAGCAGGAGATTACCAGGTAGGCTTCTTACATGTGTCTATAACTTTGCTTTCAGCATTCTGAAATGTGTGGTTTATTTAAAAATTGTCTGCTTTCCGCTCCCCCACCTCTGTAGAAATGGAAATTACTACTTCAGGCAGAAATTATGTTCAAACTGTGTATTTGTTTCCCTTTTGAATATTTAAAATAAGTGATAAACTAAGCAAACAGCTAGCTTTTTGGTGATCTTAGGAATCGATTCAAACCTGTTTTCAGTAATAAGCATACTTGCATGGTCAGACTTTTGTTTTAGTTCCTTCATGTTTATCTCCCTTTTTTTTGTATTGAAATACTTGTATATGCTGCTTTTGGGGACATCCATCCTGCACAAAGCACATTTTATTGAGCCACGCTTTCCTTTATTTTGCTTTCAGTACTTTCTGTACTTACAGTACAATACATTGGCAAACTACAGGCTAAGCTGCAGCTTGTGGTTTTTTTGTGTATCACTGAGTGGTGAAAATGGATGGGAGCTTTCATATCATATATCCATTTCCACTGTGAATCTGGGGAAGATCACCTAAGCGGTGCCGGCTGCAGGGGAAAAGTAAAATTGAGCACATATATTGGCCGGTTATTCCTATGGGCCTATACATTGGCTTCTTGTGTCTTAATGTATATAGTTGTTCTGATTTAATTATTGTTTGGGCTTAGTCCCAGCTGGTTTTGTAAGTGTTGCATGAGGTTGTTATCTACTGTCGTACGCTATACTGCTTTTTTGTAGTAGATTCCAGAAAAGTCTAAAAAATAGTTATAAAATGTCACTGTGTCTAACAGGCTGGTAAAGTAGCGAGGGAAGAGAGCCGTCTTCTAGCCTGATGAAAATTTGTGTGGAATTTATCTGACCTTTCTAACCACTGACTAAATTGCAGCACGTGCTTCCACGTTCTCAATATTAAAACCTTACTTCACAAGAACTAACATATAATATGAGGAAGTTATGAAGCCTTTAAAAGTAGACTTATAGAAGAAAAATGCCCTTCTTGGCAACGTTTATGTAGCTGTAATGGCATTTTTGAGTTTTGTGGTGTTTTGTGCTCAAGATAGTGTGTTCCATGGATGGCTACAAAGGGCAGCAGAATTCAAGAAAATAGGGATTCAGACTGTGGACAAATGGTACAGCTGATCGTGGTTGCCAGTACAAGATATGACTCAGGAAAAGGTCAAATTAAAGGAAAAAAAAAAAGGTGCCTTTAAAGTGAGAACTGTAAATGTAGTCAGAAGTTGTAATGCAGAAATGGAAGTCACTGTTGTGATTGAAGGGCTGTGGAATGATAGATCTATTGGAAGACAATGCAGCAATACTGCAGAAGTGTACTAAACGCTGTAAAGAGGAGATAATAAGAAGATATTAAGGAAGGAAGAGGTAAAAATAAAAACAAATGAGGGTATGGTAGTAGACAGAAATCGTGGAGATTCTTTGTTTTAAGAGGTAGCAGTATTTGATTCTGCAATGATATGTGAGAGGGAGGGGAGGAGAAAACAAAGACCATGAAATAGTGAGTCTGAATGATGAGGGAGACTCCACACGAACTGGGGAATGCAGAGAGGAACAGGAAATGCAAGCATATCATCTGCACTCTCTTTAAACTAAGAAGCCCATGTTAGCTTTTTCTTTTTTTCCTATGTAGGTATCAGTATTATTTGCAATTAAAGAAAGATATCTTGGAGGGCAGCATTCCTTGCACACTGGAACAAGCAATACATCTGGCTGGTTTAGCTGTTCAGGGTAAGTTAAGCCATCGTGCCAATTAGCTAATGTTACGTTAGAAACTTTGGTGATGTATTTCCTATTGCATGTTTTCTATTTATCACTCAAAGACCCAATTCAGTAAGTTATGAAAGGCTTGCTCCTGAGAACTTTGTCGTATGGACTGAGGAGGGGGAACGGTGGGATTAGTGGCCCTGAATTTGCTGCTATTTCTATGCAGTCCTCAGAGGTGGATCTGGGTATCTAACACAGGTTTTCAGGAGTTGGATTTAGACATGGGAGTTCCTTTGGGGGCTACAGTCATCTGCTTAAATCAAGACACCTTTCATCTGTTTCTGTTAATCAAGACTCTTTGAAGTCTTGATTAGAGACATGTTTTAATAAATAAGCAAATTTGAATGGACAGTAGTACTTGTATCTCTGTATTTTCTCTCAAATATCCCAACACCTAAGATTATTTCAAGTTCATATGCAAGACTGTTAACAATTCCTATGCTCAAATCGCTCCTGAAGCCCCATTTCTGTGATACCTCCGTGAAAACGGCAGCTTTATTTTCCCTGACTGGGGTCAGATGGAATAGAGTGTGCAGCAGAGAACCACCAGTCCTAAGTCCATCTGTACTGATCACGTCTGATGTTCCCTGCTAACATGCTTGTTTGATCTTAAATCTCTCAAAATAAAAGTTTTTAATGGCAAGAGCTTTGTTTAATATGTTAGTGTATTGCCTCACGGTGAATGTCACTCTGGTATTGTAGGAATTGTAAATCTGCCAAAATTGAAAGGGACTTAAAACAATTGGCTTAAGTTTTTTTGTCTTTTTAAAGTATATGTATTGGTAGTATCACATTAAAGACAATGATTCTTTTTTTTGAAAATGCGGTTAGCAGCGCAGTAGAATGAATTATATTAGTGCCTTGTTTATATAACAGTGAATCTGTTTAATCCAAGCCAGGATTTAATGGTCTTCAACTGACAAAATCTTACTTTGTTATTTTCATGTCTTTGGGCAGTGTAAGTATCTCTCTGCTCAGTGAGTTGTTTATAGAAATCTTGCCATATAATCCTCTTTCCAGATGGAATATATTTATCCTTTTTAGCTTTCACATTCCTTTTTCAGTCTTGTATAAGAAAGAAACTGCATGTGTTGATAACGCAGTGAAAAAACAACTCGGAAAAAAAGCAGGTTCTAAATTAATGTGCTCCGATGACTGAAGTAGCTTATACCAGGTAGGGTAGTTAATTTTAGCTGGTGAACGAACAGAAGCAGTTGTTTGCTCTTTCGAGTGAACTGGTTTCAAGAATGATCTGTATTTGAAATAATTACAATAGCCTAACTCTAAACACTGCTTTATCTGAAGTGCTGTGTTGGTGTAGCGTGTCACAAGTTCTCCCCTTTCATCATAAATAACTTGCATATTAATCATTAAGGCTTAATATAAAGTTGGTTCCTGAGTGTCTCTAAAGTTATACTATTATGGATGAGAATCTGCGGTAATGTAAATAAGATCTGTATACTTGGGGATTGGGTTTATATTTTTGGGAGCCATCCCATACAGACTGCTGTTCCACAGTTTCTTCTGTGAGACTGGTATCATCTTTTCCAATTTAGCCAGGGTTATTTCTCTTCTTTGAAATGTTTACTATTTTTTTTCCTGGAAATAGAAAAATAAGCAAATTCCTTGGGATGCCCTTTGGCATGACGTAAAATCAAACTGTTATTAAAATCAAAGCTGTTATTAAGTCCCTTCTGAGCCTGCCTCTGAGTCTGGAAAGGCTTCTAGATCCCACTTTTTTTGCATGTCTGGGTGTAAGGAGCTGTAGAAGGCCTGAGAGTGGAAGGGTGCTCCAGCTGCTCTGTGCAGTGTTTGTGCTGCTGGAGCTGTGCTGCAAGGAATTGAGTGGCACGAGGGACTAGAGAAGATGGAGCCAGATTCTTCTCAGGCCATGGGCACAAACTGAAATACAGGGAACTTCATTTAAGCATGATAAAAGTTTTCTGTTGAGAGAGTGGTGAGACACTGGAACAGGTTGCCCAGAGAAGTTGTAAAGTCTCCATCCTTTGTCTTTAAAACTTGACCATAGAAGACTCTGGGACAATCTGTTGTAGCTGACCCAGCTTAAGGCTAGATCTCCAAAGGCCCCTTCCAACCTCAACCATTCTGCACTTGAAAAAACCGAACTAAGGAACTTTGAGCAACACTTATTTTTATCACTTCTTTCCATTCACAAGGAGTGTTACCAAATTTTCTGAACAAGATAAAAAGATGGGATGTCTTTTTACTTTTCATAAGCATTACTGGTTAGTTTGTTCCGTTGTTTTACTTTCAGATCATAGTTCAATAGGATGGAGATTTGCTACTTGGAGATCCTGCTGCAATTAATCGGGTATTGAATCTTTTTGTTACAAATGTTTGAATCCAAGAAATTTTTTATTTTTTAGCTGATTTTGGAGACTATGATCAGTATGAATCTCAGGAGTTTCTACAAAGATTTGCTTTGTTTCCAGTGGTAAGTACTTACTTTAATAAATTAAAATTCTTAAGTTGATAAATTTAAATTTAAATCTTTCTTTAGATTTGCAAATGCAAATTATTATTAAAGACTCCATGATTCATCTCGCTTACTGCTCCCTAGATTGTCCAATTCATTAAAGGCTTGCTTTGAGACTGGAGTGAGATATAATACCTTATGTTACACAGGAGCAAAGATGTTCCAAGATCTTTTCAATTTTATTGTATATTACACTGAAAAGAAGGTTGGGGTGGAGATGGGAAAGTGAGTAAAACCACTTCAAAACAGTGTTTGTGCTTTTTGTTTGTGTATATATTACAGTATCTAAGCTCTGAAACTAGCGTGGAGAGTCAATTCGCCTGTGTAAAGAAACTATAATAATTTAATTTTGTAGAATTTTTTGTATTTCATTCTGTAAATGCTGTCTTAACTTAAGGGTTGGCTACAAGAAGAAAAAATCCTGGAAGAAGCGACACAGAAAGTTGCCTTGCTACATCAGAAGTACAGGTAACATTTCTAAAACTCTTTATTGCTTAATGTGATTGCTTCAGTAGCTCAGGAAGTTGGGAATCTCAGGAGACAGTTGGACTAATTTCACCTCCCATTTAAATCAGTTTTTCACTGGTACATTTGCATTGAAATTGCAAGAATTTGACCTTAAGTAAAGGTAGCTAAGATGCAGTAGTCCAAGGCAAAGGAAAGTTACGTTGTCAGTTCATCAGTGAAAAATGTTTGTGCCTGTGTGTGTAATACTGATTATATTTGCCTGTATTGCTTTAAAACAACAGTTTGAAAACTTGAAATCCATTTATCTTTGAAATGCTTTTGTAACAATATCACATGGTTAAGGTTCAGCAAAAAAACCCTTAATCTGCGTGGCATTAGGAAAAAATAAAGAAACAGATTGATGATTGAAAAAGTATTGAGAGACAAAGGAAGGAGCATGACAGGATTTTGCAGGTAGAGATGATGTCTTTTATGAGATCAGCTGAGGTAGGTGGGGAAATACAAGCTTTTAATCCCTGTGAAACTACTGCAGGTCTGTGAGAAAGCTGTCTTTGTCAGTTGGTCTAATTAAAAAAAAAAAAATTACCTTTACCTACAGATCTTGTCTTTCTCAAATTTTCAAACCACTACAGTTAAAACTTGGTCAGCATTTAGAAAATGACACTCTCTTCCCTGAAATGTGGAGCATCCTAAACATGTCTACTGTGATAGGAGTTTAGGTCTTGAACACTTGTGCCAGAGTAATGGTTCTGATAAAGTGAGGAAATATGGTGACAATGATGGATTTGAAGAAGAATGTGATAATTGTCTGCCATGAGCAGAGGTGATAATTTTATCTGGTCTTTGTTACCATTTACCCCTAGAGATGCCTGAGAGAAAGAAGTTACTAGAATCAAAGTGTAAAGGCTGAGACAAATATATCAGCTATTGGTAGAGATGAAACCAGCATGATTTGGATCCCTGGATGTCTTGGGGATGCTTTTCAAGCTTTGACAGTGTCAGGCAGAGTTAAAAAAAAGTGATTTTTTTTCTTATTGGCAGTACTAGCTGATCGTTGTTTTCATTTGTAGAGGCCTTACTCCTCCTGATGCGGAAATGTTATATATGCAAGAAGTAGAGAGAATGGAGGGCTATGGTGAAGAGACCTATCCTGCAAAGGTAAACAGGGTTCAGTTGCTTTCTTTCCCAATGTAAAAAGGGTTACTTCCTGCCAAAATAAATAAAAACCAAAACCCACCCCTTTTCTCCCGCAGAATTGTGAAAGTAGTTGCTTCTCATGTAACTTTGCTTTCCAAGACTATTTTCTGTATTTGCATAATTCTTACAGGACAGCCAAGGAAGTGACATATTCATTGGAGCATGTCTTGATGGTATCTTTGTGAAACACAAAAATGGTCGTCCTCCTGTCGTATTTAGGTCAGTATTGTTCTTTCTTAAAATATCTTTGTGCATTTTACGTGTGTTCCTCACTGACATGAATGACTCTTAGATTTGATTTGTATTTAATCATTTGATAAACCAGAACTATAGTCTTGTAGTTGTCACGCTACAGTGAATACTGAAGTTCATGGGAATTTTTCAGTGTATTGACTGCAGGATGAGTATCATAAAGCCAGATTAATTCTAAGAGATGAACATTTAATATACATTCCATTGGAAAACATATACTGAGTCAAAAATGAGCAATTCTCTGCACATAGAGCATCTTAAGTCCGAGATGGGATAACAATTTCCTTAGAAGTTTTCAGTTGTAAAATTACGGGGAGTTCCTTTCATATATTATATATAAAAGAAATAGAGGACAGTCACATGATAACATTTGTTTAATTATTTTGGATTAATACATTGTGTTAGTTTTTTATAATGTTCTCATAGTTAAATTGTCGACATAGGCATGTCTGTGAATTACCTAGCAGTTAAAATTCAGTCTCATGTGAAATGACCTGGTTCCCACTGACTTCAAGGGGGGTTGCTTCAGCGTCTTGGGACAGCATTTGGAATATATTTAACAAAATACATCTGAGGATTTTTTATTTTTTTTTTAATGAGTCTTAGTAATCTGTAGGTATTGCTAGAGCAAGAAAGGCTTTATCTTAGTGAACTTTAATCATGTAGAGTTGAATTTTTGGCTGAATATTAACAGAATTTTGAAATCCTGTGGTCCAACAGTTACTGGAACTCGTGGTGAAAGTAGCAACTGTGCTTCTTTCTGTTAGTCTTGTGGGTTTTTTAATAGAATTTATAAATTCAATACCGTTAACTGTCCTTCACAAAAATCTCCATATCTGCTACTTATAGGAGAGCTGATGCCATGTTCTTGTAGAGTGGTAGAAGTGCCCTACTCTGCTTTCTTGCAGAATTAAGCAACAACAGCTCTGCTCTCTGACTTTCCAACCACACAGGGGAGAGGAATAATGCTTTGTCCATACATTTGTCATAATTTCCCAAAGAATTGTCAATACAGCGTCTGTGTAAACATAAGAAAAAACATGTACATTGGAGAGCATCAGAAAGTATTCGTATTCCAATTCCAGGATCTAATTTGCTGCTTTGTTACTTCTTTGTTGTATAACTATGGGCAGTTCTACCAGGGATAGATATATCACGGTGTTCGGGTGGCAAAAAACCACAGACAAATGACCCACTGATACAATTTACACTTCAGATCGGTTCAAGTAATTTCATAATTGCATCTGTAAATGTCTATGAACCAAGGCTTTAAATTTGAGGGATCTTTTTTCTACATCCAAACGGGAACATGAATGTTTCTCTACCTCATGCACATGATGGTGAATAGCTACAGAAAATGCTATTAGCCACATCTATATTGTGAAAGTGGAAGTTGTATAAATACCTTTGGAGTCCTTTATGTAGATCATGCTTTTTCCCTGTGTTTGTGCACTGCAGAATGTTGTTATAATAAATCAATGATAAAGGCTTTATTTACACTACCGTAATACTATTGGATCAAACTACATTTATATTTAATGAGAAGTTGAATAAATATGTGGTATTATATTTCTTGCAGTCTAACTTTTTCTCATCTGTCAATATGAAAGGGAGTTCTAGAAAATATGTTTAATAATGCCTTAATGGCTTTGATTAATGTAGATTTTAATTTTTTTTCCCCTAGAATGTAGGGTTTGCTTTCAAGCAGTTGGAATATTATCATTTCCTGAGAACTAAATTTGTTCAAATGTGATTATTTTTTTTAAAAAAATAACCCTTGAAAGAATTTCAGGTGGAAGATAAGTAATAAACTTATTGTGCATCTTCAAGGATTAGCCTCATACGTATTTTCCATCCAGCAGTTATTTAATGAACATGGAAGTGATGGTCTGCAACTTTCTCAGATAGATTGATGAGCTTTTTATTTGTCCTTGGCTCTTTATCCATATTCTTGGTGGTGGTTCTGTTCTTCAATTGCATTTTCTGTGGTTTAAAAATCAGAGCTTATCAGTCATGTTCTACCCCTTTTGTCTGCAGGTGGCATGATATTGCCAACATGTCCCACAACAAATCCTTTTTTGCGTTAGAGCTGGCAAACAAAGAAGAGACAATCCAGTTCCAAACTGTGAGTAGATTTTTACTTGTCTTTTTTCACTAAGACATCAGCAAATAAAAACACAAATTAAGACTTACAGCTTTCATAAATCTGATAAAATTGTTAGTCTAGGGCTGCATGGTCAGGTCCGCAAAGTACAGTTTTAGGGAAAACCTGGTGATAGTAATGAAGTTATATTAACAAGCAAAATTGGTCAGTGCTAATTTAATCTTAAAAATTTTGGCGGCTTGTCTGAAAGCAAGTGAAGGGTATGCGTATTTGGCCTAATATGCAAATTTTGTTTTTGTTATTTGGCAGGAGGATATGGAAACAGCAAAATACGTGTGGAGGATGTGTGTGGCAAGACACAAATTTTACAGACTAAATAAATGCATCCTGTAAGTAGAATACTTTTACAGAACTCTTGGTGCCCTTGAAGCTTCTATGGGAAGTGAAATCTTTCATAACCTCTGTGATGTCTTTACTGTCCTTTTTAGATGGTAATAATTAATGACTTGGTGTTTTTTTTCTTAACCTTTTTTGAGAAAGTACTTATCTCCAATTTCTCAAACATGTTCTGCATTACAACAGAGGACAGTATGAAACACTGATATCTTACCACAAGTACTAGTGTTTGGCCCCTGCTGCTGGATCTCAGGGCTGTGACTGACTTTAGTTGCTTTGGGGGCTACTATTGCTAGAATGTTTGTGAGCTACTGCAATCACTGGGATTTTGGCCTGAGTGAACTGCTCTGAAAGGACACTCGAGAGGCCTTTAAAAGGGCGGGAAGTGTATGTGAAGCACTCCTGAAATGTGCTGGATTGACAGCTGAGAGGTATGTGGTCCTTTGGATATCCATGGAATCCGTATAGCTCAAGTGGCACCAGTGCAAAGTAAATTTAATACAATTCATCAAATTAATTTTAAATGGGCTGTTTTCCAACTTGTAAATCAAGGACTGGAATTTGAGCTACTCTACAGCTTTCCTTCAGTTGTTACTTCAGTCAAAGAATAGAGAATTAGACCCAGTGAATAGTCTGTCATAAAAAAGCATGATTCCCAAATGTTTAATTCCTCTACTTTGTACAGGTGAAGATAGCTATGGAGGGGTTAGTCCAACATTTTCTGAGGCCAGTGGAAAGATAATGGAATATTTTGTACTGCAGATGACTCGCTAGCGTGTTTGATGCTCATTTATTTTAGAAGAGTAAGATTAATTTGGAATAAAGTAGACCTTATACCTCTAAGCTTGTAAACCCGTAAGCCTTTTGAGAGGGATAAGAAATATTGGTAGTAGTGCATTTGTGGGACTTGTGCTTTACTATCTGAATAACGTTCTAAATCTATAATTCTGTATTGAACATCAGTCTCTAGGATTACTTACTTTAACCCTTTCACCACAACATGGTTTTATTGATAAGTGAAGTCCTCAAAAAAACCTTTTACTGATTATCTCTAAGATTCCCTTTCATCTGATCCTGCTGTTGAAAATTGTCTTATGCATGCCTGTATTAAGTTCAGGGATTTTTTTTTCTTTCTCTGTACATACCTTGTCTTTAGAGACTCCCTGGACTCTCCACCTGAGGAGGGCTCTCAGAAATCTTCCCTCATTCTTTCCCTTCCACGCTTTCCAATCCTTTCTCGTCCTTCACTTCCCAAAGGGTGAGCTGAAAAATCATCTTTCTGAAATCCATCAGTTCCTGCATGTCTATTATTCTGCTGTCTTTTGATCTCTGTCAAGATGCAGCTTAAGGTTTCTGAACCTTACATCCTGGAGAATATCCAACAAATTATGAAAATTTATTACCATTAGCTTGAATCTTAGAACATACAAATGCTCATGCAGTATAGTCGTGCTTTCTGTAATATCCGTAACGTTACATTTTGTAAACAGTTTTATGCCTGGTCTTGTAGAACAGGCAACTTACAGTATGAGATTTTACATGGGGTTCAAATTTGGAGCTAGTCCCTTGTTATTCTGCTGCTTTTTCTGCCCTGCTGCAGTGCTTCAGGGATGTCTCCCTTTTATGCCTCATAGAAAGAAGGCAGAGAAATAACTGAGGTATTTTGTTCCTGGTTTTGTGATTCTGCTGGTATTATCTGTGATGATGGTTTATGTACAGAGCTCTTTTCTTCTGAGACTGTTGGGGAGGACTGTATAACTCCAAGAAATTTACAGTGATTTTACTGGACTTGAGAGCACTTTCCAAGGTTTGAAATTGATCTTGGTGCTGTTAAGAATCACTTCTCACCATAAAATTTCTTCTGTAGACAAACTCAGCCCGTTACAGTGAACCCTGTTAGAAGGCGGTCTTCCTCCAGGATGTCTATGGTAAGGAGAGCAAATAGTTCGATATTTGCATTTTTATGGATTTCAGTTGACTTTGGATCGGACATTAATTTCCTTTAGTGAAACAGAAGGAACAGTGAAAAAGATGAGTCTAGTATGTAAGGAACTGTTTCTGACTTGTAGAAAAAGCCACTGTGTAATAATCTGAATACTGGAATTAAAGTAGTTGCGATGAAAAATATTTTAAACACTTCTACTTTTAATTTGGTTGCCCGGTCTCTAGGAGACTCATCTAGATGTCAGATGACAAGAGACAGTCTTGGGTTGCTGATACGTGGTTTTGGTTTTGTTTCCTTCTTTTTTATTATTTCTTGTATGACCTCACAGGAGAAACTTACATTGCAAATTTAGACAAGCGGTTTAAGACTAAGGCTTTGTGAACATCATATATGATATATATATATAAAAAATATTATACATTATATATAAAAAAATCAAGATTTATTTTTTAAATAAATCATGTGATTTAACTAACAATAAGACGCTTGCTTTCTTAGCCCAAGCCTCAGCCTTATATGATGCCTCCACCACCTCAGCTGCATTACAATGGTCATTATACTGAACCATATGCATCC
>JAOXJK010000040.1:46362502-46394929 GCA_025774025.1 Xenus cinereus | reverse complement strand
GAGTAACTCTTCTGACCCTTCTCAAACAAGTAAGATACTATTTTTTGAGGACATGTCAGCTAATTCTGACTTTTTAGTGCTTATAATAGCATTTACAGCATCAGGGTATGAAAGCTTGTCTAAAATTGAATCAGCTAGAATACCTTAAATTTATAAAAAAGAAATACAATTTTATTTACTCACTTTTACATTATGCTTATGATATAAAACACATTTTTTAGCTATGTGCCTATACAGTTTTAAACATTGTATCTCTTCTGTATCTAGTGTGACAAGATGCAGCTAAAAAATGGGAGGGAGATACAATGCTCACAATGGGCTCCTATTCCTGGAGCATTACTGTCTTTTGTCAGTTTGTGCATCTTCAAATGGCTGATTTAAGAATCAGGGAAAGGAAGTTTTCAGTAATTACTCATCTAATGCCTTTCTTTTTACAGATCTCTGTTGGTGGCATAGAGTGGGATTACATTGCTACGCAGGGCCCTTTGCAGAACACGTGTCAGGATTTCTGGCAGATGATCTGGGAGCAAGGGATTGCCATCATAGCTATGGTGACAGTAGAGGAAGTGAGTATAAACTGAGTCAGGTTTCTCTTAGAAATTCCCCAATGATTTTGTTACGGTCTGTTAGAGGAAGGGGATCTTTCCTCCAACAAGATGACCAATCAAAGATAAATTTCTAGTGACCCCTTTACCATTCTGTCTTGCTTTCCTTGGCAGAAAGATGTAACTTTGAAAACTCTTCTTTCCTGTGAGAGTGATGAGACACTGGAACAGGTTGCCCAGGGAAGCTGTGGATGGCCTGTCCCTGGAGGGGTTCAAGGCCAGCCTGGACGGGGCTTTGAGCAACCTGGTCTGGTGGGACGTGTCCCTGCCCAGGGCAGGGGCATGGAACTAGATGACCTTTAATGTCCCTTCCAACCCAAACCATTCTATGATTCTAGGATTGGTTTACTCAGTGAGAAGCCATAATACTGTAGTAGGACTTAATAGAGGAGAGATACATTTGTTATAGGAGCATTAGTTGTATTAGTATTCTTATGCTTCTTGTTCAGCAAGTGTTTTACTTTTAAGGAAAGTGGGCGAGAAAAAAGCTTCAGATACTGGCCACGTCTTGGTTCAAGACACAACACTGTAACGTATGGAAGATTTAAGATCACCACACGATTCCGTACGGACTCGGGCTGCTACGCAACAACGGGTTTGAAGATTAAGCATCTTCTCACAGGACAGGAGAGAACAGTTTGGCACCTGCAGTACACTGACTGGCCGGAGCATGGTTGCCCGGAGGATTTAAAGGGTTTTCTCTGTAAGTTGTATTTAATAGCTTTGGTTTGGGGCTGTTTCTGTTTTTTTTAATACCTCCTAAAATGCTACACGTGAATTAATATTTGGTAATTATGCCAGGCATTCTGCTGTAAGAGGTTCCTGCACACCAACAAGAGATACTGAGTTACATTTTTGGCAGGAGTACACCTGCCAGTTTTTTAAAGTGACTGTTTATGTCTAAAGGCAAATACATAATTTACTAAAGGCTCATATAGATTAAAACGTAATCGCATCACACACTACACATTTGAGTGTGTTCCAGAAGCAGCAAGATGGCCACAAGCTGCCTTTGGTGAGGAGTAGGGGAACAAGGCAAAGAAAGCCCTACAAACGTTAGATAATCTTTGTTGCTCTGTGTTGCTTTGCTTGGGATATGACTTGTGAGTGCATCATTTTTCTGTGGGATGTCTTATGTTAAATTACTACTTTTCTGGTGGTGGTACAGCGTAATAGCATGGCTTATGTGGCTTCACCCCCTGAATTTATTACTCTTATCTTGTTGAACTTAACAGCTTACTTGGAAGAGATACAGTCAGTGCGGCGCCACACGAACAGCACCGCGGATCCTAAGAACTCCAATCCACCCGTACTGGTGCATTGCAGTGCAGGTGTGGGACGAACAGGAGTGGTCATTCTGTCAGAAATCATGATCGCTTGTTTGGAACACAATGAGGTGATCTCTTTTTCTTCCTCATGCTTTAAATTATGCGAGGTAGTGGAAGAGTAAATAACCTGCCTAACAAAGGTGTTATGGCTCTTCGTCTGAGTGTTCCCAAGATGTGTCCTTTGGCAGAGCCCTTAAAACTATGGCTGAAAAAGCTCTTGGCAATTCAACAGAAGTTAATAATCTTCTAGAGTTGCCCACTTAAACACTGGCTACTGGAATGCTCATTTGGAGTCTGGACTCCGTAAGATATTGAGTCACTGTGAGGAACAAGCTGTGCCCTGGACTACTGAGCATATTTCAGGATTTCACCCTGACTTGCCACTTTTACTTCAGGTCTTAGTTTTAATTGATAATATTCAAGAACGTGCTTTTGGCCAGTCTCTCTGCTTGTTATTAAATATTTTGTTCCAAAGTGAGTGTATTTGCAGTATCCGTCTCAGCAGAGGACAAGGCAGTAGTTTAATAGAATAAAACCTGGTCAGCTTTTAACCAGAAGTGAACAGCTGTAAAGTGTTTGTTAATAACATAAGGTGCATCTGAGAATCAACAAACTGTTTTGCTGGGCATCCCTGTCCTAACACTGTGACAGACTTTTGCAGCCATTAGGAATGTGAAGACCCCATGAGATGGGCAAGTTTAACGTGATGCCTATTTCACAGGGGAGGAGGAGGCACGGTCAGTGGTGTAGTGCAGGTGCAGGTAATGAATTGTCAGAGCTGAAACTGGAGCAGCTGGCTCTGCCCTTAGGTCACTGGTCCTGCTCTAAACCTCCCCCTGAGAAAGTGCCAACCGGTCTCCTTGCTCACCAGTCACTTGCAATGGTTTATTCTCTTCCTCCAGATGCTGGACATCCCACGAGTGCTGGACAAGTTGAGGCAGCAGAGAATGATGATGGTGCAGACTCTTTCACAGTACACTTTCGTCTATGGAGTTCTCGTTCAGTTTCTCAAAAGTTCTAGACTTATTTAATCCCTGCCACTTCCTGAGGGACCCTGCAAGAGTTTACAGAAAGAAAATCACAGTTGTCCAGGCAGATCTGGTCTCACTGGTGTTTTCTTCATACGATGAATCACACGGTTACCTTTTAGGGCTGGTATGTGACTGTTAAATGTGAGTCATTGTAACAGTCCCTGCAAAGCAGGATCTTCACTGGACTAAATTCTTCCCATGTTCAGCTACAGTCAAATTAAGGGAATGATTTTACTTGTATTGGTCTGTAGTACTTGCATACGTTCTTTAGGGTGGTGTTACTCTGGGCAAAATAAGTATCTTATGGAATGGAAGTACACGGCACAATTTTACTAACATTGTGTTGTAAAGCATAATTGTTAACTGTGCGAAAGCTAAAATCTCTTGGTGCATGTGGGGTGAGAAACCTGCTCCTTGGGAATGTAAAGGTCTCAGGCAGTTTTGTTCTGCTTTCAATTTTATACTTAGAACAATACATCTATATTTTTTAAAATGAACTTTTGGTTTCCTCTGGTTTACTCAGCAAAATTAGCAGCTCTTAGATATTTTAAGCTGTTGCTTTAAGGACGGTTATTTTTATATTCATTTTTAATTAAAAGAACCCAAAACACCAAAACCCAAAATTTTTTAAACAGCATAATGTTTTCAGAGAAGACTGACAACGTTTGAACTAACTTTTCAAAAATCATGCAGAAAGTACTAGGGGAAGCTGTTGGTAGGTAGTTGCAGTGCCGTGTAAAGGAACTGACAAGTGAAAGGTGATGTTAACTGCCGATAACTTCCACTTGAGCGGAGGCGTGTTTACCTGCAAAAAGCAGGAGGAAAATACTCTAATTATTTACAAGGTTCTTGGAAACAAATGAATGAGAGAAAGTACATATTCAGTATTATTCATATATTTAGAGGACAGTTTGATTTTACTGGCTGAAATCAAAGTGGATGCAAATGTTTTAAGCACTTTTTTTTTGCTCTGTTATTTATGTAGTTAAACATAGAAGCTATAATCATGCATTGTTTCATATAGTAATATACCATTACTAACCTGTTATTTTAGGAAGAGCCTTTTAAGTTGATGAAGTGAGAGAACCAAAATTGGAGTGAGGAGGTGCATAGTGGCAAAGCGGAAATGATGGTATGAAACATAATGGAGGAGTGTGGCAGCTATGATTGCTGGTTTACACAGTGTAAAGGTGACCATTAAAAATGTCTCTGTTCCCAGTCAAGAAAGCTTTTAAACCACTGGAAGTCTCTGTAGAATCCTTCAGATTATTTTGTCAGTACTAGAACAGATTCGGCTAATGCCATGCAGTGTTGCAATGAAGAATATCCCTAGAAGCTGTTTGAGAGAACACCTGCAGAATGTCAAAGCTCTTGGAGGTGACACTGGAGATGTGGGTATGTTTGTAGCTGTGTGGGTGGCTGTGGCACGGACCCGAAGATGAGTCCTACCTTTGCTAGTTTCCATTTTGGCCCCTGGGTCTGGTCTAAGGACAGTATCCCTAAATAATCCTCCGTCTGTGGTTTTCAGATGGGGACAGTGTGGTTTTACCTGCCTTTACAGGTGTTGTGAGATGCTGAGTTGAAAATCCCTATTCAAAAGCAAGCTGTTAGTTTCTAGATCTCCAGTTTGATTTCAAGAAGACCCTATGGTAGACCAGTCTGCAGGCGTGTTTTTAAGCGTCCATTTCCCTTGATACCTGCTTACCAAAATCAAATGAGACTGAAGGTCATTTTTATCACTGGTGAAATATGTCATTTTTTTCTGAGCTGTAAGAAGGGTTTGGAAGCTACTATGGATAATTAAAGCCCCTTCAAAACAATAATCATCTCCCAAAACATTAATTAAGAATAATAAATAGATTGCCTCAATTTCCTCCACTTCCACAAAAAAACTCCCATGGTCCAAATGATGTGCTAATATGTCATTCTGTACAAAATGTATTACTTTAAAGTACACTGTATTAATCTACTGCATTTGGTCTGGTTTCACACCAAATTGTGAAATGCTAGGAAATGTTAACTGCCAGGTGTAAAAACCAATTTGACACATCTGTGTTAGCAGAAGTACTGAAAGAAACAAACGTATTCATAGCTATTTGTATCTGCTGTGTTTTGAAAACGTTCCTATTTTTTGCCACCATTCACATTTATCTTCAGCAATAATTTTGCATGGGAAAGTAGGCTCTAAAATGCAGTTTGTAGCATTTCCGTTTCTGAACTTTGTACCGTGATCTTCATAACCTGACACAGGCAGCTTTTAAAGAACTTAGATACAACCACAACTTCAAGCAACAGTTTTTAGCTGTTCGTCAGTTACCGGGACAGACCGTCAGCTGTGAAGCATTAAAAGGAACAGTTAAAGCAAGCAATTTTATCCAAAATTTATGGAGTTATTTGAGGTGGGTGAGGAAATGTGTGTCTTTTGGCTTTCTTTTCTGTTTTGCTGAAAGAAGCTGTGTTCACTTTGAGGCAGTTGCTCTCTAATCTGGTAGTCACACTCTAGATTTATTTTTTTAAGCATAACATTGCTACCTCCTCCACTTCAGCTTTCAGTTCTGTCCATCAGCGGTCTGTTTTTGCATTAATAGACTTGACCTTAATCGTCCTGACTTTCTGTGAGTTTTCCCACTGAAGACAGCAGGGTTGCTTTTGTGTGGAAGTCTATGGCTCCAAGTCAGCATTGAAAATGAGCAGTTTCTCTTCTGAAGATACCAAATGAAAACAAACTTCACAACATCCTGTAACAAAATTAATTTTAAAAAACATTGTTTAGATTTTCAGTTAACTTTTAAAAGAAAATTCAGTTTTTAGCACTTTGTTCTGAGCCTTGAAAAGGGATGCTTTTTTACCTGTAGTTGCACTCAGTGCTTCTTGAAGTGTTGGACATTATAAGAACATCCACTGTCCAAATCCAGCCACAGTGTGAGTCGGAGGTGGATTTATTTGTCAAAAGCTTAAAACTCCATGATAAGCCTGTCCATTTTGCCAAATGTGCTTTTGTTTTTATGGGGATGAAACCAGATTATTATGCAAGATTTGAACTGACTTTTTTTAGTAAGAAAAGTTGTGTGAAGATATCCTTGCAGTAAATGGTGAAGATGATGCTGATCTCTAGGGATACCAGAGCTCTCAGGGATAAATAAAGGTGCTATATACTGTCAAGAGACAGGTTTGACTGTCTTTTGTGGGCGAGGTGGTGGAAAATGCTTTTTAGAATCAAATTCTATGAAGAGTCAGGAGAAGAACCCACAAAGTGCAGTAGGAGCTTCTGCACGTTTGATTTCTGTTCTGCTCTAACGAGAGATTTTTTGGCCCAGGAATCTTTGTACTTGGGCGAGTAGCTCTTCTCTAGGAACGTAAATCAGAGCCCTGTTCTGTGGCAGAGAAGCTGTGGCACAGAGGGGAGTTTTGCTCAGCTTTCTTGAAGCCCGCACAGGAGCGCTCTCCCTTTCCTGCTGTCCCCCATGAAAAGCAGGAAGAGTTTTATGCCTTAATACTGCTCAGACTGATACCTTTTGCACAACTGAATGGTGAAAACTACAAGTGCAGGGTGCTACGGTTTTTATCTAGAAATACATTTAATTCAAAGCAGGTGAGCAAGGCAGAGTTCCTATAGTTTCTTGGGATGAAAAGCTGCTCTGACTTACCATCAACGTTTAGAAAAAAAAGTAAAGCAATAATGGATAAATTTAAACTAAATGTGTACTAAAATGGAAAAAAAATCTCAGCATTTTGAGAAATGTATTTTTGGCTCCTCTTGTAATGCTGTGTATCTTTTTTTTTTTTTGAAGTGGATGACATTTGGAGCAGTTTTCTCCAAAAATATCTTCTTAAATTTAATAAGTAAGACTACCTGAGGCTGCTGCTACATTTTCCTTGTTGGAGCAGCTGTTAGAGTTGAGCAGCTCATAGATTTCAATGGCCTCTGGACCAAACTTGGGAACTGCAGGGTTGGTTATCATACAAGCTGGCTGTGTAACCAGACCTCGTTTTTAATATCAGTAAACCCTGGACTTAAAAATAGCGAACTCCTTACTATAATTCAGTAGTTAGTTCAAATTATTAATTTAAAAGAAACAACACTTCAGTTGTTAAGAACTCCGTGCTTTAGGGTCTGGTTTTGTGGTTTTTTCAATACTGCAGTGTCATGCAAAGCCAGGGTCCAGTCCTCCAAGATACAGAATTCCTGCAGTTCTTCCTGATATTGTAGGAATTAAAACGGGCTTATTGCCAATGAAAGCTTGAGCCCTTAAAGCATGAATACTCACATGTCTGCTTTAAATTTAAATACAGATTACAAGAATTAACCAAAAGAATGCAGCAGGAATGTGCACACATGGAGCTACAGCATTCAAAGAAGAAGTAGCTGAGATAGTTCGGAAGAAATTCTCTTGTGAAAGGACAAAATGTTGGAAGTGGAGAGTGAGGATTTGAGGAATGGCTGAAGGCATTTGGAGGAGGATTTGGAACATTTTGCATCCACAGTAGAGCTGCTAGAAGGGTTTGATTCATATGGTATGTTTTTCATGGCGTGGTAGGGTAAGTGAATATGTAGTCATAGGTGTTATTTTAACTGGCATTTTAAAATGTGATTTTTTGAAACTCCAAATATTTTTTTTCAGAGGCTCTGTTATTTTTACGTATCCTTTCCAAATTAATTTAATGCAATCTGTCAGCTCAGTCTCTGTTTACTTATTAAAGGTCAGAGTTTTCAGAGCATGGTCTCTGGTTTTACACATGCGAAGTGCAGGGGGAATAGGCGTAGGTGCAGTTTTGTAGTGATAATTCCGAGTGGATGCAGGTGAGATGATTTGAAAGTCTAAATACTTTGTGAATGCAGCCAGTTTACAGTAGGTGTGAGTTGCACCAGGTTAAGGCTGGGCTGAAATTTAGGCCCTTGAAATGTGGAATTTAACATGTGCTCGAAGTTACATTGCAGGGCAGCATTTGCAGTACAGTGGTATTAAAATAATACTGTGCTGGGGTAAGGGAAAAATCTTGAACTTCAAAGAACTGTTGCAAATGTGTGTAAAAAAAAATAATATTAAAATCCAATAAATATTTCTTAGTAAGGTCCTGTTGGGGACCAGCTAGCTTGGTGCATTCTGTTGGCATCACATATGTTCCTTTAAGGTCTATCGGGGCTGAAAAAAAAAAGGACTTGTTAACTTCAATGAGCATTTCAAAAAACAGTTGCTAAATGGCCTTTGGTTCTGTTCTCTGCTATTTTCCACGTGATGCTGTGTTCAGTGATGAAGAATAACCTCCAGTGTATTTGTTCTTTGGAAGACTATTACTCAGCTCTAATTAGGGAACGAAGATAGAAATCAAATGCAAAGAATCTAATGAATAGTTTCCAATAGATCCAGCCTGGGGCAAGTGAGAGAGCAAGGCTGTAGATAACGTAAAGTTATTTTGGATCAGATACATGGCAGTCCGAACTACCAAATTCTTAATTTTATGAGCACAGTTTCAGAAGGTACCTGACTTTTATAAAGGGAATTTAAATGCTGTTTTTCCATTTGGAAATATTTAGGTGAAATACGGAGGCTCTTAAAATACTTTAAAGACTTTGCAAATGCCATTGATTTTTTAGAATGGTGGGAAACTTGATGAGGAAAACCCATGTAAAATCCTCCAGTCTGTCAGGCTGGCGTATGTGCTCTTTGCAAAGATACTTTCTTAAATGGCTTTGACATCCCCAAGGTCCCTCTCCTCTGTATGGCTGGTCTGGGGGGACTCGGATGGAAATTTGGGAGGCTTGACCTGTCAGATCAGTGAGTGCGTCACCTCCTGCGCATCGCTGATGCGTCACCTCCTGCGCATCGCTGAAATCTCTTCCTTTGGTTAAAGCCAGTGGGCGTTTGAAGTCCTTTCAGCAGTTTTGTGGGATTGAGTCCTTAATGTCAGAGGAACGCAGGGTCTGGCTTCGTTTTCGTTTGAGCCAGTTTGCAAGGATTTAAATGGGACTTTGTTTAAACAGTAGCATACGTGAAGTATTATTTTCTAGTACTAAGCTAGTGGTTAACATGTCTATTTTTGCTGTCTTGCCACCAATACTGTAAAAATGTATAATCAAAGCAGCTTTAATTCTTGTAAAACTGAAATTGGTTTGTAAAACAATGTACAAATTGTGTTTCATAGACAGAAAAGCTTGTATTACTGAATGTAATATATGTGAAATGAATATATTATAGTCTATTTTTGCCATGGAAATAAATATTTGAAGCAACTGTGAGTTTTTATTGTTCCATTATTAAAAGAAAAAGCAGCGAACGAGTTTTCATGTGTAGTCCTAGGTTGAGACTTTACCTTATGTACACAAAGGGGCTATTCCTCTTCTGAAGCACCGCAGGTACTGTCCTGAATCTCAGTATGAAGATAAAACTTCTGCTGTCAAGTACCAATAGCTGTCATCTTTGTGGCAGGAAAGTCTTGCCTCAGCTGCCCTATCATTTTGTTTACAATGTTTTGCATTTTCTGAAGCTATTTTTGTTATTGAACATTCAATTTTCCCTGTAACCTTTAAGTGGAGGAGGGATGAAAAGATTTTGAAAGTTGAAAAACCCTTTCCAAAACCATGTGAGAGAGGAAAGAGCTGGTTGTAGACTTACTTCTTATAGTTCGAGCTTTTAACTAAAATTTGTCTTCTAGGTATGCTCAATTGGATGGCATTAATCAGCTTAAGGTAAGATAGTGTCCGACCAGCTGTCTATGTGCTTCTCCGATCAGTTCCCAAATCCTGAGGAATGTCCTGTGCGGTGTTCAGTGTGGGCAAAGCTTTCTTATCTGACATGGGTTCAAAAATCAGAAGAGGGAAATGTGAGTCTTGGGATCCTAAACACATGGTAAAACCACCCAGCAGTTCCGATTAGACTTCTTATTTATACTGGTTTTAGACCCGGGGAAAAGGTCTCTTCAGAAACCTAAATTTCCCCTAAACCTAAATCGCTCTAAACTGTAGCTGTTTTTTTCCAGCCACTGTAAAATCCCTGTTAGAGCCTTCTGGTGGCCAGAGCTGGCTGATGGAGAAGAGGCTAGACTCCTGGATTTGGTACAGCCAGCCAGCAGCTTTCTTGGGCAAGAGCTCCAGGACTTCCTACAAGAGAAACTCGGGGGAGCTGATGAGAGAGGCTCCTCGCCTAGTAATTTTTTTTGTATTTTATGCCCATTCCTTTTCCCCGTGGAGTCAATGACAGTATATAAATGCCTGTTCTCTCTCTCTCCACTGTCTTTATGAGCATCCACTGGAAGGCTGGACTCCGCGTGAAGACAGAAGGTGCCCAGTGCCACAGAGATGTTGCCAGTTTACCTCCTGCAGCCCAAGAACTGCTGGTGGATGATCACAGTCTGTGAGTATGATGGGAACATCACTTATGCAGGTGCCAACAGCAGAATGGTGTTGCAGGAGGTGGGTGAGGACGGGGTGATGGGTGAATGCTCCTCAGCGCTGAACTTCATGAGTTACTCGGTATCACTGTGTACCCCCTTGGCTCAGTCTGGCTCTTGGGCAAGTCCAACCTTCTGCCACCAGCATTTGTGTTTGAGCAATGGCGCTTGTGTGGCTCCAGTGCAACATGGTGGTTCTGATACTTAGGAGCTAGTTCTGTTATTACAATTGCTTTAAACTGATGTCACTAATTCAAAGAAGGACCAAGCATAAGTAGGAAATGGGTGAGCCTTGGGACTATTTTACCACAAAACATCTTTATCTTTGAGGTGCCCAGGGTTGAAGACAGGTAACATTTGGTTTCGTGGTGTTTTGGGGGAGCTCTTCTGAAGCAAGGACTTCAGGGCACATGCATGTTCTTGGGCTCTCCGCTTGCACAACATAGATGTGGGAGCTAGAAATGGTAGAGCTTAGAAAAATTCCATCCCGTTTCTGATCAGTCACCGCATCTCCCAAACAGATCTGCAGGACAATCTTTCAGATAGCCACCTAACTTTAAACCAAACATCTGCCATACCCAACGTATCAAACCAGTATTTTTTGCTGCCCTGCTTATTCTATGGATTTGAAATACCTGCTGTAATAAACCAAACAACCAGAAAAGACTTTGGAGGGCTTGCAGATGAGGTTCAGATTATTGTTATTATTAACCATTTCTAAAATGACAATCATGTGCCTTACGTAAGTTTAGAAGGACATCAAATCCTTCCACGAACAGACCCTGAATTGTCATACCCAGAGGCGAATGAAGAATTTTCACTGGTGTTACGTACCTCTGGAGAAAGCCCCTGTCAAGCCTGGCTAATACTGATAATCAGTGCTCTGAAGGAACCGCGTGCTTTGTGTGTGTGTGTGTATCTGATTTCTTCTGCCTGCTGCATGCTGTGCTACTCACGACCGACTGAAGCTGAAAATGTCCTTCCATTGACAAAACCTTTAGCAAAAGCCTTCAGGACATTAGGAAATAGTTTGAGGGTTTAGTTTGATAACGTGGAAGATATTATTTTAGCAGATTTGTCAGCGTTTATTGAGTTTCCTGCACCACAGCAGTATAGGAATAAATTCCTTGGTTCTGAACTGAGTGTCTCTAAGCATCCAGAAATAGCAAGTGCTCACTCTATATTTCAAAAATTTTGTCTCCTGAAGATCAGGAGCTGCAGGTCTCTATCACTTTAAATTCCATCGGTCACCAAGTGTTTATTTCTCTCCCTGAGTTAGGAGAAGCAATTTAATTAGAAAGTATAAATCTTAGAGAATTGTACTGCCTCAGTTTTCCTTTTTAAGCCATCCTTTAACTGACAGACTAAAAATATGACATTATTTTTATTTCCCGATTCTTGTGGTCCTGAAAGCTATCTTGCAGTAGCAGGCCAGCTATAATAATCAGTAAATCTGATTAGATTATCTTTGGGGGTGACTTCTGGCTTGAAAAGGAGACTTATATAGACAAGAACCAAGTCTATCAAAACTTGGGGGTTCCATTCAGTTCCTGACCAGCAGCTCCAGAGCGATGAGGTTGAAAACCACACACAACACAGGCTCAGCCGGAGAGACGTGGCTGCTGATCCCACTTGTGATGGTGAAATATCCCCCCGGGACACTGGACCCAAGGACTTGTTCCTCCCAGGGTGTTGGGAGGAGATTCTTTCTCCCTCTGTCCTGCTGAATGGCTCTTATAGCCTTTCCCTGAAATGATCCCTTCTGTAGATGCTCCCTGACTCTTGCTCAAGTCCACGGGTTCCTGTAGCCTGTGGTCATCTGTTTTCTCCTTCCTAAGGGGAGGGGAAACACTGCGCTATGCCAGTAGTCAGGAAGAAACGTAGCTGGTTGATGAAAGATTTGTCATCTTCCCAAGTTTCTCACAAGTTTTAAAGGGTGGAAGGAGCTGTTCCATGGCCACCTCAATCAGAATCAGCGGTGGGAATGCGAACAACAAGTATTAGATGTGGTAGCTTTGATGCATTGTGTAAAAAAAAATCAACAATCTACCTAAGATGAGGAGCATTGCTGAGTGTGTGCACTCCCTGTAGTCAGAGCAGTTTTTCCTTAGTGCCCTGGTGTTTGTTAGGAGGGGTGCCAAGGCGTTACGCACTTCCAGTGCATTTATGCCATCAAGGTGGAAACAAAATGCTCCATTTGAGCCTGTTTTCAGGACAGGTCAGCATTATCCCTCTGCACAATGGACGGGTTGACATAGAGCTTAGTGACATGGTTTAGTGATGGTTTCTTATCAGGTTCAGGTTGATGCTTGGACTAGATGATCTTAAAGGTCCCTTCCCACCTAGACAATTCTATGATTCTATGACAAACAAGCAGAACTGAGGCTGATTTACATTCTCTGTTAAAAGAGACCAGAAATACTGCACTAAAACTACAGTCTGAATAGTCCTGATACCTGTGATGTTACCTTTGGCCATGAGCTGGCCCGTCCCATTCTTCACCTGTCCCGTAGCTTTGTTACTGGAGCACGCCAGAGACTGTCATCGTGCTTTATAGCAGGGGTGTCCTCTCACCTATCAGTGGCTTCTGCAGGTCAAGGGATAGACAGCAAGAAGCTGGTTGTGGAGATGTGCTCAGGAGCCCTTTGCAGAGATCTGATTGCACCATGAGGTGAACTGAACAGAGGCTCTGAGAAGTTCAAGTATTGAGGACCAGCCATAGGGAAAACACACACTGTGGAAGGCTACAATCCAGAGACCTGTGTTTAAGCTGAAAGCCCCTGTGTAAGGCTTAAGACTTCCAAGGTGGGATGGGAGGACTCACCATGCAAGTTTGTTTCTGGGGAAAGAGCAACCGAGCTGAGAGCTCGAGGAGCTCTTCTGACTTTCTCTGACAATCCACTGTTATCTGAGATGGTTGTTCCCAGCATTTGGGAAGCCTCGTAGCCAGCTCCCAAACCCACGCTATCGGTATCATCTCTGGTCTTGCTTGTGTCAAACGTCAGGAAAAAGCAGGGTGTCAAATGCCTCTGAGCTGGATTTCTGGTTGGAGAGGCTCCACCTCTGAGGTCCTGCAAGGAATTCTCAGGCTGACGGGAGAGCTTCGCTTCGGATTTGGCGTGTGAGCGTGCTGATGGGCGAGAGAAACAGATAGCTGGGAAGAGCTGGGGTCACCTCCCAGTTCTGTTACTCATCTTCTGGAGGCTGTGGCTGCTGTGAGCTGTAAGGCACGCTGCTGCCCTCGCCCAGATACTGTAAGGGGAGTCCTAGGGGCTTGCTGAATTCTTGGGATAACTGCGGAGAGCTCTGCACCTCGTGCTGCAGATCACGCTGCCCGTCCTCTGTGAGAAAGGGACAGCGTAGCCCTGTGGCCTGCCAGGCTGAGGCCCTCTTCGAGTTTCTCTCTCAAGTTTCATGTGCCTCCCTACTCCATTTATGTAGCCTTTACTTGTCCTTCTCAAGGTCTAATTTCGTTCCCCTGGTGCGGTCGGACTGGATGGACTGGGGGGGGGGGCGGTGTGTGCCGAAGCCTGGGATCTACGGGAGCAGGGAGCGCCCAGTGGGGATGGGTGTTCGGCGCCTCTGGCTTTCCTGCAGCCCAAAACGTGGTGCTGGGTTGGGACCCCACACCTTTTTCAGGCCAGTCTCACAACTGAAAAGATGAATTGAATGTGGCTTTTGTGTGTCGTCACCTGGGTGTCAGGGACACACTTGTCTGCCTGCTGGCCTTAGCTTAGTGGATGAGCTAAAAGGATCGGTCCTTTTAAGAAACCTGAAGAGAGAGCCCAGCTGCTCTGGAGGCTTTCTGCAGAGAACAGAGTCACAGCACTCTCAATTTTGGTTCCCTTCATTTGAGATAACTCTTCTTGTTGCTACTCGTGGACTGCCTGACATCCTAGAGTTCCTCCTAGGTTTTCCTGAAGGTGGTGGAGCGGCGGGTGCTCTGCAGCGCAGCTGATGATTTGTCACGCCAGCGATAGCGGCCGATTCTTCGTTCCCCTCCCAGGGATGCTTTATCACTGTGACATGCTCAGCTTCCGCTGGCCCACGACCTGCCTCAGGCTTTGAAATGGAATCCCTTGACTGGTTGTGACCCACACTGGTGCGGTGGATTAATTTACCGCTCACCTGTTTGCATGTCGCTTGCTTTGCCGCTTGGAATAGAAACTGAAGGTGGTTGTTTCTGAATGAAGAGGATTTCACTATGGATAAAGGAAAGAGGAAGGTTGGGCTGCTGGTGGGTATCTGTTCGGTTGTTTTGGAGGGTGAGAAGTTGTCTTTATTTAAATCACTGGTTCTGTTCCTTGTAACCCGTGTTCATACCAGGCGTTAGCTCCTGAGTCATGGGAACAGCGGGTGAAAGTGCCTGGGAAGTGCCAGAGAGAAAGGTTTGGTGGCTCTAGGGACATCCTGCATCTGCAGTGCCCTGCGTTGGCTGATCAGCCTGTGCTTCTGCCTCGGGTGGCCAAAAAGCTACAGTGGGATGCTGGAGTTTCCCATAGCTCCCTGAAGTGCACCCTGAGTTACAGTTTTGTGGGTTTCCCCCTTTTCATTAATTTTTAGGTCCCAAATACTCAAATACAGACGCTACAATACAAAGGTGGAAAAATTGTGGGAGCTCTAAAATATCTTTTGAAGACCAATGTAAACAAGTGGCATTTAAAGTTCTGCTCTGCACCTGTCTTCTACCTGACAATAGGTCTCACCATTTTTTTAAAAGACGGAATAAGTAACAATTTTCCTTTCCCCTTTCCTTCCTGCATTCCCTTTAAAATTAATTTTCCATTGCTATTTCTCTTTTCCCCCAGTCTGTGGCCCAGCGATGCTGCCTTTCGCTGGTGCTGAAGGCTGCGGGGAGGGCTTGCTGGTTAGGAGCCGCGCTGTCACTGCATCGAAACACTCCACGTTAGGTGCTACAAATGAAATTCCTGGACCTAATTTGTATTTTTGCTGAGGCTTCGGTGCTCTCGTTCATTCTCCTCGCACGGATCATTGCTGAGGAAAAAAAAGTACCCTCCTTTTTCCCCCCACTGTCTGATGGAGCCATTTCTGCTTGAATTACGGAACGTTATCAGTTGAGCTGCGTCGTTCTGCAGCTACTCTTGCGTAGCTATAAATGATGTAAAAATGTACAGAAGCACAGAGAAACAGGACCCTGGAGTCATTCCGCAGCTAAGCCTAAGTGAAAGATGTGTAGTTGTCTTAGACACAGGGTCAATCGGGGATAAATGACAGCTTGCGTTTTGCCTGCGGGGTTTTGTTTTCTGGTCAGCCCTAAGACATCTAAGCACCTTTTTCTTTCATCACATTAATCTTTACTTCACGTGACCAAAAGCCCCACTTTGCTTTGTAAATAAACAGAATCCTACCTGTGAAAACAAGAGCAGTGATGGCAAAACTGTACCTTTAAAGAGAAGAGACTGGTTTGTGAGAGAGGAAAGTAGCAACAGCAGCCTTTTGTCCCTTTGAAGGAGACATTGATGTTGTTATTACACGTGTGCTCGTTGCCCACATAAATCAGGGCAAAAATAAGCCTTTACGTTGCAGATCACAGCTGCCAACTGCTCCGGAGGCTGGGACTTCTGAAGCATCCATATTTGTGATGGTGTCATAACGACCTTGTTCTGCTGTCGCTTGTGCCGAGACCCGAGTATATCACCAAGTAAAAGATGAAACAAACCCAACCACCGAACCCCAAACCAAAAAACCTCTCAGGAAAACCCCCAGAGCTCTCACCGTTGATTAATCTCAGCGGTGCTGTGGGTCAGGCTTGGGTATCAGCTGCTTAAACAACTGCTGTCCGAAGGTAAGGTAATGTGAATAAGGTAATTACCTTAAGGTGAATGTGAATAAAAGGGAGAAAGTTTTAAGCCCTGGATAAACCTGAATTTGCTTTTGGATCTTTATCGCTCTCTACAACTCCCTGAAAGGAGGGTGAAGCCAGGTGTGGATCACTCCCTTCTCCCAAGTCACAGGCAATGGACAAGAGGAAATGGCCTCAAGTTGCGCCAGGGGAAGTTCAGATTGGATATTAGGAAAAATTTTTATGCTGAAAGGGTTATTAAGCACTGGAATGGGCTGCCCAGGGAAGTGGTTGAGGCACCATCCCTGGAGGTAAAAGACGGGTAGATGTGGTGCTTAGAGACATGGTTTAGTGATGGTTTTTTATCAGAGTTAGGTTGATGGCTGGACTAGATGATCTTAACGGTCCCTTCCAACTGAGAGAATTCCGTCATCTGTAGATAAACTGATTGATTTTTATATAGGTAACGTTTCTCTGGAATGTTTTTCCCCCAGTAGCTGGGCGGGTGGCTGTTCAATGAGAAGTGACTGCTCCAGTTGCTGGGATTCTGGAGCATGGGATCTTCTGGCTCTTTACTTTACTTTACCACTCTGGGTCCAAGAAACGTTCACATGGTTCGGGCAGACGGACGCTTTCTTTGTGAAAGGTCAGCTTTAATGAAAGCATTTACTCTTTTAAGTTCCATCTACCCACAAAAAATGTCCTTGACGTTCAGACAGCTCAGCAACAGAAAATATGGTCAAGGAACTGGCTTTGTCTATTTTGGTGTTACTCATACTACAGGAAATGAGTGTGTCGTTACTTGCACCTTTCTGAGGTGATGTCATGCCCACTTTCGCTGCTGTGGTGGTTAGGTGTTTTTATTTGTGGTATTTAAATGTGAAAATCTTATTAATCTTTAATCAGACTCATGTTGACCACGAGCCAAACTTCGCTGAGTGTTATTTTTTTATGACGTGCAAGTGGAGTGATAGGGAGGGGGGAAAAAAAACCTAAATTCCATTATTGACCCAGATTAGAGAACTCAGGCCCCAGGAGTGGGTGAAGTCCTTGCTGAGGAGCAAACGGGCTTTATAATGATATGTCTGACCCCGCTTGTTTCCTAACCAGTCCCTCTGTGTTGAAATTATTCATCCCATAGAGACAACCCTTCCCTTGGTGTGTCCTGCCCTGCAGTTCTGCGGGGTCGGGAATAGAGGTGGCATTTCCTTGGGGACAGGAGAAGGGCTTTGATCATGTGTGATGGAGGTCTTCTCAACGAGATGAGCTCTGACAGAGGGATGTAAGTAAGGTCCTCGCATTATCTTACCCGCTTCTCAGCGAGCCAGAGCCCTGGAGCTGCAGCCAGATCCACGAGGCAGCGGGAGATGAATGGCGAGTGCCCCTGGCCCGGCTGCGTGGACACGGCGAAAATAAACCCTCCTCTGCTGTCATGGGCAATGAGTGTAATGGATTATCGTGGCCAAGGCAGCCAGGAAAGTGCCTTTGGCTTTTTTGGGAAATCTTTGGGGAATGTATCTTCTGCCTTGCAGTGCAGTGCCAGAAATGTCCCTTCTGTTTGATTGGCTTTCTCTAGAGGATTTTTTGAGATTTCTTTCTTTTTTTTTTCTCCCCCCAAAAAAGTTTACGTTTCAGAAGCGAGCAGTGGCCTATGACTATTGGAGGAAGGCTCTGTCTGTTTGTCTGTCTTTGATCCCGATCCGGGCATTTCTGAATTCAGTTCTGGAATCCAGTTCCTATCTGTCACTGAGTCCAGTCTGGAACTTTCCCAGTGCCTGCCGGTGACGTGATCGTCATCCTGGGAGCTCGATACTGGTTTTGTATGTATTGTGTATATATGTATATTATTTTCTTTTTAAAAAATATTATTATATTTTCTTTTTATTATAAATCTTTCATTAAAGTAGTTTTAGTTTTCTTTCCAGCCCATAAGTCCCTCCCTTATTCTCTCTCCCTTCTCTTCTGGGAAGGGAGAAAGGTTAAAGAGAGCATCTGTCATTGGTTTTGTGGCCATCCCAGCCCAAACCAGGACAAATTGTAACCACTTGGGTTTCTCCTCAGAGGAAGCAGATTAAGACCAGCCCTAAGAGGTATTTGGGGACAGGGTTTAGCTGGTTCCTGAGGCTTCTCACAGTTCCTCATCTGCAGCAAGACAACTGAGCTCGTTCTGCAGTAACGTGGGTGCCAGGTACCAGCTGTACTGATTACACACAGAAATTGAGGCTGATTTTGTGCAACAGCTCAAGAGCTGGGTATAAAACAAACAAACAAGTTGCTTATTGAACAGCTCAAGAGCTGCCACATGCAGCAGCTGGAGATCAATGTCCTTGTCGGGCAGGGAAGCTGGCAGGAGGTTACCAAAAGATTCTTATTTTCGGCAAGTTGCCTGTCCACACTCATTCCTTATTCCACCCAAGGTAACGCATGGAAAAGGTTTGTTTCTTATGTTCTACAGGTATTGTAAAAGCCAAAAAAACCCCACTGATTAGAAGAACTTCCTGCCTTGATGGGATTTAACATCAAAAAATGGACTGAACACTAAGAGAGGAAAAAAATGCTGCCTTCTTCCAGGATGGACAGGCAGTTCCATCCCCACTCTCCAGGTATGGACTATACCATGTTTTGAGATGTGAATTGAATTCTTGCAGGCTAAAAAAAAAATCTTGGATCTTTATAGCAGGACCACAACTGCACTAGCAATGTGTTACCAATTAATTTATTCATTATAAATAGAAAACAATAAATATTTCTTAACATACTATTGCAGCTTTCTAAAAATATACATCTATTTCAATATTCTTAAAAGTCAGTTCTGAGTTATACAAATATAGGCAAAATATACAATATTTGATAACTGAAATCTTATCCTTTACAGTCTACATTACTACAGAGATTAATTAATGCCCAATTAATAATACCCTGCTAGAGAGACTTGAGTAGTGTTTAAACAGAAATAAACTGAAAATAAAACAAATAATTTACTACTATTTAACAAATGGCAGTTCTCCACAGAACTGCCTCTGGCCCTATTTTAACACCTGTATTTTGGCTACTATAATGAATAGTCATGTGAGATCTGAAGGGCCTCTGCAAAGCTTTCTTCAAGATCATCAAGTTCCTTGTCGGCTTCCAAGTCACTGTCAAAGGTAATCAAGTTTAAAGTTGCTTCACGTGAGGGTGATGTGTCTGGGTCTTCTTCAGCTTTCACACGAGAGTGAGACTCTGTCCCTGCAGGCGTCATTTTAGTGACACCTTCTAAAAAGTCATCCTTGTTGTGCGTCTCCTTTGAACCTTCCCCGCACGCTGGTGATTCACAATTGCTTGGTTCCTTTAACGGTAATTCCATGGTCCCAAAGAACTCTTCACTTTTTGTGGTTTTTCTTTGCCCCTGACTTGTCCTGGTAAACTCAAGCTCTTCCATCGTGTCAAACTCTTGCAGATCCAGCGAGCCCAAGGTGTCCCAGCCTGGGTGGACTTGCTCCAGAGCGCTGCCCGGGCTGCAGCCGAGCTCTGCTTTCAGCGCATCCAGCACGTGGCGCATTTTGCCCTAAGGGGACGAAGGAAGAAAAGGATGACACTTCTCCAGCCCCAGGGCCCCCATCTGCCCAGAACTCAGGGCTTCACTCTGAGGTAAGGAAAGGGAGGCTGCTCACGATCAGGCGGCCGAGTTACACAGCAAGCGGCACCAAACTGAGTTGCCCATCGTCCCTTTCTCGTGACCCTGCCTGTGACTCGTGGATCGCGGCAGCTCAGGAGGCTGAAAATCTCACTCACAGAGAGCTGCTCCCCACTGAGCATTCCGGTTACCGCCACCGGCAAATACACCAGTGCCCTTCCACTGGACTTTGGGAACGCCGCTGGAGCCGGACACAGAGGGAGACCGTTACAGGGGCAGCACCTACCTCATCCAAACGCTTCTTATTTTCTTGTATGTGACACTCAAACAGCTCTTCCAGAACTCTACAAAGGAACAATTAAATGACTTTACAGGAAGAAAACCAACTTTTAACAGATCTATATAAATTAATGACCTTAGGTTTTTAGTTTGATTGCGTAGCTGAAAGGGACCACGAGGATTGTTTCGACGGTGCTGTCTCACCGAGAGGGGTGCCCGGAGTCGGTACCCACTGGACACGTGCTGCGGCAGAGCCACCTCTGGGCAGCCTGTGGTGACCACAGGGTGATTCCTAGTGTGTTTGGTCTGCTGGGTCTACGTGGTGGGAAAAACCACCAATCTAATGGCATCCTGAAATACCCAAAATCTCTCGGGTGCACCTCCGTGGCTGACAGGCACAAGTGTAAATAAAAGGGAAGGAATAAAATCCAGCTTCAGAGAAAAGCCCTTAGTTCCGAGAGGTCTCTTCCATTGCTTAAGCAGGATGAGAAAAAAATCTCAGCACAGAGGAAGCTTTCTGGGACAACTGAGGTACACAGTCACTGGAACAACTTCCAGAAGGTAAATCAATTTAATCTAGTTTACATGAGACATTATTGAAAAAAATAATTAGTGCAATAAGGATTTTAAGGGAAGACAACATTACTGTAAAAAGGAACCAGTGAGGGACTGCTCTTGGAATTTCTCAGAGGTTAATTTTTAGATTTAGCTTATTAAACATCCTTGACATGAGGAAAAAAACAAACGAAGGAGACCGCACAGAATAGAAAATCAGGTGGGAACATTATCAGCCCAGAGGAAGATCAGAATTTTATGCTGAAATTAGACTGCCTTGAAAATGGAATTACAAAAATGGTTTAAAATTCTGTATCAGAAATACTGCAGGGTTTTTTTGCTACAAACAGAGTTCTTTATCAGAAGGAACTGATATGGAAAATGGGAGCACTACTCAAATACATTAATTGTATCATAACTTATTGTTTAATTATTGATAAAAATCTGATGTAGCAACTGGTGAACCCTCATCTGAAACAGTATGTCATCCTGACAGCCCGTCTTGAAGACTGAATTCATATTAAAACAGGAAGAAGGACAGAAGGGAGATGGAGGATCAGATGTGTGAAAGATTAGTAACTTGGTTTATTATCAAAACAGATGCTGCAGAGAAAAATGATTTCTTCTTAGCATTCCTCCACCCAGGGCTGCAGGTCATTTTCTAACAGAGGCTTTATCTCATGGTACACAGCAACAGATCAAAGACCCTCAGGTCTTTCCTAGCTCTCCTTTCTTACAGAATGCAAAAAAGAAAAGGGAACAACACAAAAGCAAGAGGTAATGGTGTATCTATATATTCCTAAAGTCAAAGAAATGATTAGTGAACACTACTTCCCTTTTTTAGAGTCCATGTGTTCCTGACACAGCATTACAAATTTGAAAACAACCGTAACCTACCTGTTAGAAAACAGCCCGAGGCTCAGAATATCATTTGTTACATCTTCAATGAAAGCTAAATATAAAAGCTCTTCTTCTCTGCAGGGAGAATAGAAAACCCGATGTTAAATGTCTTAAAATAGAGACACACATTACACAATGCAATAGGGTCCAATCACCTTTATGGGAAATGCCATTAAGAAGATTGTGCAGTTCTTGGCACCAGCTGCTAGTTTTCAGAAAGGTAATTCTGTCAGGAAAAATGCAGCCTTTCATTCAATTTAAGTAATAATAGAAGAAACCCTGTGTAAAATACCAGGCTGTTAGAAAGGTCACTGGGGTGCTTCGTGTTTATGGTAACTTTCTGTTATGGTGTAAAGGAGCAGAGAGCTCCTGAGTGGGGAAATGGGCCAGTCTGGGAAAGCGTTCAGAACCTGCTTTGCAATCCAGAAGAAAGGGGCACTAACTGGGAAAAAATGTAAAATTGCAGTTTGTTGCTCTGAGCAAAGGCTTCCAAAGGAGCTTCTAGAGAATCTGACTGCAGCTGAAAATTGCTAGTCCTCAGTGGAAGCTCAGAAAAATCTAAGTGCTTATTTGACTCCATTCCTTTCAAACAACAACTCTTCGATGTAAAAAAAAATCCTTAGTGTGGCAGCTTTCACCTCTTTGATTGAATTTCTCTCTGTTTTAATACCTCCCAAAGCCTTGTTGATGCCAATTGCTCTCAAGGGGAGACTCTCCAAAAGTCTGGAGTTCTGTTTGAAAAACAACAAGAGAGAAAACCCCGAAAGAAAATATTTCAGCGCTGCTTCTCTTTCATAGCATCTTCTAAATATTGCAGAGCATTCAATCAAGCTCTATCAAATCATCCTCCGGTCTTGGTAAACAGAAAGTAAGTAATGGGACACACCTTACATGAATTTCATTACGTAAAACTTTTCATCCAGCCTGAAGATTGTCATTTTGGTTCCCTCTATCATCAAGAGAGAAAGATATCTACAGCTGACCTCTGATACCTGTATCACACTCTTAAGGTTAGGTAAGAACAAGCCTGTCCTAAAGGATAAAGAATCAAACAACTTTCCTAAGGCCTCGCGATAAAGCCTTGGCAGCATTTCTGAACAAAATACAAACCTCTCCTGACTCTCATCAAAATTCAGAGCAGAAATGTGGTAAGAACGCCCCAAAATTTGATATTTTATCTTGCCAATGTTTGCTTCAGACATATTACAGACCAAAAAAAGAAAATTTAAAGTATAGCCACTGGTTAAGAAGATAAGTCTATCTTTCTTCCAAAAGTTATAATGAATTTCCTTCATTTTTTTTATTCACATGGAAATTGTAAAGTATTATACAATTCATAGCCACCTCAATTCTGCTGTAGATTATGAACAACAATTTATTCTGAGTCCTCACTAACTGTGTCGAGATCATCAGTTTTGAGGAAGGGTTTCTAGTTGCATGTTGCAAAGTAGCAGACAAGCAGTTCAAGCGTACTTACTCGGCCTCTAGAGCCCTCCTGGCTGAAGGCTGATGAGAATACATCGATGTCTCTCTAATGAGAAAATTACAGGGTAAGAAAGAGCAAAAAGCAACATTCTAAAAACCCCTCTATATTACCTTGCATCTCACTTTCTCCTAGAGCCACGTTATGCTGTTATGCTACCTCCTCTTGGAAAAAACCCACCAGAACAACCTTGAACCTGCAAAATCCACTGCTTATGCTGAAGCCTGAAAGATTGTGGTTCAAGAGTCTCGTAACGCCTCACTAGATGCAGTGCTCTAATATCTCAGAAATGTCTTCACATGCTACACGGACCTCCACTAGCCACAAGAGTGCTCTTTCTCACTCTGAGTACAATTGTTATGCAGGTACAAATGCCTTTGTTGGAAAAGGCCAGAGAGCAAATCAGCAAGTCAAGGATGATGCTCGGGTCGGCAATGAGGAGAACCAGCCCGGAGCCTCTCACCTGGTTTCCAACACTGCCCTTGTATTGTAGAAAATATTCTAAAATTTAGTGTTACGTTTTCAGAAAAAAAGATATGGGAAATGCCTCTGGTCTGCAATTCTCACAGATCATAGACTGATGGGGCTGGATGCCTGGAGACCCTTTTTCCTGAAAGGAAATGCCAGCTGGAATATCAATCCACTTCTTAGTTCTCTCCATCTGAGCTTACAAACTATATATTTCTTATAAAGTGGTACAACTAACAGCTGTATTAATGTGCCATCAGTCTCGCTCCCGACAAAAATATTCATATACTTCAGAGTTCTCTTTCTTAATTGGCTTCCCAGTGGAACTTTAACATGAGAAAATAATGAATTTTGAAGTTGGGATAGGCCATGGATCTGGAAAAAAAACAAAACAACAGAAGTCCTGCGAGAAGAGACTTGGCAGTGAAGGCTTATGGCCTAAAAAGCAGCTGTAGAGAAAGCAAGAGGGAATGAGTCAAATATTCCTTCCTGCTGTAAATCAGGCACCTCAGGAAGGAGTACGGAAAAGCAGCTATTTCTCTCTCAGGCTCCTCCACGGTGTATTTTCTGCCTTCAGCCTGCAACACAGAGATACGAGCTTTATAATTGGTGCAAACACAGCTAATTTTACCATTGAAATAAACATAATAACTATCTGTGAATCAGCAGCCCTACAAATTTTATGTCTTTTCTGAGGAACTCTGGGTAAACTGAGACATATGGCAGCAAAGGGCCAGCAGCTTGGACATCCAAAATTTTAGTCAGGGCCAATAGGAAATGTGGAACATTTCTGCCCTGACAAGTACGTCAAAGATGAATCCTCTAAAAGCCAGAGGAGATTGATGTCACCAACAGGAGTAAAATTTGGCATGCAAAAATAGGACCCAGCACTGTAAATCACATCTCTTGAGCTGCTTGCACAAAAACGATGGAAGGTAAAGTTGCTGACTGCCTCCATTTTAAATGGCAATACTCTGAAAGGGCCACTGTAAGCTCCATGACTTACTGTTGTCACTTTTACAACAGCCAAAGACAGCTTTGAAATGAAATCAGAAACTCTCCATGGAACTGGAGTGAAGCCTTCTGAATAATCATTTAACTTTTTCTTAATGAGGAAAGCTGCAGATGCAGATCAATCCAGGCGTGGCCACTCTTCTATTTTCAGTGAAACTATAAATAGATATTCTCTCTCACCCCTCTCCTCCAATGAATAAACTGTAATTATGACAGAAAGCAAACAATATCAAGGAAAACCTCACCACCCGCTGGTTTGGGTGTTTCCTCAGAGGAAGGGACTCCCTTGGTTCCAGTTCTTCTGTCAAGAGCTTTTTGGAATACATTATCCAACATAAAAATGACTAAAAAAAAATCATTGAAAAATAGGTACCTTCTGCTGCTGAGAAATAAGGTACAAATTATCTATGTCTTTAGCAGATATTTAAGCGAGAGTGGACTTGTAAAAACTGTTGGGAAAAAAATAATTGTAATGTCCCAAGATCTCTTCTTATGGCTCAATATTTTTTCCTACTGTCTCTGCTCATTCTTTTGAAACTCCCTCTCCTCTGCAGAACTAACTCATCTCATGAAAATAAAGCCAATGAAACTTAAATCAGTTGTATACTGCTGTGGCAGAGATAAAGTACATACTCCAAAATGATGGTGAAGGGTGTGATAGATGATTGATAGATGATGATTGTGTTACCTTCAATGTGATCTGCTGCTGCTCAGGCAGAAATTTTCTCTCGGATGCTTTGTCTGCAGATGGAAAGCTACAAAATTTTGAGATGTATTAGATTTCCAAGAAGCCCACTTTCAAAATATGCAGGATGAGGATACCAGTGCCAATGTGGAAATCTCCCATAAACCTGAACAGGATCTAGTATTAAAACGTCTTGGACATTTTAGAAAGTTTCTGCCAGACTTCCATTCACATAATAAAACTAAGTTATAGTGCATTTTGAAGGATGACAACAGTCATACATAGCTCATCCAAATCCATTGTTTGGCTGCATATTTACAGGGGATAGCTAAATTATCCAAAATAATTGTTCAAAATTGAGAATGAAGATGATCCTATACATTAAAATGAAAATACGTGACCCACAGCCAGAAAATCACTAGTTGCAACACAGAGCCAAAGCCATCACAATTCCAGTCGTGAAATTCCTACTTTGTTCTAGGACAAACCCAGAGTTAGACACGCAGGCACTGAGGACACACAAGAGAAAAACTTTCTCTTTATGAGGTAGCATCAGTAAAAACAAAACTAAATCAAAACTGTTTCATTTGCTACAAAGGAGTTCTTCCATGCAAGAGAAGGACATTAATTTTGTATAAAATATTTCACCTGAAGGCCTTTATATTAAAATGATAAAAAGACAATAAAGAGCTGCATTCAGAAAGTTAAAAAAAAAAAAAGGATCTTTGCATGATGTTTTAATTGACAAATTGGAAAGTATGAGGCAACTGTGGGAACTACTTGCATGCTTATAGTGGTTAATTCTTTAGAAGACAGAAAGCACAACTACACGCTACAGAGAGTGAAAAAAAGAGAGAGGGAACGACTATTCCCAGCAGAGGTGAGATCCCCCAGTTTGGATTTAGTGGCAGTTTGTATCCAATGTGTATAGAGGAAACCAGTTGCTCCAGAGAGAAGGCAACAAAAGGGGCCAGTGAAAAAAAGAAAAATCACATTTCAGAATAATTATTCTGGTTTTATACAAATGTAAATGAGAGCAAAACATGTTGGTTTTATGAAGATATCATTACAATAACATCTAAATTCCACAGTTTCAAAATAAAGTTTTAATCTCTGTACCTGATCACATCGGTCTGCGTTTGAGCTTCCGCATGCTGCTTGCAGTGACTTTTCCTTTTCCTTCGGGCAGGAGTGTAATACCTGTACTCTGACAGGGAGGATTTCGCATCTGATATTAAGGTGCGTGGAGTAAAAGGTTTTCGGCTACCGGTAAAGAATTCGGAGTGCCTGTCTAGAAGATCCCCGCTGCATACTTTGGAGTTGCTTCCTTGATGCCTCTGGGAATGACTAGCGCTCACAAAACTGTCAGTGGAGCAACTGCACGAAAGTCCAGAGCGTTTTCTTGGTGTACTTGACGTATTCCGAGAATTTTTTCTGGCATATTTCACAGGACTGGAGCGAACCGAGCCATGCTCACCGTAAGGAGACAGCGCTCTCGACAGGTACTGTGCGTGCCGAGCACAGGGGAAGAGACCGTCTTTGTCTTCTGCTTCCAAGAAACCCTAGAAAAAATGAAACCAAGATTTGATTGCTTTGCAAGTTACCAGCTTTGCTCCAGTCACTACCCCCAGCTATTGCTGTCCCCACCCTGGAGGTATTTGCTATATAAAACTTTCCGTTTTTGTAAAATTGAACTAGTTTCAGAGCAGCCCCAGATTTTTAACAGATTTTAAAACCTAGTCATTGGAAATAAGAGGGTAATAAGAAAACGGTTCGCTTCAGTAGCAAAACATTGATGCTTTGTTACGGAATATTGATGGCTTCAGCAAACCAACAGTTTCAATCATTTTAATCCAAAGGCTCAGACAAGTAAGACAGGAACACAACTAAATACAAGGGACATATTGCTAGCAAGGTGTCGGTATATAGTATAGTATATTAACCGATGTAATTCATAGTGTAGATTGTAAATATACACCAATTTTGCGTTCTATCATTCAATTCCTAAAAAAAGGTGTTCTTAAAAGTTCTAAGCAATGTGGCTTCTACTGTGTAAACGTTCCATTCTCATAATACTACTGTTATTGCTTTGAATCTACACTATTCAATTTTTTCCCTTTCAGAACCGCTTGATATTTTAAATTAAAACTCACTACAATGAATATACATTTTGTGGCATGCAGTAAATGCTATTTAGAGGATTAAAAAATGTAGATAGTTCACCATCAAAATTAAGTCACTGAACACACTGCTGTCATACCATGTATTTCCTTCACAGCAATTCCACATAATTTTCTCCCACATCAGTAAGACCCGTCTATGCTGCTCCAATAACTCAAAGTGTTCATAGTTGCTGATGCCTAATGCAAAGAGGTATTTTTTTTTTTCAGATAGCTGAGCCAAAATAAGCCCTTCTTGATGGTGCCTCGTGTGAGCCAACTTTATTTTACTACTACAGCATAATTAAATGCTGAACTGATAACATGCAGTAACAATACCAAACAAATGCCTGTGTTAGCGAGCAGTATAATAAGGCTTACCCCTGTGATTGTTTGCATATAAAGTAGTGGCAGTGGTAGCTCAGCGCTATAGAAAACAGATAAGGCTGGAAAGTTTCAGAATCCACCTATATAGATGTTTTGAAAAGCTAAGTCCATGCCCTTCAGTATGTATTATAAACAGCTTAATTTTTCTTGTGTGCTTTTTACTCTCAGTGATTAAAGCTGTTCGTGGAGCTGCAAGATAAAGTGGACTGTAGAAGTATTTGTGAACACATGATGACTGGTGCCTCATAATACACAAAATAATAATAAAAAAAGGTATTAAGTTATATTAGCCAACTACACCTCATGAAAGCCACATGTTCTATCCTGTGGATGCAGTCGAGTTGATCTTAAAACAAGAAAAAGGGACAGGGTAAGCTTGGCAATACCCTAAATTTAAGCATTCCTTATTTATAAGGAAGCTCGGGGAAGTTCTTTTCTTCTCGTCCTTATGCGTATCATACTTAGAACAGACCAAGTAGCTGAGGCAGTGACTAGATGGAACTGCAAACTGAAGCCCTGTTTGTGTCAGTCTTGAGATGCAGTGAGAAAGAAGAATGTCTTTCGAAGCCCTTATCCTGGGGTAAACCTTTCCTGCCCAAGCAGGTGGGCACAGTTCACCTTTCAGATACACAGACTGGTGACTTCCAACAGATTTTAAGGAATGTCAGAGAATGCTGTTGTCTGCAATTTGTCACCAAGTTTTCAGAAAATTACTTGTACACCAGTGTTGGTACAGGCAAGTTAACTGTAAACAAGTATGTTCATTTTCTTCTCTAACCTGTATCTATAAATACATCAGATGTTTATCTGGGGGGAAAAAAAAGAAGACAAAAACATACCTATAAATATGCTGATTGAAAAAATTTTCAGCTCTATTCTTCAGAAACAATTGGGGAAAAAAATATTCCATGGAAGTATCATAGCTTTGGACATTAGCACTATGAAGAACTAGAACTAATGTAATTTGGAGTCACGACTCTTGACACCTATCTTGCTTACCAATATATGTTCCTATTCTATTGATTCAACCGTCATTTGTTTTGAAAGATAAATTTACTCAATGATACATATCAGTGATAATAACCTCCTTAAAAGGTTTCATAAATGACATATTTATGCTTCAATTTTGTTAAGTCACAAAACTGTGGGAAATGGAATATTACTTGCAGGAAGCTTGTACAGAGAGGACCCCTGAATCTTCACGGAGTCTGTGGAAGAGAAAGTTCCATAAAAACAGATGAAAGCTCACGGCTGTCATCTGATGGGCAAGAGAAGTAGCACCGAGAAAGAATCCAGATTTCTTTCTAAGTTAGTTTTACTTTCTAAAAGACGTTTAGCTTTTCAACTCAAAAGCTGCCTTATAAAAAATCAAGCTTTGAAAAGCAACCTTACTAAATCTATTTTTACATAAAAGGTCCACTGAGGTCACTGAAGTTACACCAAGATGAATTTAAGTCTTGAAATTAACTTGCTCCTGTATGAAAAGGTCTTTCAATAGCATTGTGAAATGAGATGGCAGAGACGGCTTATGAACTGCACTGTCAAGATACAGAAGCTGCCATTTTGTAATAAATGAGCATCTGCTTCTTTTAACTGGAGACAGCTCGATTCGTAAGCTGCTTTAAGGGTGCTGTAAGCGGGGTGAGACCTCCCTCCGCCGCCCGCACAGAGCAAAGGTCTCCGTGACAAGTGACCAGCTGCCTTTACGGCCGCTGCTCTCATAACCCCCTTGCGTGGCATCTGTTCTTTTCATTACTCACTGACAATCAGTTAAGAATTGAGAAAGGCAAGAGAGAAAATTCACACAAATACGTAAACAAAAAAGACCTGTGTGTATATAATCAGTCTGCACACTGGCATCAAGAATAACCATTTTTCTCATTTAAAACTCTGTTCCCGTTACATTCTTCCCATTTGTGTGTGTGGTATTCAATTGCATAATATGGTCTGCTCCTCCTTTCATCAAATACTGTGATGTTATTAATAAGGGTTATTACTGAACGTGCGCATGGAAATGTATTAATTCAAACAACCAGCGTGAGAGGTGACTGTCACGACGAAGCCTGAATGGAAATCTGTACTGAACACTCCTGATGAAAACATCTTTCTTTGATGCTCAGAAGGTTCTTCTGCTTTCTTTAGTCGCTTACATCTCTCATTCTGACAGAACTAATTGAAGCACAATACATCTTCAGACTGTTAATACCCTAACGGTATAATGAATCTTTAAATATAAAGGATTTGAGCAGCCAATTCACCCAGCGACAGATGTGTGCCGCACGCAAAATGAACAGGAGAGATCTGAAACAGGTAATGGTGGTTCCTAATCTAAACTTCACATGCACAAGCAGATGGCCATAACTGTCATTCTGAAGAAATCAATAAAGTCTCAAGAAACAGGCTGAAAGAGATCATGAAATGTCAAGGCAATGGCAACCATCCTTCAAATGGTTAAAAGAGAAAATCTACCCTCCTACAGAGCAGCCTTCCTCCAACTGACTCTTTGGCATGGATTAATTTCTTTAAAGAATTTCCTTAGCAGCCAGAAATGCCTATTAATAGGATTATCTGAACATGGGATATGAAATACCAAGCCTTGCTCAAATCAGACTTTACTCATGGCCAGCTCAATTCAGGTTTTCTTGCTTCAGAGAAAAGTCACGTTGAGCTTCATGCAGGCTGATTCCCTGAATCACTCAGATGAATGTTTAAAAACCCAAATCAGGTTTGTACAGAAAAACAAAAATTAAAAATCTAGAGATTTCACTAGGATATAGCATTCCATCCCTGGCAGCAGTTGGAAAGACTACATGGTAATGGCATTCTATGCTTCGACGTCACGGTATTTTCCAGCCTGTGTCACACAGCCTTTTCCACTGTGAGAATACTTAAGAGTCATTCATTAAAGAAGGAGTATATATAAGTCATTTGCTGACAGATAAATACTCGCTTAAATATTACATATTCACAAAGACACACAAAGTCAGCAGCCCTTTCAGCATCCGTATCTGTGGTTTATCATCCTATTTTTATTAACTTCATCACACGGTGTCAACCATCATTGCTACGCTACAGGGAAAGAGAGGAGCAGCAGAGAAGTACAGCTGTCCCCAGGACACCTTATGCTTTCCCCGTCCCTCTCCGTGACTGCAAGAGACAAACCACTGTCCTTGAAGGAATTTAGTTGCTATCGAACCCATCCAAAAGCTGCTCCGTTGTGCCACTTGAAAATGAGCCTGCTCCTCAGATGCTCACTTAGGTCTTCTGCTCAAAGTAGAGAAATGCACCATAAACATCTATGGCATCTTAACCCCCGCCTCTAGATGGAATACTTTTCTCTCTGAGGCCAAAATAATCTCTTTGATTAAAATCAGTGATTATTTCAAAAAGTCGGTAATGAAATCTAGGTAACCACAAATAATAACTTTCTCGGTTCATTACACATGGTAGCAGATTCTCCCATGACCATAACTTTACATTTTTAAATAGATCTAACAGATAAAGAATTCGCTGTTCTTGTGCATTTAAACCCTTCTAAAAACCCGTCAAAGAGCAGGCCCCTAGGATTCAAGACACATTACAGCTGTTCAGTTTCATACTTGGCTCAGGGTATAATAAAATACACTAAATCACAGAGCTTATAAGAAATGTAGAACATGTCTTATATAATTTAAACAAATTATTTTTACTTCTCTTTGGTTTTACTGTGCACAAAGCAGAGTCTCAACTGAAAACAGTTTCTGCGCTGTATTGCAGCATTAAATAATAATAAATGCAGCTACATGGAAAATGAAAACGATGATATGAAGGCACCAGAGTTACCAGAATGCATAAGAAGTGAATACTAATGAATGAAGCCTTTTGAAAACAGAAAGTCAGATGCACACATCGAAGCTGTTTAGCACGTGTTTAGCCTATCATCTAGTCAGGCATTGACCCTGTCAGAGTTACAAGGGTTATGATATTTTTATATACATACATATGTATGCATGTTGCTCTTAAATTGATACACATTTTATAAGAGCAACAGTTTAATAAGCAAAAAATTAGGCATTATGAAAGTAATTTCTTTAACTTTTGCATTCTTACATTTAAATGTAACAGTGGCAAAGCCAGGAGAATTCTACTTCTCTCTTTTTCTTCCATTCCTCCTGTAATGTTGTATGATGCTTCTTAAGCACAGGACCAACATCTTACTCTTGCCGTTACCTCCTTGGACACCTGGAGGTTGACTGCTTCAAGTTTGTCCTGAATCCCATCCCAACCCACGCACATCCCAATTCAACAAAATACTTTTTGGAGCAGTTTCCACAAAAAGAGGATGTAAAATGAGCAAATTTCCTAATGGCAACAGTGACAGCAATAATATGATTATTGTGTGGCAAAAATCCTCTACGTTATCATATGCTTTAATAGGCATCCTTAGAATTTGTTTTCCAACTGTTACCTATCGATATAGGTATATCGATATTTCTCTGATGGCCAGAGAAATACAATCAGAATGGCTAACTCATCCTCACAATGCATTAGAGGACATCTCATCATTGAAGTAGAACAATCCTCCCTTGGTGTACAAACAAGGACAGGAAATCACAGAATCATAAAATCCCAGAATAGTTAGAGTTGGAAGGGACCTTAAAGATCACCCATTTCCAACCCCCTGCCCTGGGCAGGGACACCTCCCACCAGACCAGGTTGCTCAAAGCCCCATCCAGCCTGGCCTTG
>JAOXJK010000040.1:46341095-46362402 GCA_025774025.1 Xenus cinereus | reverse complement strand
GGCAACCTGTTCCAGTGCCTCACCACCCTCACAGGAAAGAATTTCTTCCTAGTATCTAATCTAAATCTCCCCTCTTCAATTTAAAACCATCACCCCTTGTCCTATCAACGTCTATTTGGGCAAATGAAGTAAAGTCGAAATAGGGCTGGAGTTTTAGCACAAAAATATGACAGACCAATGACTTCCCCGGCCTACGCTGCTACCAGAAGGCTCATGTACAGATTTCCACTTCTACTGACTCACTGGTGCACTTGTTTATACTACATATTATACCACAAACGTATTTTAGAAGTCCAGCAATCAATTATTTGATTAACAAAGTGCCAAACAGTATTTTAGTGAAGATTACTCTTTGCATTTGTAAAGTCAAAAAAAACCAAAACCAACCCTACAGGCAAAAATAGTATCATATCCAAAAATTACTTTTTATGTGTGGTTAAACATTATTTTGGCAAGTCTCCCAACGGCACTTTCTAAAATATACTTTTCAGTTAATAACTTGAAATTCAGACTCAGTTTGTTGCATTGCACCCTGCGGAGAGCAAGCATAAGGAAAGCTGCAGTTTCTGCTGGTGTGATGAACACTACAGTTTCAGGAAAAATGGTGGTGGGAAGGCACCTGTAAGTAATTAGAACTGGGATGGATATTATTTTAGAATGACCTTGTTTTGCAAAAGATTAAAACAAAGGAAAAAAGCGACAGTCTGTTATAACGCTATATTAACCACTACAAGTGCATCCGTTCGTTTTAAACCAGAATTTATGCAGTAATTAGAGATACCTTTTAAGCACACTTTACTTGGTTTTGCAATGAAATAATTTAAGGAACTTCTCCTGCCCCCACTTTGCAGAAAACAACATGGAAGGACAAAAATGGTATTAATAAAAAAATCAAATTTGGATTTTAAATATGATTATTTCCTCCCTTTTCTTATGCATGCCTGCACTTTCATCCTCAACTAAGTGCCACGTACTGAATTTCAAAGCATTACTTCTCTGGGCTGCACTAAGGTCCCAGCCCAGACTGCCTGCTGCAAAACCCAGTCACGCAGAAAGAAACTCATGGTGAGTTTTCTGCACTACCTGGAAATGTTCTCCAGCTCTACGTATATTTAAACAACATACGAAGCATTTGCTGTTAAAATCAGAGCTAAAACATCATTTTGTTGTAAGCTGCAATTGCTCCTTTATTGTGACAACAAGAGAATGCAATTTATTAGGCTATTTATTTATTATTTGGAAATACACACCACATGTCTGGATGAGATGCCAGCCAAAATAAGTGAACCTATGTATATAGACAGAAAAGCACTTATTTAGACAGCTTAAGTAGTATTTTCACATTCAGTAACTGCAATTTGAGCATGTAGTATATTGTTAGATATGAAATGTATTTCCAAAGCATGGGAATACATGATAAAGAAAAAAAAATGGAAGATACTTGATTCTTCTGCTAGGAAGGTTAATGGTAACTCGAGTTCTGCCTTAGGAACCAGTAGAAAGCTCTGGAATGAGAGACAGGACACGGGAATTTCAGCTGAGAAGAATTCCTGGTAACTAGAGCTTGGGTTTACCACAAACGCTCTTCACCCGGATACCTGCCATCTCTGTCAGAGGGCTGAGACGTGCATTTGGTGTTGGGCACACGCCAGGAAGCCCCTTGTCTATTTTCTGCTGCTTGAAATACGCCAGTCCTCCCTCCAGAGCTGCTGCACGGCACCGATCAGCTGGTATTGGGGGGAGGCAAGCGGACTATGGTATCTACTGAACAAAATTAAAATATCTACCTTTCCAAAAGAGGATGGCAGCAGCCTTCCGCTCTCTCTTGAGCTGGATCGGGAGGCGGTTTTACCCACACTCATTTCCTCTTCACACCTGGCTATCTTCTTTTTCAGTTTCTCTCTTCTTCGCTGGTCAGCAACTTAGAAAAGAGACAAAGTTTGTCAGATGCAAACTGAAATCTTATTCTTTTTTTGTCCTCAGTGATTTGAAAACATCCCAGGGGTTTCCAATCGCTCAGCAGTCAGAGAGCAATTATGAAAAATCACCTCTATTCTTAATAAAAAAATACTAGAATATGCTGGCAGCTCAACCTGTGCCTTATGAAGCTGGACCTTAGCTTCCCCGAGCTATTCTCAGCTCTCACAACTAATGCAATACCACAGGAGAATTCCCAGAGCAGCACTGCCAACAGAGCACTCTGCTCAAAAACTCACGAGGGTGTTCTCAGGCTTTCATGGATGGAGCTCCTGCGACTGTACTCTCAGCCGCTATTTCAGCAAAACCCAACATGTTTACTGACAGTAGGTCTGACACGTAAAAAATCCACGCTTGATCCAAGGGAAGATAGAGAGTAATCTCCCAAGTGCAGGAATCCATGGCAAAACAGCACCTTCATGCCAAGAACATAAACAATGAAGGCAAACACCGTGAAAGGGCCATTGCCACAGCAAGAGGGAGAAATGTTACCAGTCTGCACTGGTCTGCAGTCCAAGACCGCAGTGCTCCTGTAGCACAGAAGATGAGTGAAGTATCTTTGACAGATGAAGAGCCCAAAAGGTAGGTAAATTTTCTGCATTCAAGTTTGCCATCAGTCACTACATCTGCTACCTTGCAGAACACAGCCTAAAGCTTTTGTATATTGTGAGCACCCAGGTGCCACAGATGGAGTTCACGAAGTTGAAAAATCCAAATGAAGCTGATGAAAACCATTAATAATTTCATTTCCGGGGGGAAATGAAGCGAGTTTATGTATGCAATCATACTCTTGACCTCTATTTACACCATGAACCCTGATTTAACTCTCGACACCATTTCTCATTCGCTTAACGCGGACCGAAGCGTATGAATGGTTTGATACAGACACACAGACAGAAAGGCAGGTTTCTTCTTCAGTTTCGCAGTGTGTTTATATCCCGCTCTGGTAGACCCCAATCTTCACACGCACCGCTACGCTGAACGAGTGGAAATGTAAATAACTTTGTGGATTGGTATGGTACATTCTGAGAACTGAGACAGCTGAGAACTACAGCAATCTGAGAACATTTAATCAACCTCTAAAACACATTCATGTGTCTGCATTAACCCTACAAACATGTTAATCTCTAGGAATTATTTAAGTGTATTCATTTTATGAAACATTTTAGTCCCCTCTTAAATTAGAAATGATTCTTTCAGATGCAAAATCCTCACTCTCATTCCTCAGAGAAATCCCTCTTTTGTTCAATTCTTACAATTGATATGTAAAATACAAAGTAATTTCTTTTCTGGCTGCTGATTTATTCTGCATATTCCATTAGAGTACTTGCAATATGAAGTTGTTTTTATTCCTGGAAAAACGTTAGCTGAAGTCAAGATACACTAAATTCTACAACTCTGAATTAAAAATATGCCTTGTAACACAAGGAAAACATATACTGTACCATTAAATTATTAAAACTCAACATTCTTCTTCCTACCTTAAATTATTATTATGTGGCTATTCTGAATTACTATTGCTTCTAATTGTGTTTGTCTTAAAATTTACAGACAAGCACTCAAAAATTAGCTACAGGTCAGAAGTTTTACTTGTTTGAGATAAATAATTACTCGTGGTGGGCCACCAGAGCGTGTCCCTGTGTGCACATACATGGAAGCTGTAAAAACCCAAGCCTCACCTACTGCTCAGGTAACGTGGTGACGGCTAAAATGAGCATTGAGTAAACATGTAGGGAAACAATGAATGAATTTTGCTCTACAAAGCAAAAATAAAAATCATCCAGAGGTATACGTGTCTCATTTTGGAAGTGGGAGTAGACACCTGAAACAGAAATTTCCTTACACGCAAGTGCTCAGGTGGAAAGTGGGTTTGTCTAAGCCAAGACAGGCTTAACCACTTCACCGCATGTTCCACCTGCCGGCCACGGCTTCACAGGAGTTTCTGGGCAAAGTGCAAAGCAGCATGATTATTATTACAAAACTGAGTTCTTGTGTTGTCCTTTTCCCACCCTTTACAGGATAAACTCTAAGATTTAAAATATGTGGACAGGCTCTGCCTTACTACTGGCGTTCCAAGCTATAGAAGTCTACTACAAACCTCCTCCGGGACTGTGTGCTACGACTCTTCTCAGCTGAAGCACCGCTTGTGCCCACGAGTAAAGAAGGAAGGAGCAGTAAGTGTGCCCACTAAACCTAGCTTAGGATGTCACGACGACCCTTTGGGACCACTGTCACCTGCATGGGAAATGCAGAGTCTTTGTCTCGCAGCAGTCACGTATAGAGCTCAGCTCAGCTAATCCATTAAGTGCCTTCCGAAAGCTATAAAGTCACTCACGCATACTGAAAGGCAGAGCAGACGTATGCAAAACGGAATGGCAGAAATTCCCAGCAGTGTACCCCTCTTGTTGCCAAATTAGGGAATTTTCAGGCTAGATTGGCTGTAAAAGCTAGCAACTGTGAAACCAGCAGAGCAAGACGTAAAGAAATCCTTTTTGAGAAGAGCTAATGCAGATGTAAGCAGACAGCTAGATACACGTTAGGACAGCCCCGCGGCAGCCAGCGAGTACCACAGACCAGGGTACAAGCAGAGACACAAAAACATGCACGCCGCCTCCCTCCCCTTGCTTCCCACGTCCTCTCCCCAAGCGGGGACTGGAGAATCCAGTCTTTCCATTTGGCTTTACCCGGACAGAAAATGGTATCGCACAAACGGCCTGAATCCTTGAGGCACTAATTGCAATATTACAACTGCTGGGAGCTGAAGGTACTCAAGGCTGCCATACACAGCCACTTGTCCTGCAGCTGTGCATCTATTAAACCCATTGTGATACCTTCCGCTTCAGATAAATCACAGATACAGCTTCTTTAGTTTTCAGTGAGATTAATAAACTAAATTTGACACGAGTGCCCTTGTCACAGACCAGTGGGAAGCAAACATCAACTGCATTTGTTAACAGGTACTTACGAATTTCACTGCGAGTAGCTTTTACTGTGTACTGGCTCCAGAAAAATATCACATTTGTAGAGTTAAATATGGGAGAAGTTCAAGACAATAAGTATCTTGTTTAAAACTTGAAAAAGAAATGTTTAGGAATAAAACAATTACAGTCTGTAGATCCAAATAACATGAGTCCCCTTTAAAAACTTATTAGAGACTTCGAGATTAATTATATCTTATGAACTGCTGTGCTCAAAACCACCACAAAGTTGTATAATATAGTACAGAGAAAAATCTATTAGAATATAGTGATAGTAGTGTAGTAGTAGTAGTGTAGTAGTGATAGATATAGTAGTGATTTTCGTATATCAGATAAATTCAGAGTCTGTGAAACTAAACTCTGTAAGTTATTGCACCCAGCCCATGAATCTGTTCTCTAAATACTGTTGTTAACAAGAGGAAGCACAGGAAAAGACCATGAATGTTAGAAGTTAAACCGCAGCATTCTCCATAAAGAGCTACCTATAAAATGCTCATAAATCTCTCACAGCAGTAACACTTTTGCCTGGGCAAATACCCCTTTGCAAAGAGTACCCCCCACTTCCACAGCAGAGACCACATCACTCTATTTCCCTGTTAGAATACTCCCTCTATAGGCTTGATTCTTTTTTCCCTTAAGCTGAGGCTACAGCAGTATTTCTAGACACATGATTAAAGTTGTAAAATAAATGTCATAAACCTGAAGAAACAAAATAAACTTACATACCACACTCCTAAGCAGCTTGAAAGCTCTGGGCTTATAAGGACGGTATGATTTGGAATGCCAGTGGTTGTCCTTTGCTCTGAATTTCCAATCTCTAAATTTATCATAATGTCACATCGCAGTACAATTGGCAGTTAACCTCCAAGTTATTTCATTTTTGATGTAAATAATCCATGGCAGACAATGAAATATTAAGTTACATTTAAATTGAGTTCCACTTGCAGAACAATGTATCTCAAAAGAATTGTCCAACTCCGAGCATTTCTCCTTTCTGTTCTTCTAGCAGCTATTTTTGCAGTAACACACTTCTGGTTATTATTTCCCTTATGAATTCTCTTAGATAAACGATGCAAATATCAGCCTTATTTCTGCTGAGCTTGAAGTGCCTGCAGTGACCATAATTAAAGCGTTCAGCACATCAGTTGGTGATATTACTTCTGCAAGCAAGCTTTTCCTTCGGTAATATTTTTTGCTATCAGCTTCCCAGCTCTACACAAATCCCCAACACATCATCATTTAAGCACCCGGGGTGCGATGTCGGCAATTGCAAACTGAATTTTGCCATTGGGTGTGAAGTTTGAGTTTCTCATAAGTCTAAATCTAAATTTCTTAACACAGAAATTTTAAGTTCCATAACTCTAAGAGATGATTCTGCAGTCCTTCCCATCCATTATCATTAGCACTGTTTAATCAAATAAGGGAGGAATGACCATAAAAAAAGGTGACAAAATATTTATTGAGGGCTTGATACTACAGCCTTGCTTGTATGAAATAGAAAGTAATGTTTGTATCAGGGTGCGTACTTCAGAAATGTGATACTGCTTGGCAAAGCTACTAATGGCAAAATCTGGCCACTGCTAAGGCTTGGAAATAAAGCCTAACAGTGAGTGAGATGTGAATCCTTCAGAGGAATTTCAGGAGAGGTTAGAAGCACAGGGTTATCCCAAATCCATCCCCTTCTGATCCTCCTACAGGGTCCTCATCCCACAGACATCTCGTGGTTACTCCTGTCAGTTGCCTGAAGAACAGAGCAGCCCGTACTGCACGGGAACCGGGAAACGCCGCATCAACGCTGAAGAAGACTTCTGAGCCTGCTCAGGTAAACCTCCACGCGTGTACCCAGAGAGAGGTCCACCTGGCTTCCAGGAGGGCTCGCACAGTGGATTTTGTCCACTTGGGGCAGCTCCCCAGGACAATTTAGACATATTGTACTGAGCTAATACTGAGAATAAGCAGAAAGCATAATTTCATTCCTGTTCTCTGGTATGCTGCAGCTATTCTGTGCAGTGGAAAATGGTATAAAAACAACAACACTCCCCCAGGGGATAAATAGTAAAGCTGGGTCAAATCAATTAAAAACCAGGGACACATTTTTAATAATAATGATACTGATAATAATTTTTAATAATAATGATACTACTGAAACAACTACAAAAGGGAATTCTGTTTTCTCTATTTCTTGACCTTTACAGGTAAAGACTGCAGGCCTTTCTTGTTTATTTGCTTTATTTACCATGTTCAGTAAAGTTGTTGAGATCTGCATTAGCACAACTGGATTAAATTTTTGGTCTGCTTGACTCATGACATCAGTCTAGATGATCTAATGTCGTCGCAAATACAAACTGTGGAAAATGTAATTTGGATGTACTGAATACATATCTAAAATTAATTATCTCTTATAAAACAAGATAGAAAACCTTTCTGTAGAAGAAACTTTAACTTCTGCAAAAAGTAAAATTACTACAGTTAAAAGTACAGGTTCATAAAGATTTTTTACACAGTGGGTTTTCCTGCTCTCCAAAAATTCAGATAAATATACTAGAGCATTTTTCCAAAGACATACTTGATCTCTGAAAACACACATTAGAATTAGCCGAGTGTTTGACTTTAAAGAATTTGTATTAGCCGCTTATAACTTTCATTTTCAGAAATGCATAGGTAAGGACAAGACTCAACAGAAAAGTTAAGAATCAAAGATGGGAAGATTTTGTGAAAGCTTCCTGTAAAACAGCAGCAATAAAAAAATAAGGAACACAGTTTTATATAGCATAAAGGATAGATAGATGCAATGTCAAATATGTGATCATATGAAAGATTAAAATTTAAATGCAGAATTCTATATGTATTTTTTGACATGTCTACCTTAACCTAACACCCCATAGCAGAAAAACAATGTAACTGATCAGTCTGAATTGTTGTCTCTCCCCATCTCTCAGCCCCCTTCCCAAGTATTCAAGTTCCATCAGGCTAAAATAGATTTCTGGTGGGTAACTTCTCAGAATAATTTTTTGTTCCTTCTCCTTCTCCCCCTCCCTCCCATCAGCATCAAAGAGACCTGCATTCCCAAGCACACTAATCACTGGGTTCAGGCTGTACTATCAATATGCCCTGTGGAAAAACCTCTACACATATGGGTTGAAAAGTTAGTACTGTTAGGAACCAGGCATGTGTAGCAGCAGCTGTCTTACTTGGCATAGCTTTTGTCAAGTTTTCTGGCACAAATTCCACAACCACAGGCTTCTAATGGCCACCGGTATCAATCAACATGCTTGGAGTAATTCTGAACATAGAAGTTTCACATTTCAAGAAGTTTCACATTTTAACAACTATTTTAAGTCAATAAGGCTGATCTAATACAGGAGAACATGCTCACTGCTAGCCCAGTGCCGTGGCAGCTTGCCTACTTTGCTGCCAGCGAAGATACCAGGAAAAGAACAGTGGAAACTAAATCCACTTTAAGGACAGAACACATTCAGTCGGCCAGGGAGAATGCCAACTACAGTATCAGGTTTAATTCTTAAACACTAATGACTGATTCATGGCAACAACCCCAAAGGGAAATACTCACCTGCTGTTTTAGAGGTACGTGAAGCACATTTTCAGGGGATGTTTTTTAACACTATCTGCAGGAATTCTGGTTTGTAACTCTATGCTATTAATAAATCTTAGCATTTCAAACCAAAAATTTACTCCCCTTCCCAAATCTCTTTTGAAATAGAGGGGGAACGGAAACCTGATTTGGGATGTGATAAGCAGTAAGACAAGGAATACAAAACCAAAAAAAGTAATAATATTCTTCAGTTGAGGCAATGACAGGCACAGAACTGCTGGAAAAATAAAGCTGTAAACGCCTCTGCTACAGGGAGTCCCCCGATATTCAGTCATACTGATGTTGCAACTGTGCCTGGACAAATGGCGTGTCCCATCTCCATCAAGAAAAAAGAAATTGGCTTGAAATTATTTTAAAAATCCTTTTCCCTTACTTTCTTCTTCAGTACATTTTCAATGCTCTTCCTGCCTGAGCTATTGGCCGTCATCATCACAAAATCTGTTTCATAAAAGACAGAGGAAGAAAAACTATTCTCCAGTGGATTGCCAGAGACGCCACAAACGATGTTGTGCACTGAGCTTAACACCTGAACACGTAACACTTGGTTGCACTATTATTACAGTACGGAAATCTGTAGTTCTTGATGAACACTGCATAGAACAGTAGGAAAAAAAAACCAACCACTCTAATTTTAGGAATGAAATAAACTGAAATAATGTTCAATTTCATTCTAAACATCTAGAGTTTATAAGACTAGTGCAGATACTGGACTAGGGATGCCTGAGTAGTCTTAAATACCTTGAAGGCAGCAAGACCAATAATGAAAAATTTGAGTAGATGTGCCCTATGGAATTATCCCTTTGCTAATGCTGCACAAATTTCAGCCTGTGTGGCAGAGCTTCTTATCTGTTTGTAAGGTGATCTCAGTCAGGTGACAAAACAGATGGAGAAAGCAGGTCAGAAAAAAAATATCAGTTTCATGCGCACATTGAGTAGAGATATTAATCCTCAAAGATTTTTATTAAGAAAGGATAATCTTAAGTATCTGGTATAAACGCATACCCCAAAATCCTGGACCTATTGCAGTTGAGACACTTTTGCCATTGACCATCACAAACCAACAATTTCAACAATGGCATCTAAACCACTTTTATCCCCAAACTTGCCTTTTAAACCAGAATTACCACGATAAATGCTTTCAAGTAAATTCAGTTCTAATCCTGACAGTGTTTGAATTGTCAAAAATCTTTTCTCTTATTCTTGCAGAAAAAAGAATGGGCACCTTCTACTGCAAGAAAAGTAAGTGTTTGTAGCATTTTAGGCAGACAATTTAAAATGAAAATGTAATCGGTAACATTTTTCAGCATTGCAAAATAAAAACAGTATGTTGAGGCATATTCTAATAAAAAGATACTGTCTATATAAGTTTGCTTTATTACTTTGCTTTCTGTCTTTCACTCAGCACTCTCATTTTTAATAGCGAACATGAAGCACTTCACAAAATAAAGCCCGAAAACTGGGGCAGAGACATAATAACTGCCCTGAGAAGGCACTTTTAGGGAAAAAACATACAATATTATTCATTGCTTTGTTAAACAGATCTTAAAAATTGGCAAATTCATCGTCACTTTATAATTTCACAATTCCTCTCAGTGCAGAACGTCAAGCAAACAAGCTATATTTTAGAACGTTGCTAAATCTAAGGATAAAAACTTCCAATCACACCTGATACTCAGCTCTGGGAGACCGAGAAGTCAGTCCAACATTTCTTCCAAATGAATCCTGTGCTACTGACTAGGATCCCAATCCTTGAGCTATGATGCTCTGCTTCACTTTCATGAGCTAGCTCTATTTTGGGAATATAATCAATTTCAACTAAGTAACAATTAGCACTCCCAAGCCTTAGCCTAGAATAACAGTAGATAAATCAAGGAATTTTTTTTTTTTTTAAATCAAAGGCTTTATTATTTTTTTTCAGCTAGCTTCAATTTTTTTTCTTTTGTGAACAAGAAACATCTTGTAGGGCTGTGATGGTTACATGCATGTTCTAATAAGATAAAACACAGCAGCAGCTTTTTCCAGCCCAGTTTGAAAACAGGTGAAAGCACAATTTAGTGAGGATTTAGTGTACCAATTTTCTCAACCAGATGGGTAAAAACAAAAGCAGCAAGAGGTGAAATGTTTCCGTCACACCCTACATCAGAGATTAACGTTCTGTCTGTGAGCAGGACAGAGTTACATAGTCAGACACCCGTCTGAGTAAGATGAAGAGAAACATATTGCACAAAGCCTTGCCATCTGAAATGGAAATTTCCTCACTACAGAGCACACCTGCCAGTGCCATGACAATTAGCTGTTAAGGTTAAGGCACTGTTGCTGCCTCCCAAAATGAACTCATTATTCAGGGAAACTCATTCTGATGTGAAACACACAAGTTATCAGCTCAGAAGCATTTTATCTGTAAAGACAGCAGACTGAAATAAATGGGCATTTGTTGGTGTAGAGAAAGACCCAAGACCTGAAAAGATACGGAAGAGTAATTGTAATTAGGGAACCTAAGGAAGATTCTAGCAGATGCAGAAAGAAAAGCCACCTGAGGGTTTTATTACACAAACACGTAGGTGTAAATTTTCTTCTTACAGCAACCCTACATTTTCATGCTTGTTTCAAAGCAAATCTTGGTAGAGCTGGAGCATGAGAAGGATGACTTTTTTCAGATGGCTGCAGAACAGGTGCTCTGAAATGCCTGCTGCAATCTGCAGACCCTAGATACCCCTGCAATACTTTTGCTGCTTGCGCTGCACCTTTTGAAAGCAGGAAAAGGCAAGGCAACGTACAGCATCGTTGATCCTGGTGCAGCTTATTGCTTAATTCAGTCTCAACCCATTATGCAGAAATACTGAAAAAATTATAATGAAATTGAGTCTTTCTTCCACAAAGTATTCTGTCCTCAGAAGATTTATCTTTCCATCCTAAAAGAATAATTTTTTCCCGTACCTCAGCAGTTGTAACTAAATATTGAATTGGAGAAAAAAGAACTTCCTTTAATTGCATTAGTGAAAGATACAGATAGACAAATGAAATACACCTTTGTTATTTTAACAAGCAGCTGCTATTTATCCCCTGACTAATACGCTTCATTTAATATTCTATAAATCAATTATTTGAAAGTATTGCTCTTCAGCTAGCACTATGAAGTAAGGCTACAGCACCAATATCTTTAAAGAGCATAAAGAAATGAGACAACTCCCAGAAAAAGTCACTGCAGTTTAATCCTGGCCGTGGGGTGGTGCTCTTTTAACTGGCTCTGTTTTCTGAGAAACCGAACGAGAAGTTTCAGTTCCAGTCCCCAGGTGCCCACACACCCAAAATTCCTCTTGACCTTGTACTACTAAGCTCTCTTCAAGTTCATGTTGTATCAGAAAAAAAGGAGAGAGAAAATGCTGAAATTCTCCTTACATGCTCCATTAACTGTGTGGATGAAAAGAATCCTAAGCAAAATTAATTGTGATCCTAAGCACAACTAATCACTAGAACAGACTAGGTCCATCTCACTCACATTACATTCACTGCAGATTCTTACAAACAGCTGGAGCCGTATATGAAAGCTGAAGAAACAAGGAGATACACGAATGCCTTATTAAGGGTTATATTCTATTGTTACTCTTCTATTCCACTGGCTCTTTTATTTTGTTTAGTTTTACAGAAGCTTTTGCAGAATAAATGTATCACAAATACTTACGTTTGATGCTGGTCAACCTACTTTTGGGCACTGAACAGTCTACAGCTGCTGAAAACATAAATGTGAGTGATTTAGTATTTACTTAGTAATTGTTGTGGCTAGAAAAAAAGTGATAAACCAACACAAAAAAGGCTAATTTAATTAATGCACGTTAATTTTCCTCTATTTTAAAATATGCTAGTTACTGTGTACTTAAAGTATTAGATTGATATTAATACAGTAAGAGAATTTTTAGGATAAAGATGTTGAAGTGAAATATATATTTGAAGGAAGAATCATCATTTAAATGAAAATTTCTTACAAAAGGTTTCTATACACTTTGTGATGATGGCATTTAACGCACACCTGAGGATACTGAGTATGTTACATGGTAGAGAGATGACCGTATATTTGTAAGGATGGACTCTGGCAGAACCCAAAGCCCCATTGTATCACTCTTTAAAGCAGATATTAAATACAAAAGTATTATTAAATAGCAGCCGTACTTCCTTGCTGTCATCAGTCCGAGTATGAAACAAGAAGAGAACTATACTTCCTACAATCCAATTCATTCCCTTGATATAAGCCTATTCTGAAAGAACGAGGTAAATCTGGGAGGAGAAAGTTCATTCATACGTGCATGTTCTTACCTTTGGCTGAAAGGATTTTGTTATAATGAAACACCATGTGATCTCTGATCAGGTACTGGCTGGTGAGACTTCGGGAGGAGTCAATGCAAAAAGCTGTTAAGATTAAAATACACTTAACCATTACAAAGGCAGGCACAAGAATGCTAAAATTTTGATCAGTTATTAACTGCACTTCAAAGCCACAAACTTTAAATTACTGCGTGCTTAACTTCTTTGCCCAATGGCAGTCATTTTTCTTCAGCAGCTACTATCACATGACACCATCCTCTCTCCTTTGGTTTTTTCCCCCACTGAGCCATTAACTCAATCAATTGCTACAGAAGTGGCTGAAGTTGGACTATGAAAACATCAGCACGGAAACTCCCTGTTTCTCCATTCTGTGCTCTTTTGAAAAAAGGGTTTGGGGTGGCGGTATGGCATAGAAACACATACCAGCTCTTGTAAACTACTGACTGTAAGGAAGTATGTTTAACCTCAAGGGTTCTTTAAAGCAGTAACCATATCTATATCCCAGCTAATAAAGATGTGACATTTCTATATATCTGGCTATCTTGCTAACTCTTTCTAGCTAGCAGTACAGTCAAGGCAAAACCCACTTCTCAAAAGTATTTTCAGTAATGAACACTAAATCTAAGTGCTTTTAAACTTCACCAATTGAGCTCAATGCAAAGGTTTTAATTATAAAAACATTTTAATCATAAAATCAATGAATTGAAATAAAAGGAACCACGTCAACCTTCTGATAAAAGCACATGTGGTACTTACCGTTACTCCTGGTACTCAAGTGTCCTTTAAATGGACTTGCTGGACCACATCTGGGAATGCCAACAGCTGGGTATTCACTCACTTTAATAAAGTGTGAAACAAAACAAAACAAATGTTAGAAACAAGAAAATGCATATTTTGACAGACAAGATAAAGCAGAGAGTCTTACCCCCCCTCGCGAATGACTGTAGTGGATCTTCTTCACAGAGGAAAAAAAAAATCACATTTAAATGTTATACTACTACTGAAGCATAATGGTGTAGTTAAGGAACTTAATCTAAACACTAATACACCCGTAATGCAACCTACAATTTAAAAATCTGCACCTGAATTAACTAAGAATGTGCACCATTTTTAGAGCAAATTTTAACAGGCAATATCCTATTACTACAAATACCAGTGCATACAAAGCATTCCTTTAAGGTTTCCAAGACCCTGCTGAAAATGTAAAGCAAAACAAACAAAATTTCTTTAACAGCGTAAATACACCACTGTTTAACATCAATTATAAAACAGTGCAGCCAATTTCTACAAATTCATTATTACTATCAAGGTCCATATGGTCTTCTCATTCCCATCCTACTTCTCATCTGTCAGCTGAAGAGCCTGAGATCTGCAATCTGCCACGGAAGCGTTTCCTAGCAATCGGAGGCACCAGAGCTCTGGGGCAGTATCTCCACTGGCCACCTCCAGCTTTCCACCCTTCAGCAGATGAAGAAGGGAGCTGGACCTGCCCAAGACGAGTGGGAATCTCTTCTCAGTGGCCTTCAGCTGAGTCAACAAAGGTTCCCATCATTACAAACTGACTGGGTAGTGCAAGAAGCTGTTCCACACACGTTAAAAGACCCTTAATTCTACCTCCTGTGGCTTCTTACCTCCTGCATTCCCAGCACCTGGCTTTCCAGTTGTTTTTTTCCAATTTCCCACTGTGATATGATGACTATTACAGTACTACTGCAATTACATATGTAACTACTACATTCTGTAGCTCTGCTTTAAGTGCAACAGCATGTTGCACAAGATGGTTAACACGCTGCCTGACTATTAATTAGTAGAGATTGCAGCAAAACAAATCGTTCCTTTAATAATGTTTTAGTATCATTTCCCCAAAGGCCTCATAAAAAGACTGTATAAATTTCAAGTGACTAGGATTAGTTTGGGAAGCAACAGAATGTGCCTTGAGAAAATAAAATTAAAATCACCAGCATACGTGGAAATTTGCAGAGTACTTTCTTAGGACCTTGTTGTGAAATTACACTAAATCTGGATCGATAAACTCAATCCCCACTCTTATGAAGCCTAAGAAATATCAAGGCAATTTTGAATTAGAAAATTAGAAAAGGCAGCCTTTATACAGTATGGGCTTTTGTGGCTTTACAGTATACTAGAGGGAGTGTCTGCAATAATCGTGCTCCTACTACTCTTTGCTATGAAGTTCCCAGACCAGCTCTAGGAAGGAAAAAAAAAGAAAGAAAATGCTGTTGCAGATTTTTCAGCCCTGACCTGCAACTGTTTTATCTTTATACTGTTTTCTTTAAAGCCAAAGGACAACATTCCTACTCATTTGTATCAATTTCAAATGGCTCATTTTAAATTTCCCTTGTGGTACAATTCTTCCTAATCTCTATTTATGATTTAAACATACATGGGGACAAACAATGCTAAATTATTTAAAAAATGTGTAAATTCCAAACATACAGCGTGAATTTATTAGATTTAAAATGACTGTCTCCACAATGGCTGCAAATCTTTGTCAATAATGGCTTGCTTTGCTGTTTAAGTATTTCTCTCCCATACACTGTTACACCCGAATGGTATTCACAGTCCACCCTGACAGCCAGGACTTCCTCAAGTGACGACATCCACACCTTTACCAAATGCAAGTCTTTGGGAGGACTCGAATGTTAGATTATAACATTTCAGTTGATAAAAGTTTGTCCTCATGATAACCCCCCACCACGCATATGCCAGAAATCTGGATTGTAGCAGACACCTGAGAATCAGAAGGGCTTTGTTCACAGTTGCTCGAAATAAGCTTAATATCCCAGTATTTTCTGCATTTCAGAGCTAGGTTATAATTCCAGAAGGAGACACGTGTGATACTGATAGATAAACACAACATCATCTCTAACTCGTTTTTATGTGACAGAATCATAGAAAGATAACAGGGGCATCTTAAAAAAGCAGAGACATTGTTATAACTAGAGTTGATTCTCTTCAGGTAACCTAAATGACTTTGCCCTGAGTTAAAGATGATCAGAAACGCTCAGAAACCTGTTGCTTTCACTGTCTTCAGCTGGAGAAGCTTCTGTTCAGCGCTACAGGAAAACCAGACGACTTTGAAATGTTCCCTTGATTTGCATCACCAGCAGATGGCACACGGATAAACTCTATCGAAAAACCTACCGTCTACTAGTTTTGTCTTTTACAGTTAATCTGTATCAGCCTTGGGGGAGGAAAAAAAAAAGAAGGGAAAAAAAAAAAAGCCATCTTTCTCTCTTCTCCCACCTAACCAGCATCATTATTTCACAGGCAAGAAAAACTGTCAGAAAGGTTCAGCAGGGAGAAATATTTCAGTCTCCTCTATTTCAATTACGGACACGTGGACAGCACAGAAATCATTCCCAATCCGCACAGAAATCCCCATTTTGCAGAAGTCCCAAACTGGTCCGCACTGGAAACACACTACCGTTTGTCACGAAGTCAGGGTCTTTGTGCTGGCGCTCGTGCCCCCTGCGCCGTGTTCCCAAACCTCAGTTCCTCCTGCAGCCTCTAACTTCTGTGTCACCGAGGAAAAGTTTCAAGTCCCCGGTCTGACCAGCTGGTTTTACAACCCAGCTCCTGCTAATTGTAGGAGTTTATGCAGAACAGCTTTCTTTTTGATATCTAATTGGGCTTTGGGGGCTCTATCCTGGCAAAATGTACATTTTCTTATAGCTTCAATTAAAGAACAGCACAGCCTTTAACTTAAAAATATTTCCATAAACAGCAGAAGTTGTGATGAAGCCTCCCATGGTGCTCGCTCCCACACTCTCTGACTCTCGTGCAAAATAACGGGACTGAGATATTTTTGTAACTTGTTCATCAGTGAGGGCATTTGAGGCTCGCTCTCTCTGGGTACCACCCGCTTTCACAAACCATGAGGAAAAATTATCACAGAAAACAGGTCAAAGACAGCAATGTGACCGGAATAATGCTTAGCACTATTGAAAACAGAAAAGGTGAAGAATAAGTAAACCTTTGTTTCCTTAGGATAGATGTTCCATCAAGTATATAATTTCTACATGGAATTCAACTTTTAATACCCTCCCTGTATCTTCAGTTTGAAACTCAAAACCACTTTTTATAGTGTCAAATCTTTACAATGAGGACATACATTGCTCATGTCAGAGGAGAAACCGGAGGATTTGGTGTGTAGATGATATCTGATGCATCTTACTGTTTCTAAAAAACAAATGAAGTAGAAAGTGTTAATATTCACGTTTCACATCTATAATTTCAGGTTGTTTACTGACTTGAACAGGTATTTGTTTAGATCCAGTCTGTGTTTTCATAGTTATTTGCACAATAGCAGAAACTAAGGCTTAGGTATGTGAAAAGAATTTTAAAGAAGGTGGGATTTTCAGCAAATTCCATAGTAACCAAATATAAACCCAAGGAAAGGACCGTAACTACAAAGCAGAGTAACTGGAGCACTCGGAGGGCTCCAGGAGCGATGGAAGCTGCATTGGTTGAGGACTGTGAGAGGAGCAGTCTGTATTTAGGCTACTTTGTGTCTTTTTTACACAACCATGAACGCGAGCGAGAATTCTTGCGGTGAAAAACTTTCTACCAATTTTGATGGTTCTTAAGTAATAAATTATTTGGGAACACTTCTCTGAACTAAACTTAGGAGAACTGATCCCAGAATTGCAGTATTACAGCAGCTTTTGCAATAACTAGGTTTCCTAAGATGCACACTTTCTACTTCTTACAATAAAAAAACCTGCCAGTCACCAATTGAATGTTTATGTAGATATATTTCCAGAACTGGACTGGAAAATCTAAGATAATTTCCTTTTGTTTAAGAAATTATTTTTGGAGATTTAAACCTCTGAAACTGAGACATATAACAGACTCCTATTTTTGCTATACTATACATGTAACTCTGCGATCTAAACATACATTTCCTTACAGATATGAGTGGACTTTCCACACTGACTATAAAATCAGGATTCAAACAGTGTGTGTTTTCCTAAAGTACAGAGACAAAACAAATATTTCTAAAAATTAATTAGATCTTTTAGTTCCTTCTTTCTGTTTCTATTTGCTTGTTGTAAGCTTCCCCTGCAAATGTGTGACACTACACAACAAAGAAAAAAAACTAAAAAAAACAACCTTTCTCTGTAATTCTTTCCAGCTGGTATCTAAGGTAAGTAATAATTATATTATTCCAAAGAGATTTAGCAGATATTTTGTTTAAATTGTCTTTTCATTTTCATTTCAAATGCATCCTATCCTTATTTCTAATTTTACAGTCTTAAAAATTATGGAAATTGGTGGTTTCTATTTGTTACTTTGTTTCCTAGGTGTTAGTGGATATGGAGAATTCATGGAAATTATTTTTTCTACAAAGCCATTTCAGATTTGGAATGTGAATATCTACTGGAAAGAAGCCCAGTCTTTCATTACAATGTTCTCATAGGAAGGACTTTAAACACAAGTATCAGACGTACTATTTTTATAACAAACCTGCACTTCAGACATAGCTAATAAAAAATACTGAAAAATTCAATCAGGCTACCCTTACCCACAAACACTTGTTACTTAAAAAATAATCCATAAAAAATACAGAGACCTTAGGTGGAATATTGGATATAGGCATCTAAATCAAGCACTACAAACCACAAAACCTCAATTTAACTGTGTAGAGATGTACTAAAACTGTATTTTCCAAAAAACCAGCTCCTAGACCTCAGCTTGGGTGCAAAGAGCCCTCAGCCCTGGGTGGATGTAGACCTCAGGTCTCCCCAGCTGTCCCAGGAAAACATGCTCATCACTCTGCCAAGGGACCAACCCTTTTGGGCACTGCTTTTTTGGTGGCTCCGGGACTCTTGCATTCCCAGCTCAACAGTGGCCCCCTCCCAGCTGGAAATGTAGGAACTACCCATCTCTAATAGACTAGAATTGCAGCATCTGCATGAGATGCGGAGATTCGATCTCCCTGAGGCTGATAAGGACACTCAACCCAAGGTGACAAATGCTTTGCAAACACACTAGCCACTACACTGATTTATACAGGTTTGGTGGTGTTGCCTCTTCCACCTTCCACCACCAGCTTCTCTTCTTCTTCCCAAATAGCTCAATGCTCTAAACCAAAACTAGGCAGTGGGACACCTTTGTCCAAGTGGGCAATTCAGGCAACGACATGCAGAAGGGGGTTTGTGCTGGGAATTTAATACAAGTCAAGGATGCTCTGTCACTACCACCCTTGTTCTACCGACTAGTTTAGTGATCCTTTCAGTGGGCTTCCTGCTATGAATTCACTCTTCTAGCTCTGTGCACACTAACAGCACACTGCAGCACTAATGCCATACACATGCTGAGGAAGGAACAGAAGTGGTTTAAATAATCTCTGTGAAATCCAAAATGACTTAGGAGTAGTGACGGGAACTCCTTCAAGTATCTAATCTAACACATCTAAAAAAGTTATATTTAAAGGAATGAAATTAGGATCTGAAATATAGGCTCCTCTTTTTTGATACTATGAGAATTTTTAAATCAAAGTATCCATTAACTCTTTATGCTACATAAATTGTTATGCATAGGAATACAAGACAGAAATATACAGAGTAAACACTGCTATCTTCCAGTATAATATATATATAACAAATTAACCTGGTTACAACGATGCACACTGGATTCAAACTTAATTTATTTAAATAAGAAACTAAGTTTTCTAACTATTTTTCTTTCATATTAACATGATGGTATACTTTTTTTAAAAAAAAAAAAGAATAAATTGCTCTATTAGTAGTACTTCTACTAAAGCTTGCTTTCCCTTCCCAAGTGGCTTACATCTTTCCTACCATACCCCCTAAACGCCTTTCAATTTCCCCAACTTGCTGCCTTTTCCTTACCTGCAGTCACTCCCCGCCTCACTCTAATATCCCCAGCTGTGGCTGAGGACAAGCTACCAGGGTTATAATTGCTCATCTACTTTAAGCTTCTCCGGTTGCTTAACCTTGGCTGACTAGTTGCATATCTGAGAGTGAACGCAGAACAGAATTACTTTCTCTAAAAAAAAGCACATTAATTTGTTGGGTTTTCTCCTACCCAGCCACTGACATCTGTACCACTGAGACTCCTACTTTTTGCTCACAAATGGGTGAAGTTGGCTAATAAATGCAGAATTGGAAGGGGGAACAGGCCAGCAGAGAGCAGTGACCCACCCACAGATTCCTTCTTTAGGGGGTTAAAACACGGCAAGTCTCCACTGCTCTTCTGCAGCACCGATGCAATCACAAGAGACCTTCAAACATGCCTTTAGATTTAGCTGGTTACCGACTGCAGATATTCCATTTTATTTGAAAGTTACAGTGGGGCAAAACTGAGGGCTTCATAATCACATCTGTAATTTTCGCCTGTTCATAGAAGTGAAACAGAAGCCTCTTGGACCCATTTCTGTTTCAGTGACAACAAAACTCCTCTAAATTCTGAGGGTGCAAAATCTTAGATGTGAAGCCACCTTCAACAGAATCACACTTAAGATTTCTTAAGAAATGGCAGAATCCACCAGAGGAAAAAATACAGTTATTATTTTCTAAGTTTTCTGAAGGAAAACTTAATGAACAAAGCCTGAAGAAGCTACAATACCCCGATTTTAATTAAAGTGCCAAATGTTCCATCTGAATTTTGCACGGGATCATTTGTCAGAGGCAAAATATGATGAAAGTGATACAACTGATCGCTCCCTGACATGCACCATGCATAATCTTCTAAGCCACTAATTAGATGGGCACTATTTATACACTTACTGTGCTGGATTACACAAAAGCTCTTCTTTACACCTACTCCTAATGCCTAAGAGTTAGGTCTCTCAGTCCTTTACAACTAATAATCTAATAGTATTCTGCATAAATTAAAACCAAAATTACATTTCAGTTTCAAGAGTCAAACCATCCTCTGATAAATTTAAGAGTTAGCAGTGGCACCAGCAGTTTCCTGTTTTCTAGAAGGGTGTGGGAGGGATGGTGTTCCAGAAGTGACTGTGTGCTATTTTTGAGTGATATGTGTAAAACTATCAATACTCATATCACAGTTTAGAAAGTTTTGGCTTGAAAGGTTACTGACCTGACTTCACCGGCCAGTTGTGCCTCTGTAAGGCAGCCCAGAGTAATCCAGGAGCGTACGCTACCAGGTGCTGTAACAATTCTCCCATGGGAATGGTGCTGGAACAGTAGCTCAATAGACATGTCCTACACGACAAATGTATGTGCTGGCTTCTACCGCTACGAGAAACTCAACACTATGTCATCCCACAAACATGCATTTTGAAGGTGTTTCAATACCTAGCATCAAACCAACCAATAGATAAAATATATGTCCAGGTTAGATATTAGGAAATATTTCTTTACTGAAAGGGTTGTCAGACATTGGAATGGGCTGCCCAGGGAAGTGGTTG
>JAOXJK010000040.1:46299199-46333431 GCA_025774025.1 Xenus cinereus | reverse complement strand
TCGAGCGTGTCTCCGGCTGCAAACTCCGCCAAACAAGCCTGCATCCTCCTCCGGGGAAGGATACCCAGTGAGTACCAGCCGGAGCCTGCCCCCTCCCTAGGGCACCCCGCCACCGCCTCTTTACAAAGGGACTCGCAGCCTCTTGCCCCCGCTTCCTCTCCCCACCCCCTTTTTTAAACCAGCGCAGAGAGGGGCTCCGTGAATTCCCTCCAAAGCTATAGGGTGGCTCCCTCCTCCTCCTCCTCCTCCTCCTCCTCCTTCTTCTTCTCTTCCAGCACCGGCTCTCCTGGGCGAGCCAGGCTGCGGCTGCCTTCGGCCGGGGTGGTCCCCAGCCTCGCCCCAGCCATGCCGCTGCGGCTCACCCCCCACGGCTGACTTTTGTTACCCCGCTAGCGCCCGGGGCGAACTGAGGTGGGCTCATTTTTGGGGGTGGCTGAGGCTAGAGAGCGTGCGCGCCCGTGGGAGGTGTCCCCGGGGGGCGCAGGGGGGCTGCCTGACTCCCCCGTCCTTGCAAGCCCTCGGGCTCGCCAGCCCGGGTGCCCCCTCAGGTGGGCGCAGCGGAGGGGCCGGGCTGCGGCGGGGACCCCGCCACCCTGACATCTGCAGGTGGAGTGGGCGAGCCGGCTGCGGGAGCCTCCCCAGGAGCCAGCAGCATCCCGGACCCGCTGCCCATCTCATCCCGCTCCCTTCCCGCTGCCCCCGCAGCCCCTCCCCGCTCCATCCCTTCTCCCCCTCTCTCTGCTGGGGTGCTCGCACCCCTCCTCGCCTCGCCGGTACAAACCCCTCCACTCCACTCCCTTCCCCGCCCCTCCCCACCTTCTTTGATTTATTTGTGTATTTCTTTCCTTGGCAACCACCGGTTCCCCTCAGTCAAACAGCGCAGGCTCCCTATAATTTGAAATTAATTTGTTTGACTGCAGCATTGAGACAGGAAGGTTGGGAATTTATTTAATTCTTTTTCCTCCCTGTGCAAAAAGGAAGCGATGAAATTTCCAATCGAGACTCCAAGAAAACAGGTGAACTGGGATCCTCAAGGTTGGTGATTCTCTATTACTATCATTACTATAATAATAACAATTATTATTATTCCTTGTGTCTACTGACTCGTAGGAGACTATTTGACTCCAAATGGGAGGAGACATCGGATGCTTGTCTGCTGCCCATGTGCACTGCTCAGTCTTTCTTGCTCAATCCTAGCAGTGCGTTAGAAAATGTGAGGCTGGGCGGGTGCGTGGGTAAAACCTCTTCTAGGTGTAAGTTTTATAGTTCTATATTTGATATCTGTCTTCCCTCCCCATCCCTTTTTCTTGAATATTTTCATGGCAAACTTGCCTGGGATGGCAAGTGGTCTCTGGCTCACAGCATTGTTTGTTTTATCTGTGGCTCCTTTGTTGTTTCTAGTGATCATTGTTTCTGCTAAATGGGTGGTACAGGAGTGGACACAGATGTGGCTGCTCAGGGCTCCTCAATGGCAAATGTTTGTTGGCAAGCAACTGGAGCAAAATGCTGCTGCGATATAACCCGTAATGTGGCTGGTATAAAAAGACACATTAAATAATGGAACCCAAAGGGACCTTTAGTCCTTACTCTGTCCTGTTAACAATTGATCAGCCCGAGTGGGTAGTTTGATTAACTCTATAGTTAGGTTTGGGGACTGTCTGGGGGAGTGTGTTTGTGTGATGGTGGAAGGAGATTTACGCCAGTGCAGTGGTTTTCAATAAAACGATCCAAGTGGTGTTTAAATATACACCATAATGAAAAGCTCTCCTTTCCTGCCATGGGGAGGAGGCTCATATGCAACCTACAGAAGAAGTGGCTGAAAAAAACCCTACTGGTAATTTGTATACCGGTGTGTCATATTTCTGTGCATCGGTACAGGAGCAGAGCAACTTGAAGCCATATGCTCAGGTTTGCAGCAGAACTGCTGGCAGCCGCCCGCTGTACAGCAGTGCTTGCAGGAAGTATGAAGTGATAGCACGGGCTTTGATTATTCATCTTTATTCCGCAGGTTTGGTTTTAGTGGTCAATTTGTCTGTCATCCTCCGTGCCCTCACATCTACAAAATGAAACGTTAGAAACAGTTTCTGCTGGTGTAGAAGGAAAACAGCAGAACAGACATCTTTCTGCTGAGCAGATCTGATGTACTGTTTGAATAGTATACACAATTAAGCTTTAGTTTAAGCCTTACTACATCTTTAATTAGGTAAGGGCTGAAATCAACGCATCAGCCTCCGCCCTCAGCTTCACAACCAACATATGGATAGTAGTGCTAACAGAGATGGCATTATTTTAATAACACTATATTCCTTATCCTAGGGTCAAAATTCTGTGTAGTGAAAACTTACTCCTCCCAGGTGCTTTTCTGAATGTGTGCTTGCTGTTACTTCATTTTTAATTCATTGTATGTTGCAAAACGCCTTTTAATGCAAAAAGCCCTTTCCTCCCTTGCGTGACAAGGCACACAGGAGGCTGTACTGATGGCATTCTGTATGCAGCTCCTTTGCTTGGCAATCAGCTTTAGAGCATATGGATCCTACAGGTGGTTGGTCACAATTTACTAATGTGTCCAAAACTGCAGAGTACTGTAACAGGTAAAAGACCTCCAACCCAGCAGGTTTCCTCTCCACCAGGCTGAATCCCTGCTGAGCACTGCAGAATCCTACCTGTTATTTCTCCTCAGCGTATTGACTTCGTTAGCCAGGCAGCAAGGATGCTAATGTATAGCCAGGAAGGAAGCGAAAAATGTTAATTTCTAATTCTCCAAGGCACTCAGGAAATTGATAAAATTTGTTGGACTGGAAAAAGGCAAATTGGTAAGGAAAGGTTGTGTCAGGCCCAGTCCTTTAACCGATTGTACTCACATAGTCCCACTGAAGTATGTGTGATGTGAGTGGATGACAAGGTAGATCAGAATTCCATTCTTTCTGAAACAAAAATATATTTATGTAGATATAAATGTTAGCAAAGATCTACACACAAGTAGTTAGAGCCCTAAAATGAATTTGATTTACAATCACAGATGTAGGCTGTTCTCTGCTTGTACATGTGAAGAATGATGTTATGTTTTGCATCCTACGTGATATCCTTGGAGTTAAGAATTGAAGTAGCTTTTCTCAGATACAAAGATAACATGTAGAAAGCTGGTGGTGCAAGGATACAAGGAGTCCTAAGTATTAAAAGCAGAGCTCTTGTCCAGTTAATGTTCACACGCAAATACCAGGCTCATTTCAGTACGTATTGTATGATCGTGCCCTGTTCTGGTTGTCAGACAGAGAACGTGCAGTTTCCACAGTTTTGTCTAGTAGGAATTGTGCTAACTTGTGCTCACAGTACTTGAAATACATCAACTGATGTTCCTGGCAAGCAAGCTAGCAGGCCAACGATGTAAGTGAGAGCTATGGTATCTCAAAGATTGTTTAGAGCTGATTATTCCAGGCAATATTTTCCTGAAACGATACACATTTCTAAAGGCTGGGGCCCTTGTTGTGGAGATATGGCTTCCTTGGGACTGATGATGCTGCTGGTTTGAACCCAGGTTGGAATGATAGTTACTGAAATGAATTAATGCTCAAACTCCGTAATGCTGACTGAACTATAAATATTTACATAGATAAATAGATTATGGAGTCTGCTGGTAGCTTTCATCTGGCATAAAACTGGTATTCTCCGTTCACATCAGCAAAGATCAATATACCAGAGAAAGACTTTGTAGAGAGAATTATTTTAAAAGAATAGAATTGACATGAGGGATGGTGTCTGACAGACAGCTAATGGGAGGCTGATTTCTCAGCCATTTAACTGGAACAAACAGGGCGTGGAGACTGACCTGTTCTTTTATCCTGTTGCGTAGTATCTTCACTTGTCTTGGGTATAGGTTATATCTCTGTGTTCCCTGCAAATGCTGAGTGTGTTTTCTATATAAACCAAATATTTCTTAAACCTGGAAGTATATAGGGTCCAGATTCCTCCAGTGAAGCCCCCTACTATCCCAGGCAATCAAACTGTATAATCCCATTAACAAACAGATCAAACTCCATCCCAAAAGTCACTGGGACTTGTCCCTAACAATCCAATGTGAAATATGTCCTAGAATTTCATATATATTGATCAAAAAACCATACTATTCATATACAGTGAGTGAGTGGGATAAGAAATGAGTAAAAGACCCAAGCTAACACCTCAAGAATATTTTAGGGAGAGTTGAACAGACACAGGATCTCACACAATCTGGCCTTACATTTTAAAAAACAAGCCTTCAATTTTTGTTTCTGGTGGAATCAGCCTGGATATACACAATCATAAAACATTTGATCTGCCTATCATGGATTTTTGCTTGTCCCATTTGGTGCAATTCAGGTAAAGCAGTAATAACTGAAATTAGTGAAAGATGAGATTTTCACTTTCATACCTTGTGCAACTTCCCATCTATACTTTTCAGAATATAGGATTGGGTTTATAGCGGCATATGAAGACATTAATTCTTGTAATTGCTGTTCTCATCTCTCCTCTTTCCCGCATTCCTCCTGCTGTTTGTTACACCCACCTGTTGTCTGTGCTTAAATTGGCTTATAATTTCTTTGCATATATAATTTTTATACAGTACCTAAACCACAGTGGGTCACTCATCTGACTGAGAAATCTGGATGTTTACAACAGTATCAGTTTTTTCACCTAAAAATTTTCTGCTTAAAATTGCTGTTTCTTTCTAGAAAAGAGGGGTAAATAAGACTGTGTCAAATACGCTCAGAAACTATACTCAAGCCTGACTGTGTTACAGGATGATGGTGAGATGTCATTTCCAAAGAAAGGATGTCTATCTTGGTGTCGCCCTTAGTAGGCAGAAAATGGAATTCAGTCTTGTTCCATCCTTTGTTTCCGCAGTTTTTTGCTGTCATTGCAGTGATAAGGATTGTCAAAACATTTTGAATTTCCAGGTAGATGTTTATCTCTACACTGACCTTTTGGAACTCTGAAGTTTTGATACAAGTTCCCGTGTCCTTTCAGAAAGACATTGTTTGTGTAGGATGGCTTTCTACAGTTTGGAACCCTAAAATCATGCATTTATTATCATCCTTACATTTAGCGTAGGAGTTAATGGTCTGTGGGGAATTCAAGCTGTGCTTGACAGTCTGGAGTTCCTCATCAGATTTTGCCACTGACTTATTGTTTAACCTTCAGTAAACCACTTAGCCTTTCTTTTCCTCCCTTTTTCCTTGGCTGTAAAATAGGAGTATTAATACTTCCCTAATGCACAAGGGTGTTGTGAAATATAATTAACTTGTTTAGAGCAATCTAGGATCTGCTACTGAAAGAAGAGCATATGTATTGCAATCAAATGCTAAAACAATTAGGAGGGAGCAATACAGCCTGTCATCATACACAGATCACATCAATTAAGAAATAAGGTTATCTCTGCACTTTACAACTAGAGGAAACTAGTATTACTTGCGCTTCTTTACAGACACTGAAGGCTCAATTGAGTTTCCCATTAGAGGTATCTAGAGACATTTGATATTCCCCAGCTGCCACTCCAGAGGGGCTCAGGTCTTCCACAGGTCCTGTGTCACATTCCATGGGATTTCTCATGTCACCCAAGACACCTCAAGCTCCACTGGACACGTATATGTGGGGCAACTGAGCTGACTCTCAAATGCCTTCGTGCAGGTGTCAGAATTGGATCATCTTTTGGTGACTGTTGGAAAAATCTTCAACATCAGCTACTTAGTATAAATTAAACTGGCACTGCCTGCAGAGTGTCACAAACTGCTTCAGTTCCTGCTTTTTCTGTCCTTTCATTCAAAGACACCAATGCAAGGCAAGCTTGATTATAAAGACGTAGAGGAGTAGAATGAAGGTGTTCATTTCTGTCCTCTGTTTGCAAGAAGATATATGAAAAGAAGTGGAGTGTAACTGTGAGCTAAGCAGTATCTTTCTGCACTCAGAAGTCAGTAACTCGGTGTGAGAAGACTGCTATGGGAAGCTATAACGTGAAAAAGCAGCTCTGATCCCAGCAAATGACCCACGATCAGCCGGGTGCAGACCACGTGCTACTTGTATCACAAAATCATATTGGCTACTGACCCATCTGATAGACCAGGACACTGCTGTGCCTAATAAACATGGGCTGCAGAACAACTGTGAGGAGTTTATTTTTAAGAGAGATTTGAAGGACAATAGAAATTGGATATACAGGAGGGCGCTCCTGGCAGTGCATGGTGTAGGTGCAATAATGTCAAATACAGTAAGGTGGAAAATTTGAAGAGTTTGGAAAACAAATAAAAGAGAATGAAGAAATCAGAACTTTACTAAGGGCTACGTGGATCCTGCAGGGGAGGCAGATGAATGCTTTGGATCCCAGTGTGGTAAGAGATAGGAAGATATGATTGAATTAGCAGGAGAGGAAGAGAGCAAGCTATTAATTTCATCATTGTTGTCTTTAAGGTGCCCTGGAAATGGAAAAACTAAGGATTCAGAAAAGTAAAATTAGTAATAATAAAGTGTTAGAGTGAAAGACTGGACAGCAGCTTCCTTAGTAATAGCGAGGAAAGTTTGAACTCTAGTCAAGGTAAGAAAGAAGGAGGGTAGGGTATCATTAAGATGACATCTGTACTGTGAGAAAAAGGCAATGAAAAGAATCAAAGGCAATATGAAGCTCTAAGTCTAAGACAGGGAGAGCAGTAGAGTTGTCAGCAGTGGGAAAGACTAAGACAGAATTATTATTTCAGTAAAGATTACCAATGCTGGTTTTTACCAGACACGTACAAGCGTAATCCATTAATAGGCTTTTGGACTGAAAAGTCCCTTGAGCAACCCTTGAAAACTGATGCTACCTGAAGTGATGGAGGTTCCTTTTGGTAGAAAGATATATGGTATCAGTTGTAATTGGGTAGATTTTGGTTCAGCTTTTGGTGTTTATGTGGATTTATGTAGCTAGTGTGTGGGCTATATCAGCTTGAGACAGATGAGTGCATATATATAGTGATACATTTTAATTGTTACTCTCTTGATTTATTCCAGAGCTAGAAATTTTACCACTCACTTCAGTGTGAGCAACATGAGATTACTCATGTTAAAAGTATCAAAACTGTGTTGTCCCTGGAGGCTTTACTGAGTTAAAAGTAAAGCAGTGCCTGGGATCATTCAGAGAACAAGGGCCCTGGATGTTGTAAATTGGGTAAATACCTGGAGTGAAATGGGGAGGGAACAATGAGGAGGTCAGGGTATGAATGGGATAACAAGCACACTGCTTTTCAACAGGTAAAGTATTACAGAATTCAGTGTGATATAAGTGCCTAACCTTTATTTGTTGTAATCTCAGTGTAATAGCAAAAGCCAAAGCAGAGAGTATAAATGCTGAACAGTTGTCTTTTTTTTATGGAATTTTTATGTAAAAGAAGTGACATACAGGAAAAGGCTAAATACTACCTTTTTTATATGAATGCCTTTTTTTGTTTGTTTGTTTTCTGTAAGAAATTGAACATCCTGGGACCTGGCCTTGGTCAGACAGAGGCTGCTCATGTTCTAGTTCCTGAGATGTCAGTTACACTTCTATTGTTTGTCTAAAAAGCAGGTATATGAAAAACATTTTAACTATAATGGAAAATGTACTCTAAGATGAGCCTGCTGACTTATGTAAATAATGTGTCATGCAGTTCTCACTGGTTACCTCAATCAGATAAAACAAGTGAGAACAGCACACAGCCATATACCTTTGTACTTCAGGGTGGTGGTACCAATTGTTTTTAGTCCATGGACCATTATTATTTTCTCAACATACATTCTGGGATGCTTTACACAGTTACAATCAAGCATTAACTCAGATTATTTAAAGAAAATGATATTTCAAAAGTGAACTATGAATCTCTTACCATCTTTTAATGAATCACAGAATTTAGGAGATATTTTCTTGGTCTGAGAATGCTGAGACCAAGAATTCAGATTTCAATTTTTCTTTAACTGCTAATACAATTCTTATGCTATTACAAATCTTATTATTGGCAAAGTGTCCCAAATGCATGTGTTATTTTGTGTTCAGATGTCCCAAAATACAAGCATAGGAGATCACTGGTAAGATTTTGAGGTTAGGGTGGAAACGTCAGTGTGGGTATATCTCAGTGTTGGGAATGAAAACCAGTAAGGTGATAGAATCTGTTATCAAAACCTGGACAGAGGGAAGGAAAAGGTGGAAGAGAATACACAAGCCTGGCTTCATTTTAAATTTCTGTTTTTAGAATGGAAGTGGAACATCCTGCTGAAAGCTGGAGTTGTGACAAGGGGCATGACATATAAAATATATCAAAGGGATTGAAACTTGTTGCACTTAGAATATGGAGTCCTGAATAGAGGTAGTGACCAGCTGCAAAATTTGGGTATGGGTTCAGTTTTTTTTAGAAGTACAGATGTAGTTAGGTCTAGCATTCTGTTTCTGTATGCTATTTGAAATTTTAGAGGACAGTTGAAAAGAAATACAGACCTAACAAGGAGAGGCAAAGGAAAGCTTCTTCAGGTAGTGCAGATTACAAAAGAATGGACCCAAAATGTGCTAGAGTCAGATCTGCTGCTGGAATTTCCAAAAATGCAGAATGAAAAGACTGCACCTGTGGTAAGGCTGAAAATGTTCTGAAAAAAATAATGGGTGAACATAAGGACAAATTTGACTGCCTCCAACTAGAATTCACTGCTTTCAAGCATATGAAGTTCTTTCTACCTTTTACAAGTAAGCACATAACCTAGGGCATATGTAAAAAAAAAAAAAACAAACAAAAACCCCCACCTAGTATCTTTTGTTTTCTATTGGTTGCTCAGGCATGTATCAGGGTCCTCCTCTGTGAGCAAAATTCAAGCACAATATAAATAATCTTACGGATGTATTACAAAATGTCTGCATCTCATGAAGTATCTTAAGTAGATGATGATCTGTTTATTTGGCTAGTCCTTCATTGGAGAAACATGCTTATGTTTCTTATGTTTGTTCCTCAATTCTGCCCAAAAAAGACACATTCAATAGATCTTTAAATTGATTCAGTTCTCTGTCTTTCTGATGACCCACAGATTATGCATGACTGTGTGACTGTTGTTTGCTGAAAACAATAGACTGTTTAAGTAGTAGGGGATAACAAAAGTTAACACCGACAAAACATCTTCTTACAAAGCAATACAAGTTATTTCGGTATCACTATCCTACAGGATCATCACAGCGCTTTAAGGATCAGGCTTTGAGTACCTAGATTTGTTAGAGCCATATGTTCGTATCTCAGCAGGACTGACTCATCTTTTCTTCCCTAGGAAGAAAAAACAACATGTTTCTGACTTTACTGGATGAGGATTTTGGATTTTGGCACCTTAAACTTGTGCCACTGAGATTCTTACGATTTGGTGATATGCTGTTAAAGGATGCTTGGATTATTTCTCTCTTACTCAATATTGTAATATAATAGTACTGGCATGATTTGAAAACAGCAAATACATACTAACAGCTTGTCCAGGGCTTTTATCCTCTCAAATTTCAGCTTTCCATTTTAAAGAAAAAAAAGGCAGTCACTAGATACTATGTGTGAAAAACCTCAGTGATGAAAGAATTATAAAAGAAATGGAACTGCAGAAATGAAGGAAGCAGCTCACACATCTCAAAGACATTCCTTTAGGTTAACACATATCCATCACCGATTACTTAAATATTAAGACTGCTAAGTTTGGATTGCACAAGAAAGGGTCGTGCAGAGAGGCCTTGGGTAGCAGTAGCCATGACAGCTACAGAAACACCACCAGAGCCACGTCTTCGTGATGGTACAGCCACCATACTAATTTATCTTCATGAGAAGCAGAGTTCATTACTGGGTTGCAATGATATACTAGCAGACATTATTTGTTGGTTCAGTTCTCTAAAAATAGGCCTCTGCTGCCATTTAAGGGACTGTAAGGCAGCAGAGACATTTGCATAGGCCTGGTACTTTTTAACAGACCTAGGGGGAGACCTCTGCCCTTCTGGAGCAACAGCTTAAGGCCAATTAGGATATCTCAGGACCTCTAACTTGGTACTATATATTATGGATGGGCAACTGAATTATGACATTTGAGAGAATAAAACACCTAAATATAGGTAGGTATCTGAAATGCAGAGTTATTCTAAGTTTCTAAGGACCTCCTACAGTTAGGGGAGATGTAGTCAACTATGGTTCAAAGACCGTGGAGAACTTTCAGTAGATGTCTGATTTAGGGTCAGCAGAATCACTCTTCAGGCTGCACTGACCAATTTGAAACACATCTGTTTGACTTTAGTGGGATGTACTCCAAGTTACAGCAAAGGAACGAAATGAGATGGGTTATTCCTGCTCATATTTTGAACTTCAGCTCAAATGGCTTTGGGTACCTTCTCACTAGGAGGATTTAGGGCAGGTGTACACCACTTTTTCCTGGTGGATTAATTCTTAATTTGTGCATGCTTTGGGTTTACAAGAATTTCATGGTTTGTGCAGCTTTGCTGAAAGTTATAAAATACTACTTTGAGCTTGGCATGATTAGCAGTGATTTCATTTGTTTTGAGCAGCTCTGAGCACAGGAGGATGAGTTCACATCCACACTGTGGAGGCATACTTTTGCTTAGGCGAACCTTAATTGTGGGCAAAACTGATTAGAAGGCCACAGCTGTCACTTTCTTAAGTCTGATTTGTGAATGCATATAGCTACACGTCAGTGATGCAGTATGACAACACTGTGAAGTCCTGCGAGATGTTAGAAGCCATACCATATCAGTAGATGCCATCCTTGTGTAGCTATAAAATTTTATCATAGTTGAAATTACAACTGTATTTTTACAGAATTATCTGAATAGAACCTGAGCACGAGATGAGAAGAGTCTTGTGTCGTTCTGTTGTTGTACCAGATTCCTTATCATCTAAGATACCCTAAATTATATACTGTATAGTTAAGTCCACACCAGCTTTGTGCAGCCAGAATCAACCTGGCGTTGACCAGGAGCTCCATGTGCCTGACCAGCCTCCCAGTGACACTGTTCATCTGTCTGTTTATTATATACTGTCGTGAGCAGCGTAATGGATCTTAAGTCTCTTTAACCTGCTTCCTTTTGCTCACCTGAGCTCTTTTTGATTCTCAGTCACTTTCTAATAATTGTCTTACATGTGGACTGGACAGGTAATCCATTCTGACTGTGGCAATTTTACTGGTGCAACTTACACACCAAAAATGTAAAAGAAAAATGTGTATGTCATAAAGAATTTAGCATAAGAGAAAATAAAAATGGTTAAGCTGAACAAGTGCATTTCAAACAGCAGCTTTCTCTTCCTCGTGAAAGATCTTTTCTGCACATTTTAATTTTGTAATAGCTGTCCTGTATTATAGGTATTCTTCATCCTTTTCCAGAGTAGGTTTTCAAAGTATTGAAAAGCCTTTGTTCACTTTAACTAAGACTATTACTGTGTATAGAAACCTAAGACCGCTAAATAGACTGGATCCTCAGGATATGCAAATAGTATAGCTCCAGTGAGCTAAAAATTAGACAATTGATGTGTTTTTTAGAAGATTTCTGACCATTACCACACAATGAAGGATCCACTTTTATTGCTCTTGCCCAAAAAATTTGAGAAATTATCAATTGAAATGGTGGATCATTAATGAAATTTGCTTGAATTTGAAATATTGTTCTGTAGATTCCAGTCATTAACTGGGTTGGGGAAGACACCACTAGACTGATGCAGAAATTCTGCTTGATTTTACAGAGGAGCATCAGTAGAAGCTCTTTAGTTATGGTCAGTAATGTGAAGATACATCCATAAGGATGCCCCAAGAAATCTTTGAAGGTGAACAATCAGTACTAACACTATTCTTATTCTGGGGCTAGAGGTTATATCGCATTTTCTGGCCTTAGTTATATGTGAAAGATCTGTTCCTTGGCTATTAACCTAAGAGAGTCCTACAGGAGACCTTGTACTGCCCCAACTGAGCAATGTATCGGTGTCTCACAGTTGCAGTCTCTGCTGCCGTCAGTGGTGTTGATGAAGTCCCCTTCGCAAGACCGAGGTGATCAAGGGATTCCTTCACTCCACTGGTGGGCTGTACCCCTGGCAGACAGCCAGCATCAATCCCATTTCAAATGGAGATTAGACAGCTTCCTGCTAGGAAGGGCAGCATGAATCTTTGCCTTGTTGTTCGTCTCCTCCACTTGCTTGTTTTACCACTAGGTTTCTGTCAATAAGAATGTTCTTCCCTTTGTACGCAGGCCTTCTTAGGCTAAGTTGTGAGACTTAGGTTTCCTTCGCTGGTTGGTCTGGCTATGAGACCATTAGCTAAATTTCTTCTGTGAATCCTTGAGATAGGATATTTGCAAGATCCCAGTCCAGTTTCTCTAGCAGAGGGACAGCAGCTAAAACCCTGACCCTACATCATCATATGAGCACTTTGAAGCAGAACACCTTGAATTTCTGTGGTGGGAGATTCAGACTCTTCCTAAATGTTACTGGAATCCTGGGACCCTTCCTGGTGAGGAAAAGTAATCAACTCTGTTCATGCAATGGCATGTCATGGTGAAATGGAAATTTTTTTGTTAGTCTTTAAAAAGAAGATTATGGATAAGCATCACTGCTTCAACCTGTCTGTTATTCATCGAAGGATGAAGTCTTCAGAGAACCAGAGAGCAGCTCTTTATTCCTTGATGCTTGTACTTGAGGTTTGTGATATATTGGCAAGAAAGCAGTCTTCCTATGTCTTACCTAATAAGGAAAACCAATATCGTACCAAAGAATGGTTTGTTGAGTGGAATGTTCACCTTTACTGACGGGAACTCTTTTTCACAAAGTCATCTCTATACCCCAAGATCCTGAGCCAAAAGCACTTGCTTCTTATTTGGCTCTTGCCAGAGCAGAGACCTGCATGAACTAGAACTCACAATTTTAGCAAGAGTAAGAAATACTGATCTAATGCTAGGGAAATGTTTTGGTTTTTTTTTTTTTTTTCAGTGATCTGTTGGTTTTAGTCGTATTTCAGAAAGGGAAAGGTGAGAATTTTTCTTGGGTTTCTCTGTATTCGGTTTCTCTATAAATAGCATCCTAAACCTGATGGTAGCACTGCTGCCAGTGAGCGTGTTGGAACAAACGCAGTCACCAGGCTTGAAGCAGGAGGGCTCCTTATTTGGGACTTGCCCCTGCCAATCACTTCTAATCTCCCCTCAACTCTTCCTGCTCCTCACTGTAACGCTCTTCTACTCGATTTTACGTTTTCCAATACGTGAAGTTCATTGATGAATCCCGTCACATGTGAGCGTCTGCTTTTGGCTTCTTGCTCTGGGCTCAAGTGTCAGAGGCAGCGGGGAGGGGAGTCGAGCGCTGAGAAGAGAAACTAACCATCGAGTTACGGGTGCGCTGCCTCCCACGCTGCCAGCACGGCTGGAGACAAGTGAGGGACAAGAGCAGATGGATGGATTTGGAGGAGGGCAGGGTGGAAGAGAGGTCAGGAGAGAAGGAAAGCAAAAGAAGGGAAACAAAATTCGAACTGCCCTCCGGCAGTGTGCAATCTCACTCCAGCACAGGATAAATCTCCCTCAAGTATTCATCAGGACTTGGCAGCTCTGTAAGTAGTGCTACAAATGGTGTCAGTAGCAGTGCATCTTCATGTTAATGCCAATAAGTGTTCGCTGGGAAGCCCCTGAGGACTGCTGTCCTGAAGCCAAACCCGAAAGGAAAAAAAGAAGATGCTTTCAGCTGTTCCTGGAGTTCACGTCCTGCCTTAGCACATCCATTCTTTTGCCCAGTGAGCTGTCATATATGCCTTAGCAAATTGCAGTGCCTGGGCGAGGGAGGAGGGAGGGGAAAGTATCCCAGCATCCCATGACCGTGACTTTTGCGGAGATTTTTTTAATGTCAGTGCATAAATTCTGGCTGATACCTGCGCAAGCCAGCCTTGGGCTTCCCGTTGTTTCCCTGCCACTTGTGTAGCCTCAGCAGGCAGGAGCTCTAAGGCTGTGTTTGCACGGGAGTAACTCTTGGGCAGTCCATTTTAGGTTCATGGGCAGGCTCTGACTGTGTTTCTGACAGCAGAGAGGCTGGGTCAGAATCTGTAAGTTCTTGTAAATAATAAGCAAGAAGAGCTTACACATGGGTATCGTATTTTTCCTTCATAACCAACAAAAGAAAGGAGTCTGATTTATGACTGCCTATTAATCTTGTAACACAGACCAGTCTTTTGTCATGTATAGTGGAAAAGAGCATGTCCCCTAAAAGAACTTAAAGATTTGCTAATACAGTGATGACAAATCATTGTACCTGCTTGATGCACATATGACAAAGACCTTGTTCTAATCAAGTTTTGAAATTACTCTTGAATTTAATTAATTTGCTAACATCTCTGTGGCTGTGTTTACATGAGACAAACTGTGAACACGTACAATATTGTTTTTCCTCAGTGTCACAGGGGTTTGTCTATTACTTGTGAAACGCTTTGAGATATTTAGATAATCATGAAAGATTATTACAGGCTTGGCACAACTGATGCAGAGAGGAATGTTGAGGTGTGTTTGACTGTCTTACAAAGAAGGGGCGGGGAAAGGATTTCAAGAGCATTTTCCTGGTGCGAGTTGGGGCTAGAATATCAAGATGAATGATTCCAAGTTTATTTTTTTTTATATATATATACTCTTAACATTTCACCACTTTATTTACAGATCCTGGATGATGAATACAAAGGCTACAGCATTAGGTTGCTTTCCTTTGTTACCCTTCACTGATAGCTTTTCTTCCTGGGTCCATAGGGGTATGCAGGGCACATGCTGAAAACACTGACCTAAATGATTTCTGGCAGATGATTTTATGCCCTGTTCTTAGATACTTCCAATGAAGGAGATTTCAATATTGCAATGGTTGTTCCCGTGTGTAGCTATCCTTGTAGCTTGACTTTTTCCTAATACATAATCTCCTACTTCCTTTGTATGGATTAATAGGTAATTTCTTCCTCTATTCTTAAGGGATCTAGGGAAGAATTCATCACTGTTTTCAGTTAGTCAGTGTCTTATTTTCATCTGTGAGACTACAGTTCACATTTTTACTCTTAGTCCAAACAGCATTTTCACTGATATTAAGGTTACACTTTGGAAAGTTGCAATGAAAATTGAAGTGGGATGTTGAAAAGACAACTGCTGTGATAATCATTTTGTGTCATGGACAAATGACATTTGAATATGTGGTGGAATTTGATTTATTGTGGTTCAAACCAAGATGAGAGATGTCAAAACTGATTGAAGGAAGAGACTGGTTATTTCCCATATTCTTTAAATACAGATCCAATGTTTCCCTACTGTAGTTTGCTAACTCATTCTCTCCTTCTGTATGGGTGTACTCTTAACAAGCGCGTTTCACCACCATTCAGTATTTTGGTGCCAAGTGAAGCAGAGAAAGATGGTGAACAGAGCAGCCTTTTCTGTGCCATTCAGAGTTTGCTTCCCTTTTCTATTAGCCTGAAGAAAGAAAAACGTATCTTCATCTTCACTGGTTGCTAACTATATGCAGTCATATGAAAGGTTGTGCGGAAGGCAGAAATGGTCATAAATTTAAAGCAATAAAGTACAGATGTCCAAAATAGGAGTAGCTTTTTAGGGATAGGTCTTGGAACACACAAGTCTGGGAGCAGGAGAGTGGATTTCTACTCCAGCCTGTCGTTTGTTGTGTGATGTTGGTTAAGCGATTTCTTTTTTGTCTTTTTTGTATTCAGTGAGAGTTGAATGCTGGTGTCTGGGCCAGGCCAGCCCAAGGAAGCTGCAAACTTGAACCTATCTGGTACAGCACTGTTTTGAACCAAATATGTCCTGCTAAGTGGCTTGGCCTGTAAACAGCAGCTCTGCACTATGCTAACAAAGCTACTCAGCTTTTCGTGGCTTGAACCTGGTTTCTGTGAAATCTTAATGAAAGTTGGATCAGTCTGCAAAAAGGAGCCTAACAATACTTTGAAATTCCTCACATGAAAGATGAAGGAATATTATTGTTGTCCAGCATCAGATTTTTCCAGAATTATTTGAAAGACAGTGATGTAGGGTAATTATTGCTATTTGTAATATATTCAGGGCAGGACACTCCTGTTCTAACCGCTGCTGATGTTAGGGCCCCTGTTCGGAAGAGTTTGTTCTCTATGAAATAAATAATTACAATATGTAACTATTAATACAGACATATGCAAAAACTGATTTAGGATTTGTTGGCATAGTGAGATTTTTTATGGTTTTTTTTATATGGTTAAGGGCACTGAGATTTTAGTCCTGCAGAGCTTTTATTTTCTTAAGCAGCCGTTGTGAGTTTTTCCTTTCCCTGCTTTGAAAGCTCCTTGTGAGATGGATGTTTGAACTGCCATTCTTCTGTGCTTTAGAGAATTTACAATTAGAAATGGCAGCACCTTTCAGAAATACAATAAGTATAAAAATGGCATTTAGACTCTCCTCTCTCACTGTACTTTCTTGACTAAAATTAAATTAGCTTATACATACTTCTTTTCTATCTCTTTAGGGAGTCTAAGTTCAGAACTGCTAAAGTGAAATGATAGAATACCAGTGAGTCTTTCAACAGCCTCACAAAATCTGTTGCAAACCAAGAAAAGGGACATGGCATAGCTCAGATGAATGGTAATTGCATAGACTTTTTAATCTTTCACACACTTGTTAAACTGGATTAATAAGTAATTCAACCAGTCAAGTTTACCCAGTGCCCAATTTCTAACCATTTAACATCTGCAAGCAGATTTTGATTTTCTTATATTTTTAAAAATTGTCAGTCAGAGATATCACATTGTATTACTACTTCTCCTTGATTGGGTAAGAGTGTATGCGGTTCCTGCCAGCATGAAATATTTAATGAATTTGACATTTAGCATTATGTGAAAATGTATGCTGCTAACATCCATTTTCTTAAATGTGTATAGAAAATGAGTGAAATGAAGTGCTTATATGTGGGAAGGAAAAATGAGAATGAAAGATGATAAAAACTGAAAAAATCAAATCCACTCAATAAGACAAATGTTTTTGTTCCATATTGACCCAGCTCCAGTAGAGAGTGACAAAAAGGCGTTATTGTTGGAAGACTGCTTCCTCTCTCTGCAGCTAACTCATGTTCATCACTCTAGTTTAAGTCCTGATCTATACATTGATATTCTTGGGGCATAATTGTAATGGACTTAGGACGTTTTCACCAAAATCCGTATGCACTCCATGACTGGTGAGACTCAGAGGAAGAACGGTGCTGAACAAAACAATCTGAGTTGTGTCCTCACCTTCATTGCCCCTGTGCAACCTGTCTGTGGTGGGTTGACCTTGGCTGGCTGTCACATGCGAACCCAGCCACGCTCTCACTCCTCCTTCTCGACTGGAGAGGGGGAGAAAATAAGACGGAAAAGTTTGTGGGTTGAGATAAAGACAGGGAGATCACTTAGTAATTACCATCATGGGCAAACCAGACTCGACTTGGGGAAAATTAATTTAATTTATTGCCAGTTAAAATAGATTTGAATGGTGAGAAACAAAGACAAAGGTTAAAATACCTTTATCCGTCTTCATTTTTTTTCTTATGCTCAGCTTCACTTCTTCATTCCTGACTCCTCTTCCTCCTCCCCATCCCAAATGGTGTAAAGAGGATAGGAAATGGGGGGTACTCTGGTAGTATGGACAGTAGACACTGGAGAACATTCCCATAAGATTGCCCCTTGGAAGAAACTGCTGTCAAATAGGAGTTACAATGTCCTTTAGAGGAAAGCAAGATTCATTCTGACGACTTACTGCATAGCTAAGTTTCTTGTCTGCCACTAAAGAGGCTCTCCAGGAACAGAGAAGAGGCTTAAGTTCCCCTTAGTTCTTCTGATCCCCAGTGCGCCAGCACCACCACTCTGTGAAGACTCTCATAGATGGGAAGCTCCTTCTACAGGAAGACTTTAACTCATACCGCACTGATTTCTTAATTTCTACCATGTTCCAATTTAGGCTGTTTCAGATTTTTTATTTTTGCCTAAACTATACTTTTCTAATGAAGAAGAATGAAAGCCACATTATAAAACAGTGGTGTTTTTTGTTTTCTCCTAACAACTGCATTCCAAATCAATTAAGCAGTTGGGGTATTCCAAGAGCTATTAATTAGTATGTTTCAATTATAACTGATGAAGCAGAATTATGTAGATTTTTTTGGAAACTTATCAAGATTCATAACTGTGAGCACTACCAGGGAATATATGACAAATGATAGAAAAATTGCAGAAGCCTTTTTATATGACATTTTCCCCAAAGCTGCTGTCAGGGCTGGCAAAGCAATGGTTACACATAATTCCCTCTGGTCCATATTACTGATATTTCTCTCCCCACCAACAGAGAGAACTCAATACATGAACTTTTACTCTTATTTCACTAGCATTATCCTATAATAGGAAGCAAACAGTGACTTTATTCCTTATGCACTTTTGTAACCTAACATATTCCTCCCTTCTCCCCGCCCCACTCTGGGAAAGGAGCAATTGGGAGCAATCAGTGCTGCTTTCCTTCTAACAGCGCATTCAATCTATTTCGTTTAATATATGTTGCCCTTTCTGCCTTTACCTGTCTCTCTCTTTCCATACTTTGTTGAATGCTTTGCCGCCGCTGACTGCATTTGCAGCAGACTGCTGAGATGTTGCTGAAGTCAGCAGCGCTAATACTGCATTAGAGAATCCACTTCAGGGAAAACAATGATGTTAGATTTAACCAGTGGGGTACTGCTGCAGTGAAAAGCTATATGCTCGGAGGCACTCTGTGCATTTTCCAAACAAACAATATGTCAAGCTTTGCTTTCACCAACGGTAAATGTAATAGTAATGCTTCTCACTCCGATGGCAGTTTGCAGCAAAATGCTGTACAAACAGTAGGGTGAAATTCGCCTTTTGTGGTTGAACACCTTGGGGATATGCAGGGGGACCAGGGCCAAACCGGTGTAAGACGCGTCAGCGCTGAGGGCAGTTTTCTTGATCCACGGCTGTAAGGATCCCGAGGTCCCCAGGCAGCAGTGCTTATTATTATGCCTCAATCCAGAACAACAGCCACAGGGATACTAGTTTTCTGCCCCATATGTAATCGTAGCCTGCAGGCAGGATTTTGTCTCCCATTTCTTGATCACAGCTGAAATGTCACCTGTTAATTAGCCCATATCATGCAAAGATGCTGCACAAACACAAAGGCAGACACAAGCATTGTCTACTGGGATTTTTGCTCTAAAAGCCAGACTTTCTAAACCAGCGTCAGATTTTTGAATGCCCAGTGTGTAAAAATCCAACGTTCATTGTGTTGGTTAAATGGATGTTCTCTACTTTACAGAACCTGTTAAAAAATACACCAGACGGAGATGAGGAATGAGAGTGGGGAGGGGGCTGGAATAGCAAGCAAAGCAGGTGGTGGAAATAATTAGCCATGTCCTCATAATGCAAAATTTTAATGGCTTAATGATTTTTTGGTTACACATGGACAGAAACTTTCACGTTTCATTACTTCCATCATGCATATAGCGACCACCCGCTTCCTGTTGGACATAAAAATTCCTTTCCTCCATAAACCCACGTGTATTTTCTCTTTGTGACATATTCATAAGAAGTTCATATGGCTGAGAGCTTAATACACCAATTGCCTCAGCTCTTCCTCTAACGTACCTCTTATCCTTGCTCTGACTTCCAGGCACGGCCCTCCTATCTTAACCCAGGCAGCCCGTAGCTGAAATCACTTTGGGGAGTCTGTGGGAAGGTTGTGAGATTGGAAGCAAATGCTAGATAGCCATATCCCTCAGGAGCTTCTGTTTGGAGATGAGCCAGAGCCTTGGAGTGCAAGATCATACGTTATCCACTGGTGGGCTGCTCATTTTCCTGCCTTTCCACGCTGTTCAATCAGGAAGTCTTTTGATGTTAACTTCAGTTTGTGGCCATTTCAGAAGAGGGGTGGGGAACCCAAACAACAAGAATACTCTGTATTTTGTGTAAAAGAAATAAATGATGCTCGTGCTAGGATGTTAAAACAAGTATGGCCAGTGGAGTCCCTTCATCCCCCAGTCCTTTGCGATCCAAAAGAGAAGCTAGAGCTAGATCCACCTACTTTTAGTGGCTGATTCAGGGAAGCTGTAGTGGACTTTGTTAGCACCTTTCCGAGCCTTGGTCTCTGTCCTGCAACTTCACACATCTGACAAAATATCATATTTCTAAATTATTTCAAGAGGAAATGCTGGCTTATTAGCTAGTGCTACAGGAAGGCTGGACAAGTGCTGATAACCCGATGCAGAATCTTGTGAAAGCTGTATAGAGTGTGATTTGCTCATGAATTTTTGCAGTGAAACTGGACTGCGTGATGAGATTACTTTATAATTCAAGCTAAACTTCTAATTTTAAGACAAAGATAAGGAAAACTCCATGGGAAATTTTGAGTGCTTGACTATGTAAATGATTGAAGAAAGCATAATTTCCTTTCTTTAAAAAGCCTCCCATCATATTATGAGGATTTTTGAGAAACATACTGATACTTACCGTTGGATGCACATCAAAGAATCTTTTTGCTTGAGCTGAAAGTACTCTGTTTTCTTATTTGGATGTGCCCACTAAAATGGGAGAGGAAATGTCCAGTTTTATTTTTGATCAACTCGGGTATTAAACTTAAATCCAGCTGCTAGGTTTATGAATGCATAAGTATATATGGCCTCAATCTAATTCTATGCTGAATCCTGTGAAAGCAACACTTGTGTCAGATGTGTCAAGAATACCCTATTATACCCTCATTAAAATGTACATACATTCCTCTGTGCTCATGTAACACAGAAACATGGAAGAAAATGAAATACTAAATAAGACAGTCCATTAAACCTGACTTACATTTCTTCACAGATAAAAATTGTCACATCGGTATCATAGACGAGGGTATGTTAATTAAAAAAAAAATGTATTTGGTTTAAACCAGTTGAGAAGCTCTCCTCTAAAACCAGGTTTCTTGGGTATCTCCTATCTTCTTGACATATTAAGTAAGGTAATTGCCAGGATATAGGTCAGTGTGGCAAAGCCATGCTTAATGTTTTCATAGTCAGAAGCCAGTTGAACATCCTGTCAGCATTTGGGCTTATTTGAAGCTGTCCTTCTGTCCTTCAGCTGTCCTGAAGCTGGCTGTACTTTGAGTCTCTCTGTCTGGAGATTTTCCCTTTAGAGTAGAACTATTTTCACAGAGTCGTAACAGGTTATCTGGCTCACCCTGCTGCTGTAATGTAGGGACAACTGTACCTAAATAGTTCTAGCAGAAATCACTCTAACCTGTTCTTAGAAACATAAGTCTCCTAAAGCAAAGCAGACCTGCAGTAATAAAGGGCAATTCTTAACCCGAAGTGATGTCTTTCAATAGCTCCAGTGTTTTACAGTACAGCGCTTTGCTTAAGAATAAAATATTTCAGTTGGAACCTACAACGGTCATCTAGTCCAACTGCCAACTGCCGACGTTGGGTTAAGCTTTGCTGAAGTCTTCTTGACAGTCAGTGAATAAGAGTTTTGATTCCTTAATTCTCATCACTATTAGCAGAAATCTCAGGTATTAAAGCTCCTTGCGTATCAATGGGAGGCCTGACAGTACATAAAATGCAGGTAGTGCGGTGCTCTCGGAGGTGAGCAACTTTGCAGATCCTAACATTTTAATTTGAGTTGTAACGTCAATATATTCAGTTGCTTTATTTTGAAGCTTATCCAAACATACAGGAACTCACCTTTCGTTCCCCACTGGCATCCTCTTACTGGGATAGGGCCTGCGTCGAAACACTGGTGTGTTCGTTTGAGGGTACTTGTTCCTTTGAGGTTACCTGTCTACTAATTTAGTGCATGCATGTGAATGGAGATGCATCACTGCTTTCACTGATTAAGTCATCTTCAATATGATTTAACAAACACACAGGGATGAGACTCTGCTCTAGTAAAAGCCTGTTCTGACAGCAACTTGTTTTGAAAAACTGTGGATAAATAAAGCAGGGATTGTTCTGCATTTATTGTAAACATATCCTCTTCTCTTTTGCTCACTGTTTGTCCTGAACTATAATGTAAACTAACTCTACAAATCCAAGAATTTATCTAGTCCTTCATTTTCTTAAACACTTTCTGTATCTCTGCACATTGTTGAATTGCCACTGTAGTTCATCCTCTGATTTTAGTAAAACTAGTTGTTAAAATTCTGGAAGTTTATATAGCTTTTATGGTTATATGTGTGTTAAAAAATTGTACAGACACGGATTCTTATAGGACACTTGTGTTAGAAAAGTAAGCACTATTTTATGTTTTTCTAGTTGGCGAAGCCATGTTTTAAAGGCGAACGGTAGCACTTTTCTGAGAGCACGGTTTGGTGGAGGCAGAGTTCCAATTAGAAATCGGGCCTTCTGACTCCTTACCGTGTGCTCAAGTCCGTGACCCCGCTCTTGTGTTGTAAAGAGCGCGGTAGCTGCTCGACGGCAGCCACCAACCGCTGCTCGAGATCTCCCCTGACACATCGCTGGGGCGCTGGCCGCAGCTGTGCCTTCTGTATCGCCTCTGTAGGAAGACTCTCTCTGTTACACACCAGTTGCTCAACAAGCTGCTTTTAGTAGAGTCTTCCTGTGTATTAATTTATAGCATACAAAATAAGTTAGGATCAACATTTCTACATACGCTTAGGGTAACTATTACTAGTAGCAGAAAATGAAAGACTTTAACACACTTCTTGGAAAAGAGTTATCTTTTAGAGATAAGCAAGCCGAGCACAGTAATCCATTGAGCTGTTTAAGTGACACAATATTTATAAGAACATTTTACATTCCCTATCCTGAACTTCCCATCTTCTTCTTAAATAAGTACAACACATTTTCCTTTGAAGACAGAACCAAACAGGCCATGATTTTACTGTAAAGCTGTTACTAACGCTTTGCCAGAAATATGATTTGAATAAGAAACAGCATTTATACTAGAAGAGAGGAAAAGAAAACTCACAAAAGCTATTTTAACTCTACCAGCTCTTGAATTCCTGCCTCTTGACTTATTATTTGTGGAATGTCAGTGTTAGGCATCTTTCTTCATTGAAAGGCTCATCCAGCCTACAGTGGACTGTGCCCTCAGGCTTGCAGATTTTGTGTTGATTCACAAGATACACAGTAGTTATGGGGTCTAGCTAATGTAAATTGATTTAATTCCATGGAATCCATGGAAGTTATGTTGCACTGATTTACATCAGCTGAGCTCTTCTGGGAATACTCAAATTTAATTGTTTAGTAAGGAGACATTGTGAGTCAGATTTAAGATCTTTGCCTATAGAGGAAGGGAAGTTCTAGCTGCTTTATACAGCCTCTCTATTTTACATTTCTTCTGAATACTTTTATGATGTTTCCTGCTGAAACTCACTGTATCTATTACAATAATCCTTTCCTTTCAGGAGATTTAGAGAATGAGTCTCTTTTACAAAAAAAAAAAAGTTACTTCTTTCTAATGCTGCCACTCTTTCCCCTGTTGTCACTTCAATTTCTTAGAATTTACATGAAATATATGTGGAGGTAAGAGAAAGTGTCCTTTTAAGTTTGATGCCACTCCACCCTGGCCAATAAGTGTTGGAAACCATAATGACTTTTTGATGGTCAAACTGAGCCACAGGGTGTTGCAAAACTGAGATACATGCAAAGGGGATCAACCACAGAGGCTCTTCCTCTGATCCTGGATTCTTCTATCTATTTAGTATCTGAAGCCTTCAAGTCACATATGAAAAGAAGTATTAACTGTAAGTCTAAGGCACCAATAGGTTTCTGTAGTTTATTAGTTAGCAAGTAAACTGGAACTCTGTCCTCAATGCAATACTTCAGAGATGTATCACTGCTAGGAATATGTGACTGTAGTAAACAGCTGAGTTCTTAAATTATTCAGTATAATAAAATGGTTTCTATTGGGACAGAGTTGTAGCCCACTTCAAACTCAAGGTGTGATCATGTTGTATGTTCAAAATGTATAGAATCAGTTTACTGTGCCACTCTGATCATATGTTGTCAATCCTTCTGCTTTAAATTCTGAGCAAAATAGCAAAGACACTTTGGGAATAAGTTCAGAGAATGCAGCTAAAGTGACTCTATTTTAACCGTAATCTGATTTAAGTCTTATATGAATAAATCAGTCAGGTTTCAAAGAAATTACAGGCCAGTGACAGCTGCACCATGGTAAGATTACAACGGGGATTTGGTTTAAAATGAATCCAGCCTGCATGTGGTACCATTATACCAACGGATGCTGAGGAACCCGGCCTCATCCCGCCGTTGCTAACACTGGCAAGAGAGAGTGGCGAAGTGTGGTGCTGAGGCACTGGGGCCAGCTTTGATTTGGATTCCTTGGTAGCTTGACACAGTGGTCAGTCTAATAAGTCTGGCTGGGAGTCAGGGCTTATTATCTCTGATGTACTGGTAGGCTCACATGGGCTACACAGTGTTTCAGTCTCAAGCTGGAAGGTCCATCATTGTGCTTGGCATGAGTGACTTTGACCTCAGATATCTAGTATGCTTTGGCTGAAGAATGATTTATGCTAAAATTTGTGAAGTTCCAGGCTTTAAGAACATTTTCAGAAGTGAAGATTTTGTGAATCCACGTGAATTAGAGTCCCATGATTCCCATGTGGAGACACTATGGCCCTGCTTCTGTTGGCGAGCCAAACAGCATTGTGGTTTGCAAAGCATTTTCTGTCTCTGCCAATACCAGGCCAGGTAGTGGTCACCGGTGATTAACAGTTCAATTTCCTAGCACTATTAATACTAGTAGTATTATGATTTAAGGAAATAAATCGCTGCCAGGGTCCCTCACCAACAACCACCTTGTGTAATTTATATCCTAACTAGTCAAAGTTTTCATGTTCTTATTGGATAAATGGTTTTCTGCGTCCTTGTGAAATTTTTGCATATGCTACTGACCTGTCCAGTTCTAGAGGTAATGGTTGAAGGAAATTCTTGAGGTGGCTTTTGTATGGATGGAAAAAACACACATGGAGCCTTCCAGATAAGAAGAATCGCTTCTTCGTGAACAACATGGTTTATGGGAGTCTTGAAAATGGTATTTAGGAAAGTTATATATGAAGATCAAGGTTATACTCTTAGGGATTTGGTTTTGAGTAAGATTTTTTTACTTTGTGTTTCAGTGGCTGTTCCCTCACCAGTGCCAGCCTGTGAACCTGAGCCCAAAACTAACGGGCACTACCCAGCTCCACGACTCTCTGTTTCCTCCCGAGCCACTGTTGTTGCTACCATGGAAGCCCCTTCGCAAGGCCTGCAGACAGTCATGAAGTGGAAAACAGTGGTGGCCATCTTTGTCGTGGTGGTAGTTTACCTGGTGACGGGAGGACTCGTCTTCCGTGCCCTGGAGCAGCCCTTCGAAAGTAAGAAGAAGAACACAATTGCGCTAGAGAAGGCTGACTTTCTTCGGGAGCACGTTTGTGTAACCCAGCTAGAGCTGGACACGCTGATTCAGGTAGGCCATTTTAAGAAGACAGTACTTCTTGCAAGTCAGGATAAACAGCTTGGTGATTCGTTGATCAGCTGAGTCGCTGGGGGACAAAATTTGTCACAGAACCATTACAATGGGCAGTGTGAGGAGCAGGCTCTTTCCCAGTCATTTTAAAGTCCAGGAAACAAAAACATTGTAAATAGAGGTTAAATGTATTCATTGGAATAATGAAAAATGTGTGCAAAGAAAATCAGAACTTGGTATCTGGAAGAAATTTTTGTGAGATTTGCCAGAGATTTGCCCATCATCTCTGTAAATTTTCAAATGATGTTAAGCTCTTAATTCTTTCTCCAAAATTAAACACAGCAGCCATGACAGCAAACAGAAAGTGACAGGTGGGAATTCTGAAATAAATATTCAGCCAAGAATTCGGAACTTACTGCTATATTAATTTACAGGTTGACTCCTGTGAATTTTAGGTAAACGAATGATGATGAAGTATACAATTAAAAACAGAAAATAATTGGCATTTAAGAACTACAGAAACTTTAGTCTGCTCTAGAAGGCAAAGCTTTAGAAAAAAATTTGAAGGAAATAAAAATCAAGTATGTAGGGATACATGGAAAATGTAATAACATGGTAGAAAGCTCTATCAAGTATAGAGTTATCTTTCATTGCTTAAAACTCTAGACAAGGAATGTATTATGGGTCTTACAAGACTTCAGTAGAATATTTTCTGGGATCCCATATAGAAACCTATCAGTTTATCAGTTAGCCTGAAGAAAATAGAGATTAGATAGGAAATGTGAGATACCTAAGGAATTTATTCCGAAGTTGAACTTCAACATTATATTTCAGACCTGAATTTGTGTCTGGGCCTTCCGAGAGCACAATGAGTTTCCCTCTGGGGTGTCACACCAGAGCTCCGTTGTGATTTCAGAAAGAACACAGAGCTATCCCCTGGATTCTTGTGTCCATCCACCCAACTGTGTTATAAAACCCTTTCTATAAGTAAATCAAATTTATAAGCTTAGTATTTCTTTTAAGAAGCTGTAAAGGATTTTTGAAAAATACTAAAAGCAAGAAGCATGTATTCCCTTGTTGGGAATGTCACTATTAAAAGGTATGCAAAGTGCTTTCTTTTCTAGCAGAAAGCAGAACACATAAGGGGTTCAACAAGCAAAGCATCTCAACAAGATGGTAGACTCCTGCATGCCAACTGCAGTACAAAGGTTTCTAAACAGCTGCTATATCTAGCCTAAGCTACGTACTGGTTTTAATTCTTTATTTTGCACAACATTTTTCCTTCTTTCACCTCAAAAATGGTGATACTAGAATAAAAAACAGGCCTACTGTGTCATTAGAAGGCAGATATTCTCCTGAGATTCCAGTATGTCCTCAGGCATTGCACTGTGTAACTGGAAATCATTTTGCAAAGGTAAATTAAATGGGTTTAGCAGCTTAGAATGTCTTAAGGCCAAGTGATGTGAAATATTGAAGCAGATTTGTCAATAAATAACAAGTTTCTGTGGATTCTTCTGTATTTATGGGGGTTAAACTGGCTCCAGGGATGTAGTTGGGTACGTTGGTACAGAAAACTGATTGTAACTGACTTACACAGAAGAACAGTGAACCACTGCTTGAAGATAATGTCAGGGGGTTAATGTTGTGCTTTCATACCTTCATGTCGCTGATCTCAAAAGTGACATCTCCCTGGATGGCACAATGCATTTCTGTGTTGCACCAAATGCTGCATCTGCCTTTCCAACAGTGATTTCAGACTGATGTGGCAGCCTCCACGGGTCCTGCTGCTGTGCTGTGTTCAGTCACCACCTGGCTACCACTAAGGGACCTATTTATAATTAATGTTTTTTGGCTACCTGAAAGCCTATAGATGAACACAGATCATATTCTCCAGAATGACTGTGTTGATTAATTTCACTGCTTTGGAGAATATGGAAAAAATACAGAAAGAGAGACCTTAGAACTGGCTTGTATCCTTTTACAAGGATACAAGGTGGCTCTGGAACAATCTTTTAAGGAGAAGAGGAAAGGAGTGTCATGGTCTTTACAAGGCTAATGATGGAAAAATTATCCCTTTTCCCCTTTGGAAAACCTATAAAGAAGATATACGGCACCGTATGAGGAAGCTGTTAAAATTTAGTGTGGATGAGACGTCCTTTCCAACTTGATCTCCAATAACCCATTGCAAATACTAGCACTGGTAGCACAAATGTGAATCGCTGAGTCCAGACTGTGAAGTTCATTCATAGACTTCAGAAGTAATATAGTGGTGGAAGCAGTGCAAATCATTAGGAAGATTCAAAGTATTTTGAATTTGTATTTATCTCTTGGGTTTTGGTTCAGGTCTGTCTAATACTAATACAATGATAGGTAATTTTTAATTCAGATAGCAAGTATTTCACAGTGCAGGCTATGTTGTTCAAAGTCACCTGAAGTGGAAGTTCTTAACTGTAGACTGTTAAAGCCTGCTTCTGAGGACATTTGTTGCAGTGAAGCAAGTTCATTATTTAATGCCTGATGTGATCTACACCTTGGCACAATGGTGAATGCCAGAATAAGAAAATGATAAAATTGTGTGCTCTATCTCGACACTTTTGAGTTTTTAGAGTTAGAGAGAAGTGAAATCTAGAATATGCTAAAAGGCAATGAAACATCAGGTGCTTCAAGTACATTTAGCTGCATTGTACCCATTTGAACAAAGAGCATAAGGCAGTGGAACTCAAGTGACTGGATATACAGCTGAAAAGAAAAATAGCATTGGTAGTTACACCTGCTAACGTATTACAAAACTTTTTTATTGTTCCTATATGCCATAGTATAGGCTTATTAGTAGCTGGGGTCAAAAAGAACTCCTCTTGCCTTTGTAGTAGCTCACACTTAGAGTGTATAATGGGGAGGTTATGCCTCTCGGAAAGATCAGATATTCTCTGTCATTAGGAGAGGCAGGCAGGAACACCATCAATGTCTTTTGGCAAGTAATTCCTGTGGAGCTGATAAGGGTATTCATATTCTGTTTCTATGTAGCCTGTGCACTGTGTATGAGTAAAAACTTCTGTAATGAGCCCTGCTTTCATAATGAGCCCTGCACAATGACGTAAGATAGAGTGGCTTGCTACTGTAAGAAGTTACTTAGGTTATTGGTTGCTTCCTTCTTCCTTTTCCTTCAGGGTTTAATTTAGGAGTCTGAGTGATTATAGAATATAAAAAAAAAAAATATCACCCACCTGGGAACTAAGTCGTATTATCAATGTCCACTAATGACTACAGCAACTCATTAGAGTTAGCCTGTAAGCTGAAAAGGAAGCAGAGCTGGAATAAGGTAGTCAGGCTTTACAGGCTAATTATGTTAGTAAGAGTTCATATTTTGGGTAGGCACATTTGATGAGTGTTCTGAACTACTTTTGCCCTGAAGGTAAGCAAGAAAGGGAACATCCTGTAAAGATGTTTCAGTTTCAGCTGCTTGACTGGTTCACTAGTGTCATAAAGCCAGCTTGTCTTTTCAGGGCGTTTCCTTGCAAAATGAAGAGAACTTGGATGACTTTCATATGCTAGAAGAAAGCTCTAGATGGAGCAGAAAGTATTTTGAGTTAACTATGGGGAAGACTTGCCTGTTGCTGAAGACAGGAAAAGACTATTTGAATTGTAAAGAAAAACAATGGTAAATTCCTGATTACTGAACCTTCTGCCTGTACCTCTGGAGGTTGTCCTCTATATGTCCCAACTTCCCTTCTGCTCCGATCTTTATTTTACCTTATTCCCCCTAGAAAGATACGAAGAATAAAATTCAGATCTCTTGGGTCCTGTCTAAGTTGGTGCAGGCACTCCAGTTTGTAACTTCAGTCCAGACATACTCCAGTCTTGTAGGAGACAGGCTGAGCCTAGGATGCTGCAGAAGTCTGCAGCTGTCCTGTAGCTATGTGGCTTCTAGAACTTAGCTAAGAAGCTTGCAGGGAACTAAGCCCTTTGGAATTAGATCTCTGTGCATGTCCCTTGTTGAATGCTCTAGGTCTGCCCTCAGACACAGTGCGTGCACGACCGTCAGATCACTGTAAGTGTAGGTAGATCACTACCTGGTTCATTGTCACCTAAAGACCTTTATAGGATAGGCAGAAATATTTAAGGGATGGGCTTTCAGAGCTTCTTAGTTTTGATTATACCTGGACAAAAATTGCTGACCTTGGTCCTTCAAAAATGCTGTTGTGGAAAAGTGAATAAATGGGAATTTTTTATGAACATCCCTTAGTCACTGTGTTGAGGCGTGGTGAGAATAAGTAGAGAGGTAGGGAGTATAGAGAAAAGTTATTAGATAATAAGTCTTTAAAAGCTGCTTGATAATGAGAAGCATCCTAATACTCGTAACGGAGAAACCTCAGAGCATGAAAGGCATTTGAAACAACTTTTTGTATGCTTGATAGGAATCTGCTTGGAAAGAATTGCATAGGGAAATAATCATTATTGGATTAACATGATCTGTGGAGAGGTATTAATGAAACTAGAAAAAAGATGACAAGAATTTTCCTTTCTTTTCTTATCAAATTCTTATCCTCGGTTACACATACAGTACATCCTTTGAGTAGTTTAGCACTCAAGATGCATATTAGGCTTGTCCTTGGAAAAGATTTGTCTTCTTCATGCCTGGGAACTTACTGGAGAAATTAAAGAAACATGAACAAGTGAAACAGATAAAAGTCTTTTTTTCCCAGAGAAAGTAGAAAGTCTGTTTGGTTCCTGTCTCCTCATCAGCTGCACTAGCTCTCAGCTATCTTGGCGCCTGTGGGCACAGCTCTAGAATTTTCTTGATGTAATTGTCTTAAGTAGTGATCAAGGTACCTAATACATTAGTGAGGGCTGACATGTATGTACTCACTCACCAAGGAGGATCAGACGTGAGTATCCGGGCCCTGTGAGGACCACCTGAACCCCAGGGGACAGGGAGCTGGCAGCTGTGGACCCCACCACTGCCATCCAGGGAGCATGGCTGGCTGGGGGCAGCCAGGGCCATCCCCTGGCCCAGGTACCTCCCTGGGGACACAGATGGTCTAAGGCTGGGCTGGAGTATCACCCACAGGTCAGACCCCAACTTGGTGGAGGCTGTTTCTGGGCAGGGTAGGGCTGGAGGAAGCTGGAGCCTGACATTTGTTTAGCATCACTGGGGTAGGGACTGAGATGGTGAAGCGCCAGTAGTTTCTATTTGGTATAAGGAGAATATAATTGATTTTACCCATAGAGACAAGATACTGTTTTTATCTTATGTTGGGGGGGCAGAACACTTGAGACCTGGTGAGACAAGTTAGTGTTCACGGTATCTTTATTTGGACTTTGAGTCCTATATGTTAACAGCTGGACAGCCCAGGGTGGGCCCATGCCTCATAGCCCTTAAATATTACTGCCTGAACATCAACAAATGTATCAACAAATTGATAAAGTCTATTCCAGGTTGAGATGGAGTCTGAACTGCAGTCTCTTTGGGAATACAGGATTCAGTCATCCCAGTATCACTACATATGCTGGGATTTTGCTCTGGGGTTTGCCTTCAGTTCTATGCAGATTCACCAGACCATGTCCTTTGACTGTAACCAAACTGATGACCTGTTACTTTTGACTATTACTTCAACTATAAAAATACCTGAAACTGCTAGTTTGAAATGTCTTAAATGTGGAAGGTTTGCCAACAGAGCAGTTACCAAATTGGTTCTTTCCCTACTCCAAGATACGACCTGAGGATGCAGCTCTTCGGGTCATGCTGCAAAGTCTGTCTGAAGTTTCACAGATGGGAAATTTCACGGTCTGTGTGAACTGGGAGGGTCTTGCCAGTGACAGTGTCCTTGTTTGAGTTTTGTGTCGGTCTTCAGGATACTGCTGCATAGGTGGACTTGTGGTGGTAGTAAGGCAAGGCATCCTTTACCCATGCATGACCTAAAATTGCGTATTTGAGTGCTGCTAACTGCAGGGCTGCTCTCCTCTTGTTGCTCACTTTCTATCCTCCATTGCTGTATGCAAAATGCTATGTATTAGGAGATAGCGTTAGGATAGTTGGATATTTATAAATGAATGAAGTCAGTCAAGCTTTAAAGAAAAAATGAATTTGTTCTGGATGAGAAGGGAGCCCGAGAAGCTCAAAGCTACTAAAGGTAACAGGATGCTCCTTCACTTCAGGGTTTGGTTCTTGGCCCTAATAGGCTTGCTAAACTGTCTAAACTCAAATGTGATTAAAGTGTTGTAATTAGCTTGCTGACATTCACACACTCAAGGGGAAGGCAAGCAGCATTCCTTGGCAGAAGTAACATGCCGGGTAGCTGACAGTGTGTCATGGCCTATTTAAACAGGCAACCTGTCTGTTGCCCTGATTTACGATCTTCTGGGTAAACAAACAAATGATCTCTGCTTTCACACCACCTGCAATATGCCAGCGACTGGTACAGAAGCCCTTTCAAAGGGTTTGGTCTTAAGCACTTCCTTTCTCTATATCCCTGTTTCTTGAGATAAGGGCAGGTGCTGAGGAACCCTGGCTTTCTGCCCACGTGAAGTGCAACCAGTCCAGTCCGGAGCTTGTCCCGGACTGATCTCTTTAGACATACCTGGCCTCTGCTCTTGCACCTCTTCTCCCACTCCTTCTGTTTTTGGGGGTCAATGTGATGAATAAGTAACAGCTGGGGAGCAGATCAGTGGAAATTAGCCAAGGGAAAAAATGCAGCAGAGAAATATTTGTGATGATTAAGTCAGTTGGAAATATAGGCAAAAAATGAGTGAGGAAAAGTGCAAAATGGAACGGGAAGAAAAGAAAAAATGTAATAAATGAGCCATCAGAGGGAAGAGGTGGATGAGGAGAAAAGTGTATCATTAAAGCTAGGGATATAAGAGGTGTTAAATGGATGTATTTAAAAGTCAGTGCTAAAAGCACAAGAAAATATAAGACTATAGAGGAAATCATGAGAGAAATCATAGACATGAGCAGGTGAGAAGTGGGGCAGTGGGAAATAGAATGGTTAACCTTACTTTGCACATTGACTGTATAGAAAAAAGGTGAAATAAAAAACCACAGTAACAAGTCAGAGGAAAAAGAGAAGTGGTTAAAGAAATGGAATACGAGAAGTCAAAACAAACTTCTATTAATAGCTGGGAATTCTGTGTTGAACAAAGTCAAAGAAAGAGAGGATGTAAGAGGCAGCACTTTGCCTCTCTTGCTGAGCCCAGCAATCAGCTCACTGAAATAACCAAGGCTGCAGGTGACAATATTTAGGAGGAGGAGCAAACATCAAAGCAAGTGAGAAGGGAAAGATCTGGCAGTATTATGAGGAGCATGTTAACAACAACATGAAGTGAAGCTGGAACAGAATGGGAGAAAGGCAAAGAGCTGGAAATGGTAAGAGGCAGAAAGGGAGAAGCTTGCTTTGTTTGCATTGGTTTTATGGAAATTAATCTCAGTTGGGAAGATTGGGGAAGGAGAGGTTTACTTTGAAAGGCAGTAATTTTCAATGCTATTCCAGAGTGGGGTCTGAGTTTCTCTATGACGGGAATAGGTTGCATGAGATCTACCAGCAACTAGAGAATATGTACTAAAGGGCATCTCAAAAGTGAACTTAGAGGAATTCAGCTGAATGTGCCACATGCTGATGAGAGATTTATTTCTGTGCTTTGGAGGCTGATGCATTTAGCTGTATCTTCCTTTGGACCGTGAAGCTGCAGTGAAAGGCAAATGTGTGTGTCCCCGTGATACAATATGGTGCATTTTTTGAAATTCCCAAGCAAACCTTCAGCAGGCTGGTATGTCTGCCTGGTTTTATTCAGTGCTGTGTGAGACATAGAACAGTGGCCTGGAAGCAGTATAGCTACCTCCGCTTCCGTTCCAGATTTAATTCATTCAGGCTGGGAGTCTCTGTACCCTGCTGTGTTTGTGGAAATCCGATCATGTCCAGTGTCGCAAGCGGCGAGCTCTAGCTGACCACAAAGTCGTTTCACGATGTTTCCATAGCCATCCTATTTGCTCATTTAAATTGGCATATATATATCCTATTTTTCCTTTAGTTAGCATAAAATATAAATAACTTAATCAATTATTAATTGTCTGGGAATTAAAATCCTTGGCTGACTACTAGCTTCAGTTGACTTCACGAACATTATTTGTATTTACTACCCTTCTTGCTGCTTCTAACATCAGCTGTTCCCATTGGGAAATTTTTCCTTTGGCAGTTATTGCTACAAGAACAATATTTATGTGTTGTTTTGTGTTTTCCATCCTCTGCTTCTCAGTTGCTTTGTATCTTTTGTCATTTGTCTATGAATTGCATCTTTCTTCCACCTTAATGGTTATTTAGTTCAGTCATATATTCAGCTGGTGAGTACAGAGGATGCTGCTATACTCTGAGCAGGTATTAAAAAGTTTAAATCTAAGCTGTTCTCATGGTCCTAGAAATTTCCCTTTGGAGCCTATACCATCATGCATAGGATACAGTAAGGCGTGTGTAGGGCTGATTTGTTGTCTTTTTCTTTGCAGCATGCTGTTGATGCTGATAATGCAGGAGTCAGTCCCATAGGAAATTCATCTAACAACAGCAGTCATTGGGACCTAGGAAGTGCCTTTTTCTTTGCTGGAACAGTCATCACAACAATAGGTATGTTTATTGTTTATAGAATCGTAGAATTACTTTGGTTGAAAGAGACCTTAAAGATCATCTAATCCTAACGCCCCTGCCATGGGCAGGGACACCTCCCACTAGACCAGGTTGCTCAAAGCCCCATCCAGCCTGGTCTTGAACACTTCC
>JAOXJK010000040.1:46227756-46289103 GCA_025774025.1 Xenus cinereus | reverse complement strand
GAGTGATGTGCTCTGGGCAATCCTGCTTTAGCAGGGGAGTTGGACTAGATGATCTCTAGAGGTCCCTTCCAACTCTGGCAAATCCGTGAATCCATGAATATAGTGTTATTCATTGTGATTTTCTGTAAGAAAAAAAAGCTACATTTTAATTTTATTTTATTTTTATTTCACCTGAGAACTTCCACAGGGAAATTGTCCAGTGCAATGATCAATCTGCCATCTGCTGGCATCCTAGCTCCGGACAGAGCAGTCAGGACGGGGTGTGAAGTTCAACCTACTCGTGTACGTATACAGTATTATTCCAAAATGATACAGGATCAGTGGGCCAAAATTTCAGTGTTCAGAGCTTAGCCTAAAAATTTCCTGGGTCATTTCCAGCAAAACAAAATGGCTGAGGTACTTAATGCCTTCTTTGCCTCAGTCTTTAACAGTAAGACCAGTTGTTCTCTGGGTAACCAAACTCCTGAGCCAGAATGCAGGGACAGGGAGCAGAATGAAGCCCCCATAATCCAAGGGGAAATGGTTAGTGACCTGCTACACCACTTTGACACACCCAAGTCTATGGGAATGGATGGGATTCACCCAAGGGTACCGAGCTGATGGAAGAACTCACCAAGCTACTTTCTATCGTTTATCAGCAGTCCTAACCAGTCCCATTTGACTGGAGGTTGGCAAATGTGAATTCTCCCAGAGAAACTGGTTTCCCATGGCTTGAATGGTCGTACTTTTCAATGGGTAAAAAACTGGCTGGAGGGCTGAGCCCAAACAGTTGTGGTGAATGGAGTTAAATCCAGTTGGTGGCCAGTCACAAGTAGCGTTGCCCAGGGCTCAGTATTGGAAAACCATGTAAACACTCAAAATCTAATTAAGAAAGTTGGTAATTCTGACAAAATGCATGAGCGTTCCTGAAATTGAAGACTTCATTGTCAAGGTGCATGCTCCAGGTTGGAAAACTCTGGGTGCATTCTCTGCTAGCTCATCAGTAACATATCTGTTTGTCTCCTTGTACTCTACGAATGTATTCCTCTCTCTGCTCCTTCCTGCCTGGATTCCTTCAATACCCTTCCTAACAAGAGTTGTTCTAATTGCTTTTCTTGGATGTAAGGCAGTCCAGACCCAGGGCCATCTGGACACTTCACTGTAGTATCTCTAGAAATGGCAGAAGTGTGATTGTAGACTCTTACAAAGTTGTAAGAGTTAACTGGAGGATGAAAGGCAGGAGTGGTAAATTTACAGTGCCTGTCTGCAGGCTACATCTTTTTTTTTTTTTTTATGTTTCTAATTGCTGATTTAATTATGGTGATGGAAAGACAGAAGGAAGTTTTATTTTTGCTTTTGATCATCACCCGCTTTAGTTGTCCTTGTGCTCCAGTGCCAACATAAGATACAGGCGAACGATAATCCTACGGGTGAACTAAACAACTCATATCGTGAGCTGTGACTTCATTACATGCAGTGACTCTTCTTCCACCAGAGCCAAATGTGTCTCTGAATTCTATTTTAGGTTCAGCCACTGGCTTGTGGTATCGTCTTGAACATGTTGGGTTTACTCTTTGGACCACTTTCCACCTCCATTATGTATGAGCTGCAGGAAAGTATCTCTTTCTGCACAGTGCTGAGATGGTATGCTAGTACTAAAAACTTTATGAGAAAATCTATGGATCCCAGCTTTTGGCATTTTATTTCCTCTAACTGGGTATTTAATTCAGTTAGTGATGTTTACAGCTAATCTGCCTCGGGGAAGTCACTAAAGTGCAGCAAAACTTTTGCTGATTTATTCTTATCCACTGGTCTTTGTTGCTGAATATATGTTTAGAGCCTACGGTTTACGTGGGCTGGCTGTGGAGCACATCTGTTTTTAAGCCTGCAAGTCCTCTTGTAAATTGGCATGTAATTGAAGGGTTAATATTAACCTGAAAAGTTAAATGCAGATCTTGACATCTGTGAAAAAATCTTTTAAGCATTTTGGATTTATCAGCAACGTCTCTTAGGCCTGTAAGGCCTTGTGAGAAGGGTAGCATCAGCCTGAGGCAACTTCAAAGAGAGGATCATGAAGGTCTTGAAGCGAGTCTGCCTCTGAAGAGAGCCCCAGGAGGTGTTGAGCCTGGTGGTAGTTGAAAGGGCATTCCTGGGGTTGCTAGAAAGAGAATGCAGCAACTCTTAAGAAGGGAGAACATGTCAACACCAGGAAGAGATAATAATTGCTCCAATTTCAGAATCAAATCAGTCTTGCTAAAAAGATGATAGTATAAAGACGAAAGACTATTCTAAAACCGGCTTTAAAACTAGCTTAAACCCAGAGTAGTGTTATCTGGGAATCTCATGTCAGCTCCATCGCACAAAAACTGACGCCCAATATGCATTGAAGTCCATCCCCCAAATTGATTATCACTGGTATTGCTGTAACACCTCTCTGTGAGTTTGGGCACTGCACAGTATAGCTGTTGGCTACCTCTAGTCAACAGAGGAGATCTTGTACCGTTTTGCCTGCTTATGTGAGGCCTTTTAATATATTTCCATCTTTTTTTTTCTTCATTATTTAAAATTATTACAGGTTCAAACCTTCAAAAATTCTTCTTAGTGAAGTCATACTCTTGCCACTGAACTGCAGTGCTCATAATATTTTACAGCTCTTAAAACCAGAATATTTTACAAAAACTAGTCAGGAATCCATGATTAATACAAAGGCTTTATTTGTTGCTGTTCTGGTATCTATCTGTATTATAGTAAATTGTAATAGTTCATTTTTCATTTGGGAAGCAATTTTCATTACATTGCTTTTTGACTGTGGATAGACTGCAGCTGTTGTAGTATATGAACCTAGGATTCTTGTCTTCAGAGTTTTTCGTTATCTACTTTAGCTTTTTTTTGTAGGGTGCCTAATATTTTAACATCTGTTTGAATGTTTAAACAGAATTAATTAATAAACCAAAGACAGGTGAAGTAGGCAATTAGTGGCTAACAAACTAATTTAAGTGCAAGGTAAGAGAGTATTTGGCAATTGACAGTAGAAGGGTTTCAAAACCCCTCTGTGGATGATGGATTGGTCTGTGCTTGATGGTTTATCGTCCTTAAAGAACGTAAAACCAACAGAGTAACAATGAAGTAAGTTTTAAGGAAGGAGTTTTCTTCTACTGTTAATTTGAATGTACTCAGGCTATTTTTTATGTACATCAGGGGTTATGTCTGGAATATGATCACCGTTCTTTTACCAGCTGGTGTTCCTTCTATCTATGCCTTTTCTGTTTTCTGTGGTGAAAAAAGATGAGCACTATTTTTTTTTTCTCTAAAGCAAAGCCCAATCTTTGCCATCACACATTTCGTTTGAAACCAAGTTGTATTGAGAATGTTATCAGTATAAGCAATGGCAAGGAGTTGCATTTCCATGCAGAGCCTGAATCCCAATTTTCTTATTAAGGAAGTGAATTAAAGGGTCCTTCTTTGTGGTTTAAAATGTTCAGGGGCCACTGTTCTAAAGAGTAAAATTATACCTGCCTGCCTCCTGCTAAATTTAGTATTAGTCACATAACTTTTAATTGCAGTGAAGTGCACTGGAAGTAAACCCCATGAGTCTCAAGCAATTATCTCTCATGAAACAAGCTGCAAGCATGATTAAGAGTTTTCAGAAAAGCAAGGGTTTCTTAGATGCTTTGTATGAAGCTTAAGAAATCAGATACTTCAGTGAAAGCTGCTGATTAAAGCCAAAGAACATGAGAACTTTTCAACCATCAGCCTGAAATTTAAGCTCCTTCCTAAGCACTAATAGTAAATAACCTCCTTTTGCCTAAAGTTTTGGTCATGTTGCTGTGGAAACGTCTCTGTGTCCCCGACAGTGCAGTGCTGAAATACCAAATCCTGGGTCTTAATGCCCCCCTCTTCCCCAACAAATACATAGAGGCATTCTAGTTAGCGTTCTTCAGAACATCCTCCAAAATTCTTGTGGGCAACCCTGGGGGAAGCATCAGACACTGAGTGTGAGAGGTGTCTTGGATCTTGAAAGTCAATAGTTAGAAATTATTTCATGAGGGTACCTGTATGTGGTGTCTCATCCCAGGCATGAGGACTGTGCTGCTTTCTCACTTAAGAATGCTACTTCAAGGGTACGATCAGGCTGGATGGAGGTCGCAAATTTAGTATTACTTTAGGTATTCAACCTTCACCTTTCAGGACTGTCAAGCTATTGTATTAACCACTGTAATGTAATTTCCATGTTCATATTTTCCCTTGGCAAATACACACATCATTGTGGCAATAAGATCTGTTTTGAGCTATGGGACAAAGTATTGGATGCACCCTTCACCCTGTGCTAGACCTTTCCTTTTGAAGGTGCTCCCTGCCCTCCTTTTACCTCTGCAGGTAAGCAGTGGCAGCTCCTGCAAAATGTTGGAGAAGGCTGGGAAGAGCAGGGGAGAGCTGTGGCATGGAGCAACACTTCTAGGGGCTAGAGATTTTCCACTCTTTCCATGGTTTTGCCTGGGGGGAGCTGCTCTGTCTTCCTCCTTTTACTTTCCTTCCACTCTTCTGGGATCTGTATCCCACCTAGAGTAAAATTCACTCCCCATGGACTATCACCTGAGAGAATGCTCTTTGGTTACTTGGCTAGTCACAAATAGTGTTTCTCTCTAGAAAGACTGCAATATTGCAGTCTTTCTAGTATTAATATTTGTAAGAAATCTCATGGTAAATACAAAATATGCTTTGCTGGCTTCTGCAAGAATTTCTTGCAGAAAATTATGTATGTACCCAAGAAGGGCAAGGGAAGGCTTCTTAGCCAGTAATTCCAAAAATAAATAGAAACTGAAAACTGCAGTCTAGAAACAGATACAAGAAGTTGAGCTTGAAGATCTACTCCCTGTTCAACTTTTCAATATCTAGTCCAACCAAGTATCCACTCTAGCCTTATGAACGCTGATGTTTTTACATTCCTAATCACTAAGGAAATGTTCTGAAAACTCAACAGCATGGAGGAATCTGGATACTCTATTCCACTGTAGAGGAAGAAAACGAACAAAAACATAACAGAAAAAAAAAAAGTCCAAACAGAGCTGAAAAAAGGAACATTGAATTTCTCCACCCTGCTAAGGCGAGATATTTCTAACATGAAGTTCAATTTTCTTTTTCTTGTTAAGTCTTTGCAAGTGGCCATGTCATGCAATAGATAACAAGATCTCTCATTGATCTAGCTATGCTAATTGTCTTTCTCTGTCTCAGTGCATTTCTTAATGAGATGCTGAGCATATACTCATAAATCCAGCCTTACTGCTGTGTGGCGCTCCTCTTTGCACCACCGTAAGTGCATTTTATGTTTTGCCCTGAATTGCACTGATGAACAAGATTAAAGCATTGATTCAACACTGATGGAAATCAGGACTACCAGGAATGGCAAGGTAAAATCCAGTCAGGTACAGACAGGGAATTTAAGTGGAACAAGCATTATTAACCCATTCTTGCACTCCCTGAGAGCGAGGAGTATATATGTGACTCGGAAGGGAGCGAAGGAAGGAAGGAGCCATACATGCCAAATTTGGCCTCTGTGATCATCCTTTGAAATTGCTTAAGTCTGTGCCATGAACCTCTGTTGTCCTTTGTCTGCTCTGATGCCTGAGAAAAGCCTATACATACATGGATCCCTCTTACTCAACATTTATTCTTCTTGGGCTGAATACAGCTGAGACACAACAGAGGTTTGGACTCATTAATGTTTTGTGGGGTTTTTTTTTTTTTCAGTAGCATAATAAGCAATGTGGAAAAATTGGTTGGTGTATATCAGAAAGCGTGACGTGTGCTTTCTAGAGAGAGGAAGAAGATTGGAAAGGGGTATATCAAACCTAGGAGATTTCCAAGCCAGTGTTTCTGTATTTTTATAGAGCCGTGTCAGTACTCAGGTTATGACTGCAGCAAGCTCCATGCCTAGAGATTTACAAAAATAACATTAGAGAAAGCTGCTGCTCTGTGAGAAGCTTATTGCAGATTCCATCTGGGTCTAGACAAACACCCTGCAGAACTGTGGTTTATGGGTAAAAATAGCAATTTTTAGTAAAAAAAAATCCTTCTTTACTCTGACCTGTGCACTGTATGTGTTCAGGATTGTCTCTCCCAAGCTTAGTAACAAAAGTGAGTGCTTACAGCTTTTTCTGTCTGTCTCCTCTATGGTACTCACTACAGTTAAGAAATAGGGGGATGGATTTTGCATCTTCTTGTGCATGAGTAGCAACATTCTTTATAAAACATGAGAATTAAAATAGCACTGAGACACCAAGAGAGCTGGTAGGAGTAGGAGAAGCCTGTCTCTAGTGGAATGGTTCAAACCACTGTTCTTAACCCAAGAAGGTGCCTGAAATGTCGTATATATTTCAAAATATGTTATTTAGAATTCTGCTGCTATGCTTTCAAGGGGTGTTGCCTTCTTCATTGATGAGGTGAGTAGGCCCTGGCTGGCAGCAAGCACCCACACCGCCGTTTGCTCCCTCCCCTCCCTGCAGTGGGATGGGGAGAAAATAGGAAGAACAAGAGGGAGAAAACTCCTGGGTCAAAATAAAGACAGCGAAATCACTTACCAAGTACTGTCACGGGCAAAACAGATTTGACTTTTGGAATTATCTTAATTTATTGCCAATTAGCATAAATATTTAATTACTGAGTTGGGTGTTTGGAAACAAAAAATGATAAACATTCAAAATTCCTTTCCTTCCCCTTTTCCAGGCTCAGCTTGGCTCCCAGGCTCGCTTCGCTCCAGACACCTCCCCTCCACCCCTGGTGTTGCCTCAGGTCACGCTCAGTCCCTCCAGCGCAGCAGGGACTGTCACAGGGGCTGGGGTCCAGACTCAGTGGTTCCTCTCTGTTGCTTTGTCTTTCTCAACTCTTTTCCTCTGGTCCTTCACCAGTCCTCCACGGGCTTCAGTCCCTCCAAGAAAAGTACCTGCTCTGCCATGGAGTACCTCTCACTCCCCCGACTTTCTTATTCCCCCCCCCTCTGCCTATCCAGCATTTTTGCCCTTGCTTAAATACACTTTCCCAGAGGTGTCACCATCTTGCCTGAGGGGCTCAGCAGTGTCCTGCGTTGGATCCACTGGAGGCAGCCGGGACCAGCTGTGTTCAGAGAACACAGAAGAACAAATGATTGTTATATTGTTCTCAGATGTTACCTCTAAGCCAGTGATAGTGATAAGCCAGTGATTCTCTTCTATCAGACTGGAGAAGAGAAGGCTTCAGAGTGACCTTATAGCAGCCTTTCAGTACCTGAAGAGGGGCTATAGGAGAGATGAGGAGAGACTCTTTATCAGGGTGTGTAGCGATAGGATGAGGGGTAATGGTGTTATACTGAAAGAGAGGAGATTTAGGTTAGATATTAGGATGAAAATATTTACTGTGAGGGTGGTGAGACACTGGCCCAGGTTGCCCAGAGGAGTTGTGAATGCCCCATCCCTGGAGGTGTTCAAGGCCAGGCTGGATGGGGCTTTGAGCAACCTGGTCTGGTGGGAGGTGTCCCTGCCCATGGGCAGGGGGGTTTGAACAAGATGATCTTTATGGTCCCTTCCAACCCAAACCATTCTATGATTCTATGATATTTAAAATACGTTTAGTTTCAGTCTCATTTTGATGTGGAGGAGCTAGGACAAGTCAGAAAGAAATCTTCAGTGACAGGTATAGGCAGCAGTGAGGTTGACGTGCCCATACCGCTGATCACCAAGGAGCTCTGCGAGCCCAGTGCCGTGCCAGTCTTTCTGTACAGCCTGTTGAGATGGGCATCACACTTTACTGAGGTATGTGCCAGGCTCTGAACCAGGGCTGGCTTGCATTTGGCAGAGCTGAAAGGCAGGCAGTGTGAACCTGTGGCTGCCTGCACTGTCTACACCAGCCTAGTAAAAATGTTTTGACTAAGGACACACCTAATGTTTGTGGCAGAGGCAAAAATAGAACTGATATATGCGATACTCTGTTTTATGCTTTGAGTACAAAGACTGGCTTTTATCTTGTTAAAATATTTTGATCTGGAGAAATTGATTTAAAAGACAAGCTGTTTAATTAGTGCATGGGCAGAGACAATCTGTTCCAAGAACAGTTGGCACCATGGGAGAGGGCACGAAGTTAAGTGTAGGTAAAGACAAAAGAAATGTTAAAGAAATGTGTTTTCCTTGGAGAAGTGCTCCAAAATTCAGAGCCTTGTGGTGAGATGAGGACAGTGTGTTCCATGCAGGCACATTATACTAGCACTAAAAATGTGACATTGGTCATCTAGCCAGAAAGGTAAACAACTTGCTTGGAGTCTTGGGGATATCTGTCAGGAATTCAGAAAAGAAAAAATTTGGAAGACGGAGGAACCATCTGAGCTCACTGTGAAGCTGCAAATGTTCCAGTACTATTTTTGGTTGAGGAGTTTCTGTGATATGGGAGGTGACACTATAAAATCTTGGAATAAGCATATTTGAAATATGCTGTTCTTGGAAATATATACGTTCTGTATATTTAGCATTTAGTCTAGTCTGATAAATGGCTGTAGCATCTTTTGATCCCATACTGAATGTCTCCTACTCCCTTTTTGAAGGAATATGTATCATCCCTGTGGTCTCCGCTTGGGAACTTAAGAACCTTGTTTGGTCCTTTTGTTGTCAACAATCAGGTCAGAAAAATTGTGCCTGAGTTAATTTACCTGAAAAGGGCAGGAGCCATAAAAAAATCCAGTTCTTTTAAAGGGATTTCTTTTAACTCCTGAAATTATTGAATAAGACCAAAATCAATAAGACTCCCCATGTATGTAACAGAAAATAAGGAAAAAGCGAGGTCACAATTATTAGTGGGAAACATGCATAAGGACTAAATTCCGCTGATAAGGCTGTTTTCATGAGAATGTCTGTCCTCACCCTCTTGGCACTAGAGCAGGTTGACAGCAGGTTTTTTGAATTAATATGAGCAAGATGATATCAGTGATGTTGCCTGTTTAGCACTTAACCACCTTAAAAGTAAAATCAGCACCTTGATTAGTAAATGGAAATGACCCCTCATAGGTGGTTATATCACAGAAAACACCGTTCTTTTCTTCTTAGATTCCTCCTTTGATCTTTTCCAGATTAGCTCTAGGTATATTAAATTGAAGTCTCTGTCATTAGCAGGCAGTAATTTATTTATATTTGTGAATGTCTGACAAATTATCTGCTTCATCAGTGTGGAGAGAACTTATTGGTAAAACAAAACAGAAGCAGAAAACATCTTTTTTAAAAGTGTTTTCATTTCACTTCAACCACTATGAGATTAACTACTTTTCGTGGAGAAAGGCCTCTCTTACTGTTTCATTTTGGTGTCTATAGAGAATTCTGTATTTGTGCCCCAAAATAGGCTCAGAGGATGCGTTAGCCTGGCTGGAGTTGCTCAGCTATTTGCCAGTGTTTGGTTCCAGATTGTAAACACTATTTAAAAGGAAGTTTCTGTGAACCTTTTCAGATTTCTCAACCTTCAGTGTTATATATATATATAGCGTTATATATCTATTTATTTATTTTAATGCTGACTTGGTACAGTGGAATACTGCAGTGGCTTAGGCTCATCTAGTCTTGTCTTGATACAATTGTGTGAAAACTGGAAAGTGAAGGCTGCGTTTCCTTTTTCCTGAGAACCTGGGCAGCACAAAAGGATGTTCTTTGTAGTAAAATAGCAAGGCCAACTCCATCTGCAAAAATCCCCATGCAAACCAACCTTTTGTAATCTGTGATTACTAAAATGTACATATTCCATGAATGATGACATTTATGCCTGAGCATTTTGTGGATCTACAGAAGTTACACTCTACTGCGAATGTCCTCTGAATGCATGTCAGACTGTAAAAGCACCCCCTTTTCACTTGTATCCTGAATTTCTTGTGTTATTGTCCATTAAGCGATTCTATTTCTGAGTCTTGCTTATATGATCTTTTCAGTAGCTCTAAAAATGCTGTGCCTGATTCACCATTGCTCTCTGACTTCATTTGTTCTGGTGGAAGAGTAAGAAAAAATAGACCTTCAGCTGCTGCTCTTTTGTGCGAGTGACTGAGGTGCCCAGCTATGAGTCAGGCCTTTCTGCAGCTCCTCTCATTAACATTGTTACCATTTTTACTTAAAAAACCCAACAACCTTTGGCTGAATTTTTGCCTCATGAACAAGTGGATGTCCTGAACATGTGGTACTGCTTTGCAGGCCATTCTTCCCACTCCTGTTCCTACCGTGAGACAAGACAATCCTGACATATCGACATGCGTTTTGATGATGCTGCGATGTGGGGACTGGAGGAAGGATTACTATGTGTAGCTTTGCTTTACTACCAGTGCTTGGCAGCTCCAAAGCACTTTTTATCCAAGGATTCCCAGGACTACACAGCACTGCTCGTGCCTCCTAACTTCCACTGCAGCAAAGTGTCTGCCATTTCATTTTTATGTATCAGGAAACTGAAGCATTTAGTACAAGTGAACAAGTCACCTTGGCCAAACTAGTAAATAAACAGCAACGTGGTTAAATCCTCATCCTCCGTGATAAAAAGCAAGTGTGCCCATCTAAGGCGCCACGAAACATCCCTGTGATCAGTTGCTTTCCCTTCACCACACATACAGTAAGTCTGAAATCCTGCCATTGTGAACGGTGTGTCCATACCTCCTAAAGGAGCTACATCATCCTCCAGTATTATAGCAAAGTGCTCAAAATGACTCTCTAGAAAAAGAGGAAATAAGAAGTCAAGGCAGGTTTTATATTCTTGTGTTGTTTTTCTCCATGGTACTTCAGTGGCAGTTTTTTCCGTGTCTTGTATTTGATTAATCTTATTTATGGCATTATATTGCTAATCCTATTTAGCTACTTCTGTTCAGCCAAACAATGAAAAAGAACAAGACAGAAAACAAGGCACACACACAAAAAGAAAAAAAAAATCAGTGTCGGGATCATTTCAAACAGTTTCAGAACTAGAAGTATTTATGAAACGTGGCATATTTATGGTGCTACCCGGGTTCTAAATGTAGAGCATCCCCAGTCAGAGGGTCTGACATTGCACCTCTGAAAGAAGTGCTCGTGCTTCAGTGGAAGCAGTCGTACTGCTCACAAGCTGCCCAGATATTAACCAGTTCAGGTAATATTCCTTCTGTATGTTACAAAGATAACTTCTGAGACCTTATTTCCTGTCTAGACAGCGTCCTAATCTGAAATGAGATCTCATTTCTGGGCTAAGGGGGATGCTTGATTTGGAAAACTAATTTGGAAATATGTGACTTACGGTGATGTCCACGTTCCTATTCCAGGATAAATACAGAATTTACACTGCCACTGTAATTAATCCGCAGTAAGATTTCTAGTAATTTCCAGGTTTCTTGGTAAACTCTATTGAATTTTGAGTTTATTTACAGCAGAGAAAATCTGAAATAAATCTACCAGAGTCAGTTGTGTTAATCCAGGCCTGCATCAATATTACTGGAAACAAACTCTTAAGTTTAAATTAAATAAAATTAGAGTTTATATGCGCTAGGATTATAAAATGTTGCAATTACACTGCTCATATTTGTATTCTGTTTATAGCAGCCAGTAACCCACATACTCTTTGTTCAAGAGCTTTCCAGTGTGGATTTATGTAGGTAATTTTATCTCAGTGTGTTTGGTATTTCACATAAATCCTTTATTTCTGGAGTAAACTGATAATATATCTATCTATTTTTGAAAAGGAGATTTAACCTTTGCATTTGTGAATGAAAGCTGGAAATCTTGAGTCTAGACAACCCAAAGCATGAATTATTTCTACATAAAACCTCAGGTTTTTAGAGGAAAAAAGGGTTTATTTTTATTTTTGTCTTGGTCTTGCTTGTTGAATTGCTTGGTGCTGGTGAGGCAATGTGGGTGTACGTATACATGTATGGAGGTGTGAATGTCACTTTTTCTTACACCTTGAACCTGAATTGGAGTGGACTGGAGGCTTTTTGAAACTCAGGACTGATTTTCCAGGCTGTGTTTCTGATAGGTTTGTAACTGCCCTAGTGCATGGGAAATGGGAATCACCATTTTCTGGGGCCAGACATAGAGGCTCACTATTACCCAGGCAGGGCTCTCACTAATGGGGAGGGAGGGTTGTATTCCACCTAATCAGCTCACAAAAGGCAGAAAGAGACATACCAGGTGACACCAGGAAGATCGGTCTGCCATTCACAAGGTATGCAGTCCCAGAAATCCACTCAAAAATATACTTTTTCTCTTTTGTTATTTCCTTTTTCTAGAAAAAGCAAGTGAGTCAAACAAAGATCCGGGTGATTTCTACCATCCTCTTCATCCTGGCAGGCTGCATTGTCTTTGTGACCATTCCTGCAGTTATCTTCAAACACATCGAGGGATGGACAGCCTTGGAGTCAATCTACTTTGTGGTTGTCACTCTGACCACTGTTGGCTTCGGTGACTTTGTAGCAGGTGAGCAGCTTTGAGCCTAGGTGCTGGGCACGAGTATCTTGGCTCTTAGAATTTGGTTTCTGGTGCAGAGAGGAGGCTTTCCACAATGTATTATATTCCAATGAGACGATGCCAGGTGTTTCTGTTGAGGTTACTGTGCAATAGGACACTGGGTTGATTTAAGGTCCAGGTACTTTGCCAACTGCAGGTTGTAGGCATTCAGCAGTGTAGATAACAGGGGTCTGGGAAGTCCTGATTATCCTTTATCGTGCAATGAATTATGCACAAGTCAAATGACTTCCCCATTGAATTCAAGATTTGTGTTAGTCCGTTACATCTCAATCTGAGGCTGACTGCAGAAGCAAGAAGCCAAAATGGTGAATGGATTAAGCTTTAACAAAGTAGGGCTGAGCCATAAGGCTGCAGAAATCTCTGGTTGGATGCAATAGTAGGCTGGTACTACGGGAGCTGCAGCATTTCAGAAACTGTTATTTTCTCTCTAACCTTGGCAGAAATTTTGACATTGCAGTTGGCCTGTTAAGGAAATCTCATGTAGGAAGAGAAGGACTAATGGGATATGCGTCTCAGCGCTCAGAGGATGCTCTCCAAGATTAATACAGTAGTAGCAGGAACTATAAATATCCATCCTTATCAATTTCCAAAGAAGGAGTCAGGATTGTTGGCTGGAGAGATGAGAGATTTTTCTTTCTTCACACAACTGCTTTGCTAACGAAAAGGTGGTTAAAATAAGTGGATTTTTTCCCCCCATTAGTGCATGACCTCTACTCCTCATGCCTGTTAGTGGTCTTAGTTAACAGCATTAAGATGCCTACATTACAAACAGCCATATTGTGGCACTGTTTTGTTACTTCCTATAAATCAGTGAAATATGAGTGTGTTAAAATCATCAAATGAAGCTACAGGGATATACAATTTTTTTTTGCTGAAGAGCTGCAGACAAGTCTTTTTGTAGAGAAGACTCTAATCCTCCTTTTTTATGACATAGTGGTATAGAAGATATGAATTATTGAGGAAAAAAAAGGCACTGAACAAAGAGAGCCCCAGATATGAAAAAGAAGTGTTTTACGAGCATTCAGATAGAAAAGGGATTGTATGAGCTTGGTCCATTTTAACCACTTAAATATGAAGAGAAGCTCACTGATATTCTGTCTTTGTGGTATCACAGTGTGAAATAAAAATAATTCACAATATTTTTCTTAAGCATATCACACTTCAGTATTGTTTTCTTTAATAACATAATAGTAAAAAAGCTCTGATTATTAAATTTAATTTTTCTATATCCAACATAATTAGGAGAATATAACCCACAGCTGGGTTGCTACTAACAACCAGGATTTTTCAAAAATCAAATAGAGGACCATGAATGAGAAAACTTCAGAGGTGATCTCACAATAAGAGTTTAAGGCAGGTGATCACCAGGATAGTTGGGGTTTATTGCTAGTTTTGAAACAGATTTTCTGTCACTTTTATTTTCTGTCACCTTAATCTCTGTGTCTCGGTCCATTCAACATCAAATAAAAAATAATACATCATATTGGTAAAACAGCATCAATGGAGCTATGCTGATTTATTCCACCTAGAATGTGTCTGGGAATTTTTGTACTACTGTTGGATAAACAATTGTGGATGGAGCCTGGAAAAAACAGAATATCTGATAGGCTGAAGAAAGTGGTCTCATACTTTTTCAGTTGCCTGATTACTCTGTAAGATAGACCTAGACAATCTGTTTCATAGCAAGCTTCCTCAGGGACACGTATGATCAGAAGAGCCTCATTGTAACATAGCAACAGCAGTCCCCACCTCCCATTGTTTCACACTTTTAAAGAGTGGGAAAAAGAGAGAGATTTTTGTGGTCTGTGGGGAAGGATTAACATCAGAACTAACATTTGGGTCCCTGCCAATTCTCAAATGTCTGGCCTTCCATGGAGATGTTCAAGCACCGTGCATATACTCGTACCGAGTCTGAACAAAACGAAAGAGTTGTAGGAATGTCTCAGACTGCAAAAAGCTCAGGGGGGGATGCTGAACTGTGTTGTCTGGTGATTTTAATGGGGAAAAATCCCCAAATCTCTCTGTAGTTATACAGAGATACAGATTGGTGTCTATCTCTTGTCTAACCAAGGCTGGAGTCCAGGAAATCCTCTGCCCAAGTCCCCTGGTAGGCTTGCTCTTCAGGCAGAGATTTACACAGGAACCACCAAGGTGATGTTTGTTCACCTGCATTCAGGGATATGGCTGCGCCCATGGGGCTGTGCAGACTCGTGCTGCTCGCTCTCCTCAGCTCAGGGCTGTGCCTGCCTCTCGCTGGCTTCCATTCTTGCAGCACACGTAGCACTGTGATAGGACTGGGAGTCTCAAAAGTGAGATTGTGGTTGCTTTCCTTTGGAAAAGTTTATTCAGTTCTGTTGTAGGCAGCAGCCTGGCTGCTACTGCACTCATTTTATGGTCTTCGTAATCCATTAGATTTGCCAAATATCTCACATACTTGTTTTACCAGCTCATCCTGAGACTTGCATGAAGATCATATAGGTATTTGTTGCTTCATTCGATCCATATCTCCTCTCAAGTCACTGGCCAGAGAATGCACCACTATAACTGATCCCCAAGCAGACAGTATATCCTTATTATCAGGGCTGATGCACAGTTGGCTTCCTGTCAAATGTCCTGATTTGGAGAGGAAGACAAAGCTACTTTTCTTTCACCTGCACATAGGTCTCTCAATCCTGTAGCTAAACCCCAAAAAATCTGGAAACTCTATAACCTGAGGGGGTTGAACTGTAAATTTTCTCAACTACCAGAGTGGAGGCAGTTCAGAATAAGGAAGACTAGCTGTATTAAACTTTTTTTCTTGGAAATGTGTTCATGCTGTTGTGAGTACTATCAAAGCAGTAATTTCAGATTTGCTTCAGAGTATGAGCAATATAAATAAAAGTGTTTACTAGCTACTCTGGCAGGTCACATAGCAGCAGAACAATAGGTAATTTTGAAGAGTCTTAAATTAAGAACGGACTGATTTCCTCCCATCTGACGTGCCTCTCATCTATAATTAAAACTACAGTGGTGTTGTCAAGAGTCAAGAAACACTTTCAGGAATTTCTCAGAATTGCAGCTATTTTGTCATAACTTTGGCATCTCGTGATTCCTAAGCACAAGTATTTGCTTATTTCAGGGGGAAACGCTGACATCCATTACCGGGAGTGGTATAAACCTTTAGTGTGGTTCTGGATCCTTGTTGGCCTTGCCTATTTTGCCGCTGTCCTGAGTATGATTGGAGACTGGTTAAGAGTCCTGTCCAAGAAGACAAAAGAAGAGGTATGACTAGTAATTTCTCAGTGGTTTGTCATTTTATAAGAGAGCTTTAAGTGCTTGATTCCTTTGTGTCAAAAGAAGGATGCTCCTTTGCATGACCAATGCTCAGTATTCCCCATGGTTTACTCCACTGGGTGCCTTTCGTATCCAGTTACCTCTGATCTTTAGCTCCTTCACAGAGGGAGCAAAAAAGGCAACTGAAGAAACCTAGGTTGTTACACCTCTATTAGTACTACCAAGTACAGAGAACATGTCAGTAGGATTGCAATTATGGAATAAGAGAGGCCAGCCTTCACTCTGAAACTAGCTACAAAATTGTGATAAAAATTTTAGTGTTCTCTCTTTAAAAATTGGAGATGCATGGGTTTTGAAGACATTAGATGGCTCTCTTCATTATGAAACAAGAATCTGCCTTTAAACCAGGGTGTTATATTGACTTTTCCCACCTTTCCATATGCCAGGGATTACGGTTCTGAATAAAGGTTTAGATTCAGGCTCCTTACTGAGTGCCATATTATTAAAAATTGAAGAAACTGAGTAGTCAGCATCAGGAAGAACATGATTAAATTCACTCAGAATATGCCCCTTGTGTTTCAAAGACAGTATCGCTAACGCTTCACTCAAATAAGGGTGGAAAATAGAAGGCAATTGCCATGACTCTAGAACTGAAGCCCATTGTGGAGGATGTTAATAATATAATTCCAATTTGTAAGACAATCTCGCCCTCCGTTACTAGCAAAGCTAAGGTGGCAGAGTTAGTCAAAGAGCAGGCATAGACAAAGTTTGGCAGAGGGGTAGTGCTGTTTATCATTTATGAAGGCATCTGCGCTACCTGTGGCCCAGTGCATCCCCTGTGCATCTCCATTAACAAAGGGGGCTTCACAGAGAGTTTGGATGTCAGGTGGATCATCAGCAGGCACTTAAAGGTAGGAATCTGATCTCTCGTGGTAGATGTGAGATGCCTGCTGCCACAAGTAATACAGTTCTAAATGGACATCTGCTCATGTGGCAGGAACCAAAGATGACTGCCTGGTGGACTACTGAAAGCAGAAACTGAATTCTGACTCCAGCAGCCCAAGCAAACCATTGTCCTTGGTGGGCTTCTGCAGACATTGTACTCCTGAATATGTTCTCCTTTATCTGAACTTTGGAAAAGGCCTGCGTTGACTGAGATATTGCTTGGTCATTCATCTTCTTTTTTCTCTTTTCAGAATAAATATTTATTTAATACAACAGCCATGTAGGTGCTTTATTCTTAGCCATTATTCTGCTCTCAGGTGCAAAGGAGTGAAAGAGAGCAAACAAGTGGGACATTTAAGGACATGCTCATCGTTCCCACACAGAATATGTGTTGAAAACTCCTCCAACTGGCTTGACAGGGTGGTATTTGGACAGTTATGTAATGGAAATCTCCATTAAAGACAGCTACCTTTGTCCCTGAGAATGAAGCCTAGACTGGATCAGAGATCCACCCGAAATTATCTAATGGGTATTTCCAGCGTTGATTATTCTGTAGCTCTGTGGCACTGAACAGAACCTTCAGTGGGACTGCACAGCTCCATCCATGAGCAAGACAGGGGTCAGGACTGACTCTGGTGCTGCTTAACATTTTTGATGGTGACATGGACAATGGGATAGAGTGCACCCTCAGCAAATTTGCTGATGACACTAAGCTGTGTGGAGCGGTTGACACACTGGAGGGAAGGGATGCCATCCAGAGGGACGTGGACAGGCTTGAGGGGTTGGCCTATGCCAACTTCATGAAGTTCAACCAGTCCATGTGTAAGGTCCTGCACCTGGGTCGGGTTAATTCCAAGCACAAATACAGGCTAGGTGGAGAATGGCTGGAGAGCAGCCCTGAGGACAAGGACTTGGGGGTGTTGGTGGATGAGCAACACGACCCAACAACGTGAGCTTGCAGCCCAGAATCGTATCCTGTGCTGCATCAAAAGAAGCATGGCCAGCAGGTCGAGGGAGGTCAGTCTGCCCCTCTAATCCGCTCTGGTGAGACCCCACCTGGAGTACTGAGTCCAGCTTCGGAGTTCTCAACACAAGAAGGACATGGACCTGTTGGAGCGAGTCCAGAGGAGGGCTGTGAAGATGATAAGAGAGGTGGAGCACCTCTCCTATGGAGACAGGCTGAGAGAGCTGGGGTTGTTCAGCCTGAAGAAGAGGAGGCTCTGAGGAGACTTTCTAGCAGCTTTCCAGTATCTGAAGGGAGCCTACAGGAGAGCTGGAGAGGGATTTTTTACAAAGGCATGTAGTGATAGGATGAGGGGTAATGGCTTCAAATTGAAAGAGGGTAGATTTAGATTAGCTATTAGGAAGAAATGTTTCACTATGAGGGTGGTGAGACACTGGAACGGGTTGCCCAGAGAAGTTGTGGCTGCCCCATCCCTGGAGATGTTCAAGGACAGGTTGGATGGGGCTTTGAGCAACCTGGTCTTGTGGGAGGTGTCTCTGCCCATGGGCAGGGGTGTTGGAACAAGATGGTCTTTATGGTCCCTTCCAACCTAAACCATTCTATGATTCTCTAATATGGGAAAATATATTACTGCATTGCTACACTGGCTCTTGTGCTGATCTGAAGCATGTCGGTATAACTGTATGTGCTTAATTTTGCTCACTCCTGACCCTCTACCACTGACATTGTAAGTCAGGAATATTGTTCTTAACCAAGGAGGGATTAGCATGAACACCTTCCATCACGCAACACAGCAATAAAATGTGTGGCAAAACGTGAAACAGGCGGACAAGTTCTATGCCACGCAAGCCATTAGCTAGTTACTAGTTAGTGTGGTTAGAGCTTGCCCAGTATAAACACTTTGCTGCTGAAGTTTGAGTCCAGATGGATGCATTGGAGCTAAGACCAGTCTTCAATTATATGCCAGAGAAGAAAGTGCTTGTGCTGCTGCTCTGTAGGAAAGACTATGGCTTCATTTGGCTGTTTCTTTTTATTATTGTTACTATTCGTTTCTCTTTCTCATTGCTGTAAAGGTTGGAGAAATAAAAGCCCACGCGGCAGAGTGGAAAGCGAACGTGACGGCTGAGTTCAGAGAGACACGGAGGCGGCTCAGTGTGGAGATCCATGACAAACTTCAGCGGGCAGCCACCATCCGGAGCATGGAGCGCAGGCGCCTGGGCCTGGACCAGCGAGCCCACTCCTTGGACATGCTCTCTCCAGAGAAGCGCTCTGTCTTTACTGCCTTGGAAACAGGACGCTTCAAGGCCTCATCTCAGGAAAGCATCAACAACAGGCCTAACAACCTGCGCCTTAAAGGGTCAGATCAGCTCAACAAGCACGGGCAGGGGGCATCCGAGGACAACATCATTAACAAGTTTGGATCCTCTGCTAAGATGACCAAAAGGAAAAACAAAGACCTCAAAAAGACCATCCCTGAGGATGTGCGTAAAATTTACGAGACCTTCCGAAACTACTCCTTGGATGAAGAAAAAAAGGAAGAGGAGACAGAGAAGATGTGTAACTCTGAGAACTCTTCTAGCACTGCAGTCCTGACCAACTGCATCCAGCAGCACTCAGACCTGGAGAATGGAGTGATCCCCAATGAAACCAAAGAAAGGGAACATGAAAACAATGCGTTACTTGAAGACAGAAGTTAAATGTAAAAGATGCTTGACTTGAATTAACAATGTTAGTGTTTTTATATACATATATATATTGAGACACGTGCCTTATACAGACTCCTTATTCAGTCTGAATTATATAGCATCGAAGAATATTTCACTGTGCCATAAAGACTCGAGCTTGCTCTGCCAAAACAAATCAGGAACACAGCACCGCAGAATGGCAACAGAAAGCTACGCACATGGAAATTTCAGCCTGTATAAGATTACCAGGGCGAGACACAAAGGAAGAGATTGAAGCATGGCAATATCACCAGAGTGCTCCTACCATGGCTTAATAGTAGACAAAGGGCAGCTATGTAAGAAGAGCCTTTCAAAGGGATGGAAAAGAGCTTGTCTTTGTAATGGAGTACGCATCCATAAAGCCTTCCCCTGGTGATTAAAAAGAGGAGAAATGATTGGACTGAACTAGAAACTTTCAGTAAAGCTTAGTTTACGTTTTGGCACGTGATCCAAGCTAGATTTTTTTTTTTTTTTTTCCATTTTTGAATCAGATGCATTATCTTTCTAAACTCCAGAAGAATGTCCATAGACACAGCCACCAGCTGGGTGCTGGTTTGAAAAATCAACACAGACATATTTAAGGGTCGGATTGCTCTTTTCATTAAAAAACAAAAACAACAAAAAAACCTCTGTGGGTATTTATCTTAACCAGTGACAAAAAGAAGGAAAAGAAACAAATGGATTTTTTTTCTTGTGTAGGAAATATTCAGTGTAAAGTCACAGCAAAGAAAGCGCATATGAAGAAAATACAACATCTTGTGCTATGTTGTTTTGCGGAAGAGAAACAATGATATTTGGCTAGGTGTATAAAACAGTGGTCAACTGTTTTTTTTAAAAGAATTTCTCATCCACACTTTCTACCACTGGGAAAAAACCCTTCAATTTTAATGCTGTAAGACTATGAAGACAGAAGGAAAGCTCTAGCTTTTGCATGTCAGCAAACTGCTGTTCTCTGTAGCTGAATCTGAATTTTTAAAAATAGACATAAGAGCATATATGCTATTCAAATGAGAGCCAGGGCAACCATAGAATCTCAGGGCTCTCTGCCCCCTGTTGCTGGGTTTGGGTTTAGACGTAAGCTGCAGTCATAATCTCAGAAAAAAAAAAAAAAGAAAAAAGAAATTTTGGAAAAAGAAGTTGAGAAAATTATGGTGGTAATCTTTTAAGTGCTTATAGCTTTAAGTGCCATTAATGCTGTCATATTTTGTAACTTTTTAAACAAATATTTTGAATTATTGTTTTATTTCCTTTCACGTACTACCTTTATTTCATTGCTATCTCTTTTCTTGATAAAATCTTAACATGAGCTCTCTGCATTTCTAGACTAAAGGGAAATGTAACCAAACTGTGGACGTTTTTTAAAACTCTTTTGTGGTGTCTGGACATATGCATATAAGAAATACAAATCTCCCTAGACTTCACAGTAATTATTCAAAGAAAAGGCTGCAAAATAATTAATGGGAATTGCAAAACAGACTAAAATTTTGTAGCCTCAGCCTGTGGGCTACTGTGTTTGCCATTGCAGATAGAATTTGCATGCTGGAAATGAGATAGGCGATTGCACCAGCGATGCTTTCCCTGCGCCTTCACAAACCCCTAAATATTCCTGCATTTCAAACTGTAGGCTTCTAGGTAAATTAAGCATGGATGTAGATGGCAGAGACGTACTATGTCTTACAAGCTGGTCAGACATACAGACACTCGCAGGTCAGACAGACACAGACTTTGGGATTTGCACGCCCATGTCTGCACACACAAAAACGCACGCTTCATTTTCTGTGATAGGTTCTGAGATTTCATGCACAATGAGCCGACTCAAAATCTAACTGGTCACCAGAATACAAAATTGCCATGGCTATGACTAGAAGCATGGCAATGCAAATGCAAATTTGGAGTCTGCATATCTAATTGAGTCTGCACGATTTGCAGCAGTGAGCCAAATTCCACTGGTGCAGAGGAGGAAAGTTCTTAGTATGCTTTGTCTGCTGGTTCACTTCACTTGGAATACCATATCACCTCCCTCATTTCATTATCTGTTTGAAAATTAAGGATGAAAAAACAATGTTTGAAAAATTTCAGGTCATTTGGGATTGCTTTAACTGAGTAAGATCCAACAGAAGTTGGATTCTGCTTAGTTCCCCAGTGAATCTCTTCAGGTGTGGGGCTGTGCTCTGGCTTTGGCTTACTGGAGGCAGGGCAGTCAGCCCAGTCCCCGGGGAAAGTTTCATCTGCCTCAAGAGCTGCTGTGGCTTCTGGAGGCTTTTGTGCCACACAGCCCTGTGCTCGGCTTCACAGTGGCTCAGACGGCCACTTGTGGCCATCCTTAGGTCCTGTCCTCCTTGAGCCACAGGCAGATACCAGCAAGATGTCCCTGCCCATGGCAGGGGGGTTGGAACTCGATGATCTTTAAGGTCCCTTCCAACCCAAACCATTCTATGATTCTAAGATGTAGGTGTGGTCAGGCATCACAGGCATTTGGCCCTCCTGTTCCTCCTGGTTTTGGGCAGGCTTGGGATGAAGTTCAGCCTCGGGTGCCACATGAGAGCAAATCTTCTGAAGTCTCACTCAGAATCATGTCGTGCTAATTCTGTAGTTCCATGATGGATGAAGCATACCTGGGTGTACTAAGCTCTTATGCTGTTCAAATCTGGGATTTTCCTGTGGCCTGGTGGGAAGTTAGGAGTGAAAGCTACAATTTAGGATTTGCATTTGAATTCTGGAAAAGGTTCAGAAATGCTCAGACGTGCAATTTGGATCCTGGTTACACCATCCTGTGCTTTGCTCGTATGAAGGATCAGGCTCACAAAAGCGTCTCGTTGACTCAGAAAGCATGCGATGCGTACAGACTGTGCTAACAATTCTCTTTGGTTACCAAACGCTAAAACCAACATCATGCACACAGTGTTATTTATTCCTCAACTGAGTTCTCGCAAGAAATGATTGCTTGTAGTGGAAAAAAGTCCTGCACAGGCAGCTGTAAGGATATGGGAGATGCATTTCCTCTAGGTGAAATAAAAGGCTTAGTCATAGCCAGAGGGTCAGGGAAACCAGAAGTCTGTCTTGTAGGACTTGCCTGTGTAAGCAGGGAGTTGGATGTTGGGCAAATCATGGAAAACAGGTCAATCTGGACAAAGCGGCTGAGGAGGCAAAGTTTGGTGGCCAGATTCAGAACTGTTTGCTCTGATGGGATAGAAGGATAATGAAATATTGGCATATTTTTAATCTCTAAACTTTGTGAGTTATCAGTCTGTCCCTTGTCCAGATTCTAGCTGATGGAGTGTGTGTCTCGTTCTAGTTTCTGCCTGGCCACGCCATGGCTGAATCTCTGGCTGACATTTTATCAGCCGTATCTTCAACAACTCCTGTTTTGGGATATGATGAATTGAGGGACAAAGGGTGATGCTGAATAAACTCCCAGTGAGATACTGAGTAGAGCATTTGATGGCCTTTTACATGAAAGCAAAACACTCTCTTTCATTGCTCTCCATTTCTGTGTCTGCGAAACTTGCTGAGGAAGCTGCCAGTCTGCTACTGGAGTAAATATTTTCTCCTATATGATCTCCTATTAAATACCTCAATATATATATACTTTTTATTATAATATGGAAAGTGCAAATGGTGTATTGCATAGCGGAGGCAGAGAGAAATGTCTGACAACTAAAATGACATTTTAATGTCATAAATTGCTTCTCCCCTTGTAAAAGCCATCCATCCCTTGGTTTTAGTTGTATGCAACAGCTTGGGAGAGAATCTCAGTTCAAACATCAAGTGTTTTTATGGCTAAAATTCTCATCCTTTGGCATTTAATAATAATTATAAAAAACTTAGGATGTCATTTCTAGTGAGGTTGTTCCACCATTATTGAAAGTTTTAGCAAAAGGTAGTTTGAACCATATCCAAAACTCCTTGCTCTAAATTATACCCTTTCACAGCAGCCTGAAAATAAAAAGTCAAACAAAAGGGTGACTTACTGACTTTGAATCTCAGATCCTGCCCTGAGCACAACATGGCTTGACATGGGAATTGGGACCTGAAAGAACAAAGGAAACATGGATTTTCTGTAGCCGCAGCCCTCACACATAGAGGACGACTCAGCTTCTGTTTTCCTACAGCTTTCAGCTCTGCAGTCCCACTTTCTCCTGTCTTGTGCAGGAGAATTCTGGCATGCTCTGTTGGGGATCCTCCTGAACCATTAACCATCAACTTGTGCAGATTTTGCATGAGTGTTTTTGAAAAGATTTGTAACTTCATACATGTGACAGTCTGTGAATTTCATTATCCTTTAATAGGGAATATTATTTCTAATAACAGTTATTAGAAATAATAGTAAATAAAACCAGTGATTTATATTCATGAAATCTGATTTTGGTTGTTGCTGTGAAGTTATAAATCATCTGAGCTCCTGCTGTCTGGCTTAATGATGTCTCTAGTACAAGTGTGCTTCTTCCAAAGCCATTAATGGGCTATGCCAGAGACTTTCTGCAAAATTCTCAAACCCACAATAAATGCAAGTATGTCTGTGAGTTCAGGGTGTTAAAAACCTTGTCCTTATAAAACCTGTGTTTTCCTGAAGAATTTGTGTTTATGCTGTACATGGCTGTTTGTTTGCCAGCTTTGGTTTTCTCAGGGGCTTATTTGTGTTGTCAGGTTGCATGATGTCTGCTAGTCTCACTTTTCCCATCATCCTCTAAAAATAAATACCAGGCAAAGACCAAGCTTTATGTTATGTTGAGTACTAACCTAGAACAAGAAGTCTTCTACTAAACGTGAATTTGAAAGGTGACTGGGAACTGCTTCAGTCCTTCCTGTACATATATTTGTTCTGAACTATGCTTTGTCTAATCTACGGCCAAAATCTGTCCCCATCAAGTCAGTGCAGTAAAGTGGAACTAGCTTGTTATTTTTAAGCTTTCTAGAGCGAAGGCCTGCTGCTTTAATGGCAGTGCCATTTACACTTACTAAAGACAAATATGCCCAGCTTCAGAAACAGTTCCTTAGGCAATTAAATTTCAATGAAAACACAAAACATACCGACACAAATCTATGAAACTCAAATAAAGGTTTATAGTTTAATGTATGAAACTAGTTGCCTGAAATATATCAGAGAAAAAAATGCAGATCTGAAAATTCCTTTATATTGCCTAATTTTTCCCGAGGTCCCCATCTCCTTTACTACTAGCAGGAGTTACTCTCCTTAATACCGTTGCTGAGCTGGACCATATGTTTTCTTCTTCCTGCCACTGCAACTGAAGTACATAATGATGTTAGACTCTATTGGCTCGTGCTGGGGAAATCAAACACTGAGGAAGCACTTGGGAAAGCTTATCTGGGGGCGTCCTGATGGAGCCAGCGCACGCTCTGTGAGCTGGGTTGAGAAGGTCTCCCTAAAGGCTGGTCTTACCCACAGTTCTCAGGAAGCGGTTCTAAAAAGGCCCCGTACAAAGACCTCGCACACCATGCCCACCCTCGCACACGCATTTAGTGGCGATGCCTCCCCGCTCCACGCAGGTAGATGTGAACTTCTGTGCTCCCTCACCTCTGGTTACAGGTCACGTCTGGGATGAGTCTTATCACCAGTAAATACCAGTGCTGGTGCTTTCAGGGGAAAGCGGACGTGTGTCTAGCAGGTGGCCTTTTGAGGCAAATAGGATCTGCTTTCCTCGGCTGAACTCCTTGAGAGCAGATCACAAGCAGGTGATATCTGGCATGTGAGAGAGAATACTTTAGTCTCCCAAATATATTCCACCCACACGATCTTTTTCCCTTGTGAGAGCTGGGTGCTTAAAGAGGAAAGCTTACGGTGCCTATTGTGAGCTGTAAGGCAAACACACCAGCTTTCAGCCTACCATTTAGCAGTTGCTCAGATCCTGGAGTCACGTAGTAGCTATAATTAGAAAATGGCAGGGTTTGTATCTGGATCACAGCTTCCCAGCAATTTAAATTTATTCAGGCCAGTGTTTCAATGTAGTTTTAGACTGATTTTTTTTTTTCAAAGTTATAATGGAATTGGATCTGGACCTTTTGGACAGGGCTGAGAAACCATTATTAGTCATTTTCAGCCTTGCATTTGAAGAAGAACTTTCTTAAAATTTGGGGAAACATTTCAGTGGGACGCTGATCTACTGTTTTTCCTGATCAAATTATGGTATAAACAATCAGTAAATCCACTTGCAAGGATGTTGTATCTACTCTCTTGTCTCTGTCCCTCTTTCTCTCTCTCTGTAAGATTTTATGGTGCTTTAGAAAGGCATTTTCAGAAAGGGGACAATTTCATATATGTCATTACCAGGGTACAGAGCAGAATGTGCTTGTACCATCTTGATAAGTTTTGCTGCTATTGTCTTTATTTTATGATGTAATGTTTTACAAAGATGGAAAAAAAAATTGCAACAAAGACCTTCTGGATGATGAAAATTCTTTTCCTGTTGTGTTTTTATTTTTTTTTCTCTCGTCTTATCATCCAGCAAGGGCAGAGGAGCTGTAATTGAACTTCCCTTTTGCGTATCCCTGTGGAAAAAAAAGGTGCATTGCTGGTAATCTCACTGTTGCCAAATCTTTGTGCTTGTTTTTACCCCTCCTTCCTCTGCTCTTTGGTTGACAATCCAGATTGCAGTGTTTTCTGGGTCTCTAATGATGGGAAGAAGTGATGCTGGGCTGGTTTCAAAAGAGAGGCACAAGCTTCCAGCCATACCTCTACTCGTACTGAGCTGTGTTTCTGCATCTGGCGACCAGTCAGTAGGGAAGCCAGAAGCAGAGCTTGGAGGAGGCTCTGTCTCTCTTTCCCCATCTCTCTCCATAGAAATTATTTGCTAGGATGTCTGTGAGAAGTTACTAATGCAGAGAGGAGGGAGGAGGTGACGCTTTTTGACACTGAGAAGCACAGATATGGTTGGGGTTGTCTTTTCCTGTAAATTCTTTTGTCTTTTTGCAGTGTCTTCATGCTGACTACCTTCTATGTGAGGCCTCAGTTTCCCCTGCAGCCTCGTTGTTTTTCCATCAACTTGGGAAACCGCAACACAGGCCAGTCACAGTGCACTCACAGGGGGTGCAAACTCCTGAACTGTGGTTCCTTTGCCAGCAAACGGGGGTGACAAAAAAGTCCTGCAAGCACAGTTGATACTTATCTATAGTGTATAAAGAGACCCCTCATGGCCTTCCCTTGACTTGGAGAAAAAATTAAGAAAAAAAGGCTTCTCTGAACTAAGCAAAAGTATCTCCCCTGTTTTTGTGCTACTCTTTATATGCTGTTTATGCCACACAGTCCATACTGGCTCTTGCTGCTTGTTGTGTATTAATTGTGTAAGTCAAAGACACATTTCTCCAAAACCACCCCGTATTTCAAAATTACCTCTCTTCCCCTATGAGTGTGTGTCTTTTCATCTGACCCGCTTTAGCTGCTCTGTATCACTCTTGTTTTTTCTTGCAAAAAGGGTTATTTGCATTTGCTAGTTTATGCCCATTCTCATTCTGCTCATTCACTTGATTTCCATTTCCAGGACATGACCTTATCTAGCTACAGCTGTTTGCTCCGACTTCCTGACCTATTGCCTGGGATATAGAGAAGGCTAATTTGTTTTTAAAGTCCTCCAGCAAGCTGCTTTATCCAGCCAGCTAACCCAAGGAATTGTTCCTAGAGGTGATAGAGAAAGACAATGAAAAAAAAAAAAAGCAAGAGGATGGATGTGTGACAAGCTGTGAAATACTTTTTTCTGCTCCAAAATCTGTATGCACTTTTTCTTGCTGAAACATGATTTTCTCAGTACAGTCTGCTGTTTTGCATAACACCAACTATTTTTGAAACAAATTGTTACATGGTAGAAAAAAGATTAAAGTTGCATTGAAAAAAAACCATTAAATTTAGGACTAACATACTAAAAATGAACAGCGCAGGAAGGAGGATCCCACGCAAATTTCACAGCACATTGCTTGGGCTGGCAGGTGGCAAGCTGCTTCCCAGCAAAGCTTTACATCATTTCCATGGAGGACACTGGAGACTTTTCCCGCTGTAGGAAACAGTCTCTGGGTCATCCCTTCCTTCCCTTCTGGCATGAGGTGCTGATGTTTTTCTTGATGGTCCTCTCTTGACGGTGCCATATTTCTTGGGCAGAGCCTCCTTCTCCCTTTAGGGAAAAGTCATTACTGACCCAAATTTAAACAGGATGGATGGACACCAAAGTTTTACCTGGAAGCACGTAGATAAATAGACCTGTGCCACTATTTCCTTCTAAATATTGCTATATAACTAGGAGGAATAAAGCAGTAAAATAAGGTTGAATTATGTTCCAGAGCAAGTTGGGACTGGGAGTCTTGCTCGTGCACGTGGAGAACTTGTTGATGATATCCACTTTATTAAACTGAGCCATGGTGTGCCAAATACCTTAGTTGGTGGGGGTCCAAAACTGCAGTCCTTCTCTCTTATTTAGAACCACCAGAATCACTGGTCTAAAATAATGTAAAAAAGAAAGAAAGTGCGAAAAAAAGAGAAGAGTTTAAAATGAGCAACGTAGTCCTACTTTTTAGCAGAAATCTGAATATTTATTGAGGTGGACACTTGACTGTCATGTTCAACCAAAAGCAGAAAAAACGTGAATATTGTAATTCCTGACGGGGGGAAAAACCCCAAAAACCAAAACCAACCAAAAAAAACCCCAACCAAAACCCAAACAAGCAATAAAAAAGCCCAGAACAAAACCTTTTCCCTAAGCCACTGTCTCACTGAACGTATCTGGACTTCTGTGCATTTCATGCTTTTGCAGGTGGCATCAGTGAAGATGAAGACACGCACACTGCATTTTGCTCTTGTTAACCTTCCAGAGCTAATCCAGGCAGGAACAGCTCAGCTGGCCATTAATCCCTTGTATGCGCCGTGTACAGATCTAACGATTGCAAGTTAATTGCTTCCTCTTGCACGAATATCTGTCCAGAAAAATTGACACAGAAAATTCCACAGAGTTTGGCCTGCAAATCTCTTTTTCCTACAAGGGTTTGTGTGAAAGAGAGTGCCCAGCATGTTCCAGAACACCAGCTGGCAACGCAAGGATTGAAAAAGAAACAAAACAGCGTGTATACCGAGGCTGTTTTGCAAAGAGTCGTTAAAGACAGACGGGAAGCTCACGGGGTCATTTTTATGATGTCACGTTACAGAACTGGGGAGGACTTGAAGATGTTGCAGCTCCAGTGGTCATTGTCACGTCTGTCAAAGCGTGATGGGAGGTGGGAGCCAGGCTGAGTGATGCTCCTCTCGTGTGAACGCAGCAGCCCTGCTTTTCGGGGGATTAAGCACAAACGACAACACCGTGTTTTGCTACAAGGGAAATAAGCACTGTCTGAGTAACAAGAAGATTTCCAGTCAGCCTTAGGTGCAGAAAGACCCAAGCTGTGCCGTCAGGTTTACACTGAAGTGTTTAGTCTTCCAGCTGAGGGGGGGGTCTCAAAGATGACAGCCTACTCAACTCTTCAGCCCAGACTCTCCCCTAGAGCAGGTCCATATCGAGGGGAATGCACGCCGTGCTGGGAAGCCAATTATATTGTTTTATTTCCATTTCTCATTCTGATGTAGCCCAATTTGACAAACTAATCATAGTTTTTCAGGTTAAAAAGCCCCACAAAATAGCAACAAACCCCTCCCTTCTAGTCTGTAATTGTCACCTTTCTCCCTTGCATCCCTTCTGCGCAGCTGCCTGCTGAGATGGTTTATAACAAACAGCACAGTCTTGCTGTTTGAGGGAAGGGGTATGACGGGATTTCTCACGGGAAGGAAAAGAGGAGGAATCCCCCTGAAGTCCAGGCTTGTCTTAAAATAAATTTTTTACCATCTCATCCTGCAATTATTAATTCCTTTTTAGTAGGAACTTATTTTATCTTTCACATCTTAACAAGAGCTTAAAATGAATAATTTCATCTCTGCTTTTCGTCACTTAAGTGTCCTGCCTTGCTAAGTCTGCTCTGATCTCACAATAGGAGTTTTCCTCTCAGCAGACTGGACCTCCCTCACTCAGGGCTGAGCACTAACAAATTAGCCGTTGCCCACTTACCATCCTGGATGAAGCAATTTGATCTAATTAGCTCTTATTTGGCAGTTCCCAAACAAGCCAATTTAATGCAACAGCAAAAGAGGTTCGGGCTGTCCTTGGCAATTGCTCTTGCCCATCATCAGTCACACATCCCTCCCTGGGTTTCCTATTCCTGCTCGTCTGCTCCTCATTAACACCCACAGCAAGGAGCCCACCTGCAGTAAGTTTAATCTAAGATCTCTGCAAGGTAGTTGCTGATCCATGTCTTTTCATGTGTGAGGGGAAGCTGTGAAGGCCAAGAAAACTGAGGTACTTTCTATAAATATGATGATGACCATCATATTTGTGGTCCTGAGGCTGTTTGTTTTAAGCAATGACCATCTCAGCTGCTGCATGGATCTCTGCATGCTGGTCTGGACAGGCTAATCTGTTATTAACATGTATAGTAAATTCCCATCGAGCATCCAGATTATGGGAAAATGAGCACACTAGGGATGCCCTCAGGTGCTGAGAAAAGTTTTGAAGACATGTAGTGTTATATGTCTAAAAAGGTAGCTCAATGACAGGAAATAGTTAAGTCTTTTCCTCTTGGTGTGCACTGGTATTGCTTAGCTATTTAGTCAGTTTACTGGTCAGTTTGTACTAAGAATTAAAAGGAGACCTATGGCTGCTTGCACACCCAGAAAAAGAGCTTTGACTAACAGCCCTGTGAGCTTTGGAGAGGAAATTGGGCTTGTAGAGAGAACCTGCAGACTCTTTGGAGGAGCTTTGCATGTCCATTAATGGGATCACTAATCACGCGTGTTGCAATGAATATGTATGTGGAGTGCAGAAGGTCATGAAACATTGGTTGAAGTATCAACCTGTTCAGCAGGAAACTCGGGTATGTCAGTGTCCCTTGGCCAGGCAAAGATTTGAACCTGTTACCGGCTGTGAACAGGGGGATGATGGGACACTGCAGTGCCAACAGTAAATGAGAAATTGTGCAGAGTAGACAGATGTGGGGCTGCTGCTTCTACTGTGCTGGGGAGCCTTCTTTGGCATCTCTGGTCCATTTAGAGGGCAGAAATCCTCACTTTGTTTCTGACCACAGTGATCAAAGTCTTACCGTTTTTCGTTTTTTTCATTGTAACAAAATTTCTATTATGTCTTGAGAGGTACTAGGAATAGTTTTCCAGAGATGCTAACTCTGCTAAAGAATAAGTTGTGGGGTTTTTTTCAAGTTTAGTAAAGGAAAATGGTAGTGGATTGGATTAAAGGGTACGATGTTTGGATCAAACTTTAAACAGGGGTTTGATCAAGCATTAGATGCAAAATTGCACAAGGCTAGCAAAATATATGGAAAAACTTCAGTTCTTGGGCTAAGAACAGACTGGAAAAGGGATGAAATCTTGATAAAACTGGAGCAGAGAATTACTGATCTTTCAGTTGCAAAGGTAAACTTTGCAAGAAAAAAAAAGTAACTTGATTGTCAAAACAAAATGAAGTATTATCTTCTCAGTGAAATAAAAAATCAGTAAAAAAACTCCAACCAAATTCAATTTGCATTAAACCAAAATGTCACATTTCCATTTAAAATGAACTTTTCTCTAAAAGTTAAAGGAAACATCTATTACTTCAAATGAAAAAAAATTTGGCTTACGAAGTGAAAAACACTTTGTCTTTTTTTGTCTATTTTTTTTTTCTTAGTTCTGGATGAGATCACTATATGCTGTGGATCAACCTATTATTCAACTGAATTTGATTTGTCAACCCAATGAGAAGAGTCAAACGTTTTAGCCAGCAGGAAGCATATATAGTTCAAGGAGGAGAAGGCTGCTTCTTTCCTGTTGTACACCAAATTTCTGAGCAGCTCTGAAGCCTGCTCTCACCAGTATGTATTTAATAAAATTGCTAGAAAAGACAAGCTAGTGTTTGGGAAACGTATTCTTTTCCCAATAGGAGTTTAATGTAATGATCCAATCTTCATGTGAGTAGCCAATGCTAAGGTAAGGGCACATATGAAGTCTTAAAGCACTTAAATTGTTTTGGTAGCACAGTAAATTCTACCTGATTATTAACTTCAGCTGTGGGCAGATAATGTTTTCTTCCTTGAGGTACTTGTTTCAGCTTCATACTTAATGTATAAGTAAGTAAAAATTAATTCTTGTCAGAAATACCTAGGAAATATCATTATTCCTAAAACAGGAAAAGTGGGAAGTATAGGACAAATTGTAGTATTGTTAGTGATGATGACTAATGTTTATTTATTTATTTATTTTTATTTATTTATTTATTAAGATTTTGTTTTTTAATGGAACACTTCTGTGGTCGTTCTTATATGCCAGGAAGTAAAAATTAATTCTTGTCACAAATACCTAGGAAATATCATTATTCCTACTTTATAGCACAGGGTATGAGGTATCTGAGGTTACATGGCAACCTGTGTCCGAGCCAGGGTTTTAACTCTGACTCACTACTGTGTGGTCCAGCAGAAAGCCAGCCCTTCTCTCTTGATTATACTGTGACTTTCTCACAGGCACAACTTTCCCTACAACTAAACTCCTAAACTAACCTTTGATAGTGTTCCAGGTACTGTTCTTGTTTTTTCAAATTCATCGTTAAATTTGTCCTGAAGTTTGTCCTGGATTTGTCCTGAAGTTCTTTCCAAAGTCCAAGAACTTCAGATAAACAGGCCTGACCATCGTGCCCCATGACAGAGCAATGGTGCAAGAGGAATATCAGTGCCTGAAGATATTAATCCATCTCTAAGAAGGAAATACAGCATACAGAGTTTACAAAAAATTGCTTTGCTCTCTCACTTGAAAAACAGTAGCATGATGCAAATATTTCCCTGGAATGAGAGTGAACTTTTGGTGCTATATTATGAATATCCATCCTTTCTGTTCCCTGGCTGTATTGCATACTGCTGCTTTGTTTTCAAGCTGGGAGGAAAAGATACATACATAGATAATACCATGGATATCTCAGAAAATGCTTTGTGAGTGCAGTTCAGATTTAATCCTTGTTTAACATCTTAAATTTGCAGTAGATAATGCATTATTAATGGAATGAAAGAAGCTTCACAAACCCATCATGTTTGCTAGTTAATCAAAAGCTCAATGGAAGAAAAAAAAAGACAACTTTCCAATTGAAGGAAGTCATAGGGCTTCAGATTTCTAGAAGGACATTAAAGTGAGTGTCTACATGCATGAAGATCAGCTTCAGAAATGTTTAGGCTCCTTTGTCTTCAAGCAGAACTTTCTTTTTTGCTTTGCAACTAGAAAGCAGCATCACTTTTTCTTTTTTCTCCCCAAAATGTTTCACGAGTTCCTCATGGATTTTGGTTAAAGGTGGAAACCACAGCTCAGTTTTGGAACTGCCTCTTGAATTCCCTTCCACACTGTCAATGCACTGAGCCGTCACATTTCCTAACATTCTGTCTCCAGCTCTGTTACTACTTCCATCTTTTCATGACTACCCCTTTGTGTCCTGCAAAGGCTGGTGGAACTGATGAAGTAACTGAGAAACAAGAGAGGTCCTGAAGTAGGACCCTTCTTCAGAAAGTCCTACTACACAAGTGTCCAGTCTCTTTTTTTGCCAACACCTTTTCTCTTTTGTTCTGCCAAGTGCAATATTTTTTTGCAGTACCCTTTCTTTTTTTTTTCCCTTTTTTTCTGTAGTCTTTACTGATACCAGATGGTAGCAATGCAGAAGGAAAGTACTCCATCCAGTGAACCTAACACTTAGAAGCAGAGGGATCTATTGGGTTTGATATAATACCTTGATTTTTTCATGGTCAGTTGCCCTGGCAAGTGGGAAAGAACATGAGGTTCTGGCAGAAGAAAGGATTACAGCAGGGTATGAGAGATGCTCTCCCAAGTCAGTCTGGGCAGTCCCTCTGGAGCCAGGGACTGGGCTCCAGCGCATTCCAGTCTCTCTTCTGCTGCTGCTGTCCTGTCCTGAGCAAATGCTTTTGGAACAATTCTGCAGGAAGTGGGGACCCTCACATTTGTCTCCCATGCTGTCCTTTTATACACAGTTTAGACCCTTCTGTGTAGTACACCACCCTCTAAGCTTGATATTCAAAGCTCTCGTGAAAGCCCCTCCTATCAGCTAGACACAGCCGCCTTCATCCTTCTCAGAGAAGTCCTTTGTGACCGTACACTCTTGTGGCAACAGCTTTACGTTGAGCAGCAGTTTCCTTTTCTTTTTATCCCTTTATTGTAGTTACTTGATAAGCTCAATAGATCTTCTACTGTTTCATTCTGCAAAGGAAGAAAAAATTGCATTGAGATGCTGTGGAAGTATCTTTCTCTTCCAAATCAATTCCAATCAGAGGTCTCAGTGAGAACTGGATTATTTTATGGGCTGTGATTAGTTCTGCTTTTATTTTGTGGGGATCTTTTTTGTTTGTTTGTTTTTAATTACTATTAAAATGCCCCAGTTCATCCTCTGGTGACCCTGTAGAAAATATTGCTTTTTACATGGCTGTTGCAAACTGGGATCTTGAAGTCTTTGATCACACAGAGTAATTTCTTTACTTCAATAGCCATAGTGAAGGTCTGTTTTTTAAAGCTGTGTCAGTCTTAAGAGGCTGTTACCTCTTCCAGCCCAAACTCCTGTGATGACTGAGCCACTCCATTGATCTCAGTGAGGTTCAAATAAAATACGAAAAAAAGGTGAGTCCATTTCCCTCTCACTTGGTCGCATTAATTGTGCTGGGCTAACAGGAGTAAGAAACAGAAGGTATTTAGTTTTGATACTTGCTGTGGTTTTGAATACACCACAAAGTGGTCAAGTCCAATTACCAGTTTTATATAGCAACTTGTCAGAGTAGAACCACACCATCGGCCCAATGTTTATCGGCTGCTTTAGAGACAGAGTCACTTCTGCATTGATTTAGTCCTTTCTAGGTGTAAAAATCTCCTCTACGATGAAGCGGGTAGAACGTGTTACATGCCACCTATAAAATTGCAAGGAGAAAAATTCAAGGCTCATCCTGTAACTTTTCAAGGTCTATTAAAGGTATTGTAACTTCAAGAATTTGAAATTAAAAAAGAATTGCATTTTCACCTAGCTCCAACAGACTGTGTTTTGAAAAACTTTATTTCTGAATCCAGTAGGCTATTAATCATGGAACAGAAAGCTTTGCCAAAGAGTTCTGATTTATGTTCCAGTTAGAAATTTCTATACAGTAAATGTTTGGTTCAATTTCAAACTGGGGAAATGGCTTGGGCATAGTATTATCAAAGGACATTTCAATCATTTATGAACAATGCGGAGGAAGCAGGGGAGTAAATCTCTTTGGAATTTTACTTCTTATATAAGTTGCTTAACTTTAATGTACGGATTTGTAGACCTCTGTGAGCAAAGAGAAATGGAGAAATGGAAATTCACCCAGCAGGAAATATTCAGATTTACAGCCATAAATTGCAAAGGCATCGAAGCAGTGTTTTCAAAGACCTCTTTATGCACTGCATTTTCATGTTTGGCTGACGACTGAGCACACCAAAGCCAGTGTGATGCTTGTCAGGAATGAGGACCTGGATCTCCTTAGATCCAGGACTTACGTTTCCATTTGCTGACCCAGACAATATTTAATTTATACTATACAAAATCAACAACTGAAAGACTCCCATTCTAGAAAACTGGCCAGGATTTTTTCTTTTCTGGAAAATGAGGGGAATGAAGGATAAAATTCCTTCCAGGTATATCCCATAGCTGAGATTAGCTCTGTAAGCAGTGAAGCACTGAATATACATCCATCCTTCTTGTGTTTTGTGGGAAAAAAAAATTGCGAGAGACATCTACTTCCAGATGAATCTTCATCTCTACTTTTCCCTTAGAGCAGTGAGGTCTCTCTGGGACTCAAAGCAAGATATCTAAACATCTGAAGAGACAGGATTTTTTCATGTGCTTCCTTGTCCTTGGTGTGAGGAGTGATTTGCCAGATCTTCAGGGATGTGGCAATGAAGTTGGGACCACTAGTGCATTTCTCTTTGCTGCTTCTGACAGGACTCCGGCTGCAGCGTCTTTTGACTCGACACCGTTTGCTGTCAATGAACTGAAACACGCAGGGATGAAGATGGGTATTAAGGCCAAAGGAGAACCACAGCAGCTTTGCTTACCTGCAGGGTTATGTCAGGAGTCAGATTAATTTAAATTGGGAAGAGGGCATGTTCTTGCACAGCATCAGCTAGTACAGCTCCTGCAGGCACTGGGGAAAAATCCTACCAACCTGGTAGCTCTCTCCAAGGCCCAGCATTCACAGGTCTTTCTTCTTCCTTCTGCTGACGGCACTGTACTCATTTCTCTGAAGAGTTTAGAAGTAGGAATGGTGATAGGAAAACGCATATTTCAAAATGAGAAGTTTAAATATGCATTTTTAATTAAGTTTCAGAAAATATTCTTGTGGCATTAATAGATAAGGGCTGGGGGAAAAGCAAAACAGCTGATAGCCTTTGCTACATATAGAATGAAATATTTGAAACAAATTGTCTTCTTTTCAAGAAGTGGGGTCCTGGAGTAGTGTGTAAAAACTACATCCTGTACTCTTAGGTGTGTAAATCCAAAATTACACTGCTGGATTTACAAACCAATATAAGTATACAGTGTTGTGTCTTGGATAAGGATGGGGACTTCATTTCAATGTGGCAACCTGTCTCTGAGGGCCTTGCTAATGGTAATAGATATATAAAATAGGACTGCACATGTCAAGTATCATCACTACATGTTATTATGCCATGCCCCTTCAATGAGATCATCTGTTTATATATGCATCAAAGGGGAGCAAAAAATGTTTAACTTGCTTCAGTGAGCTGTAAGCAGAAAGAGAATAGATGAGGGTTTGGAGCACACTGCATCATACAATGTCTCATTCAGGAAATCTTCTAAATTATTGATTACGTTTTTCTTTTCTTTTTTCATTTTGCGAGTCCCTCACCACATTCCTGTTAGCCAGCCGTAGTCTTCCAAGGTGATCTGCATTAATTTACAAGTGGCTTCGAACTGTCACGCTAGTTCAAAGTGGGATGAGCCCCTTTTTTTTTTCCTGAGATCGTCAGCAGCCAGTACGGAGTGATTAATGTGGATTCCTGCCTGCCGCGGGATGGCTTGACAGCAACGCTTCCTTTCTGTTGTCTCCTTAGCAGGGAAAAAGGCAACAAAGGCTTCTGGTTAATGAAAGGAGCCAAATTCAAATATGTCATTTAGAGGTGTTCACGTCTGCCTCTTTCAACCAGACCCAGGAGGCTGCCTGTCTCCCTCCCCCTCCCGGGACTTCATACATTTTTACTGAAGATTAACTTCAAAAAGGGCTTGTGCTGTTTCATGCAGAGGGACGTACTGTCACCGCGCCTGGCAGGTGCTCGCTGTCTGTCATGGGGACCAAAGTATCCAGAAAGTGAGGTCGAAAGGTAGTAAGAAGCCAGGACAGAGGGGGTGAGCTCTCCCATTTGAACGCGGACTCTGACATACCACCTGGGACCAGCTCTCCTTTGTGGCCGTGCTGGATGCTTTGTGCTAAAGTGGTTTTAGGCAAACGAGGAGATGACAAACCTGCTCTGCCCTCCATTGCTTAGTGCTGTGCTTGGCTGCCTGCTGCTCCCTCCGCTCCGCAGCGGTGATGAGCTGTGGCTCTGAAGCGTGAGATTCCCCAGTGCTGAAGAAATAAATGCTGGCCTCCTAAGCTCGAGGGACCCACAGGGAAGGGAGAGAGAGAGAGAAAACTGTCTCTGCAGAAGTGTCACTGGCTCCTTGAGGTCTCAGCGTATCAGTGAGATGGTTGAGTGATTCCTGATGAGCCTGCAGATAATTTGAAGGACTGGAAACCACATGGCTTGGTCTTTTGCTTACTTATTCTAATACATTTCAGTCTTCACTGTACAGTAAATACACAACTAGCAGATGGTAGGAAAGCAGAATCTACTCACCAAGACGAGATGATCATTTTTGCATGAATGTGCCCTTGCACGTGCTGGGGTGGTTCTGGGCTTTATTGCCAACCCTTGGTGAGAGTGGTCCTGGGTGGCTGCTGGGCCGTGCCACCCGATGCCTGCTCAGTGATCCTCTTCTCCCCCTTCTTGGGGTGGCAGCTTGTCCACCACCACCTGCCCTTTCCATGCTGTGTCCTCATGACTCCCACAATGAGCAGTGCGAGGATATTGGATGCTCTTCTAGTCACTGAAAAAAACCTCCCTTTTTGTAGTGTGTGGAAAAACACGGCCATTGTCTGGCGTTCTCAGAAGCACAGCAATGAAGCCATTGTTCCTTGGGTCTTATCTTTTAGAGTACTTTTAATATAGCTTTTCCACTATCTTGTGGAAAGGCTCTAGTCAACATGCGTCAGATTGTGTGGATTTTTATACCCAAGCTTTTGATGTTATTTCACGTTGTTCATGATATACTTCTTTTAAAAGAAGCTACTGGGAACTTCTCATTACCTCCCTTTAGTGTTTGTTTTCTCAGATGAGACAGATGAAATTCCTTCTCTGATCATCTGAAGCTTTGCTAGAGCTCAGCCACTTACTTAAGGATTTCTAAATTACTTAGCCCACCAGCTGATGGACAAAAGCCTTTTGCCTCAGGCTCCCAAACCATCTCTGCAAAGTATGTTCTGCTCCTCACTCCTAATTACATTACGGCTAATTGCAGTGCCTGGTGCTGCATAAAGTGGAGCTGGGGACAGCCACCACCTGCTCCCAGGGAAGGTGACTGATCACCAGACCCGTGTGTGGATGGAGACCCTGCTGGGGTTAGAAGGGGAGGGAGTACTGCCAGGACACGCTTGTCGGCATCCTCCTGGGTAAAACCCATTGTGCTGCTGAGAGCCCTCACCCCTTTAATTCACAAGCCCATGGGAGAGCCCAGGTATCACAAGGCAATATCCACAAGGTTTTCTATTCCAGGAGAGGAGTGAAAGTCTTTCTCAGGCATTTAGTGGAGTCCTTCAGAGAGCAGACTGGCTTTTGAGTGATGAACGTCTATCGTGTATTTGCCCCACAGTCAAAGGGACTGGTGCAGTTTAAGCTGTCCCATCAAAGAAGATAACGAACACCAGGGGAGCAGGGTTAGCACTTCAAATCTAGTCGCATGCTAAAAACTGTGAAGACTGAATTAATAAAAACTCGCAGCTGGCAAATCCGATGCACGATACTCAGCTGGGGAGATCCAACTGCTACCAAGTGTCTCAAACCCACCGCGGCAGCACAAAGCATCCCCACCAGCTATGGATGAGGCTGTCTTTGCCCAAAGTCACTGTGCCTGGGTCAGCTTGGATGGTTTATACTCCGGTCTAGTTGGGGTGCTCCTCATTCAGTTTGGAGAGGAAGGGGAGAGCGGCCGTGAGGCGGCTCTGCCCATCCTCGGGGTTAGGGAGAGCTGTGCCGTAGGGAAGGGGACGAGCCAGGGGAAGGGACTGAGCACGTGAGATGGCTCCAGCTGTGGGTGTTAAGAGGCTCAAGTGCCCTGGACTAAATTCTTCCAGCACAGCTATTTACAGCAGCGATGTCACTCGCAGCAGTAAAACCAATGCATCTCAACAGGAGACGAGAGATTTTCCACATTTCAGTAAAAAACCTAATTAACCTGTTTACTGCATTGCACCCAGTACACTGCTAGTCTGGCGCCTAAATTCTGTAACAGAAGCCTTTGGAGATAGGCTGAAAATCCCAGTGGTCTCGCGTTGCTCTGTGTTTGAGCCTCCAGAGGTCCATGCACGGGGAGACAAAGCTGTGCCTTCGCCCTGCTGCTCGGGGTGCGTGGAGCTCACCCAGGCCACTGCTGCTCCCGCCAGCGCTCAGGACTTCATCCACTGAGTGATGGCACTACAGCGATGTCTCCGCTCCAGAAAAATCAGCATTAATCACTGTGATAGCCTCCGGGGAAACCACGCAGCTGAAGCTGACTGAGGACCAGAGAACAACCGGATGGTAAATTACAAAGTTCTCCAGGGAGCGGAGCAGCTTCTCCGCCTGAGCAGCCTGCCATAATGGGCTCTTGTTTTGCTAATCTTCACTCTCTGGTGTTTTTCAGGCTGATCCCTGACTGAGATTAAGACAGAGTTCCAGCATTCACCCCCCAAATGGAGTGAGTGTAGGTGGATATGGGAAGGGACGCCAGCTGTTCTCTCCTCTGCACCATCTCCCCCACCTGGCACTCAGCGCGGAGGTTGCCATCAAAAGAAGAAACGAGGGAGCACTGCACATTGCACAAAATAAGGCTGTCATCCCCTGGGGCAGAAGATCGCTGCCTGTTCAGTCCCTTGCCTGAGCATCGTGATAAATCTAAGCACCTATGGAATCATAGAATGGTTCAGGTTGGAAGAGACCTTAAAGATCATGGAGTTCCAACCCCCCTGCCATGGGCAGAGACACCTCCCACCAGACCAGGTTGGTCAAAACCCCATCCAGCCTGGCCTTGAACACCTCCAGAGATGGTGCATCCACAACTTCTCTGGGCAACCTCTTCCAGTGTCTCACCACCCTCATAGGGAAATATTTTTTTAAATATCTAATCTAAGTCTCCCCTCTTGCAGTTTAAAACTGTTACCCTTGTCCTATCGCTACTTGAAATAAGTTTGGCAAGACCCAAGTGGCTGGTAGTGGTGTGCGGTCCTCAGAGGTACAATCTAAGGAAAATAAATACTGCACTAAGGAAATACTGCACTAAGGAAAATAAACTACTGGGAAGCTAATTGACTTTTTGAGGATCATGGAGCATTTTAGAAATGTGCTTCAGTTCTCCATATCAAGCGAGAATATTGTTGTGCTGGGCCAGAGCAGGTGTCTGTCTTGGCTTTATGTCTCTCTAAACTCCCTGTTACGTTTTACATGACAGTACCATGGAATACAGAGGTAGGAGTGGAACACACACCAAATCCTCCTCCTGCTGCTGCTTCTCCTCCACCTTCCTGTTGAAACTAGCAGGCAAAACAGCTCCACGTTTTCCCATTCCCACTGGGACCTCCTGGCTGATTATTACTATTAGCAAAGCAGCCTGACTGTACTTTTCTCCTCCTTGCTGCATTTTAGCAAAGGTCACCAGGGTTAATAATTGAAGCAATCATTTATATTACTACTTATCATCCGGATGGCTCAAGGCAGTAGTGTAAAATACAATAGAAAACAACTGAAAATTAGGTCCTTGCTGGATTTAACAAAGAAATGTTTTGACTCTGATGCTGCAAATAGCAGGAGCTGGAATTTTGGAAGGTAATAGAGTGATGGTGAACGTTTTAGTGCTAAAAAACAATACGTCAGAAGCCATTTCAGGACAGCGAGGCATCCCTGTAGCAGCTTCATAACAGCTAGCACAAGTGAATAGGAGCAGACCTAAGAGGTGGAGGTGAGAAGAATAAGTTTATACACCAGCTGATCGGTGCTAGGAAGGAGAGAAACTCCAGCCCTGGGAACCTGCACGCTGCTTGGCTGGTGAAGCTGTGTGGGAGTGCGTGTGGCTGCCTGGTCCCCCCTCTGTTACCTGTCCTACAAGGTGAGAGGGGCGGGATGGATAACCCCTGCTGCAGCCCCGCTCGGGCAGACCTCCATTTCCACGTGTCCTGCACAAGCTTGTCAGGAAAATGCCGTCCCTTATGCTCCGTTGTAATGACCTATGGGATCAATTTTAGTGCATATGTTTCTCTTTCATCAGCCAAAACTTTACCAGGGTTAGATACACCTTCTTCCTTGGGAAGTGAAACAAATGATGAGAGCAGATAAATAGGCTGCTCCGTGGAAATTGCCTTCCCTGGGGGAAGCTCTCTCTGCTTGTGACCCCATCTGAAGCCAGATAGTATCAAAACCATAAAATGCACTTGAAATCTCAGCTTCCATCACTCTGGACTGTCATAAATAGCTAAGACTTCTGGTTTATTGTTTACGTTAGGTCTTGCCCAAACTCTGAAGGAGCTGCCTGCTCTGAACTGGAAAGCCTGCAGTGGCTGAATGATAGTCCTTGGAGCCGTGCGTTAACTGGGTAAATCTGGGTGCAATTCCTTGCCTTGCCACAACTTTGATTGCTTTACTTCCTCTCATTTCCATCAGGGTGTTGTGAAGAGCAAGATACTACAAGGAGCGGGATGGTATAAAGAGGATACGATGGCTGAAAGGTGGGGAAGTGAGGGGGTTTCATTTCAAGTTTGGGACATCTGTGATTAGAAGCCTTCATCAGGTGAGAGTTTATACACCCAGCTCCTGTTCCATGCTACAAGGAGTACTGAGGTCAGAAGTTGGTAGGTGTCTGCTTAGGGCTTGGTGATACAAACTGCTCTGTTGCTTGTGCTTGCTGGGTATCTGATGGCCATAACGTGTTTAGTGCTCCAGTAGACACCTAAAAGTAGGTGTCCTGATTGCAACCCACTGCCTGAGACATCCCATCCCATCAAGGCTGGCTCTGCAGGCTGCCCCTCGCCAGCTGCGGTGAAGTTTCACACCCAGCAGCTCCCCCACATGCTCTCCTAAACCAGGGCCTCACCAAGGGAGGACACAGGGCCACCTGCTGGCCCAGGGGAAGGAAGGAGTTCAAGGGCAGGATCAACTCATGGCTTGGTTGCTCCCCTTGTGTGAATTAAAGACATTTCTTTCCCTGCTCTCTTTTAACTGTTGGGTTTCTTTTTTCCTCCTCAAAACATTCAAGGGCTCATTTATCACATTCCTCAAGTGCTTTCTGTGTATGGGGTGGTGTGGAGTAGAAAGGGCATATGGGTGTGGGGAAATGAGACGGAGCTATGAGCTGGCAGCGGTGGCAGGAAGGAGGGAAGGGTGCCCACACGTGGGTTAGAATGCTACGTGAGATAAGTGGAGGGGGACAAAGCTGGTAAGGCTGCAAGACAGTTACGCTTTGTCTGATTGAAAAGGTGACATCTGGGAAGAAATTACAGTACAAAGGACTCATACTGTAGGGTGTGGGTGTTTTTGGTTGAGTGTTTCTTTCCAGAGGGGATGGTGATTTCATAACTGTGTTCTGCAATGACTCGTGCACAAGAGATTGGAAGTTGTGAGGGATCTGAGTTCCAGTGCTGTGAGCAGAGATAAAAGGCTGGTCTCTTTGAAATGGTAAACACTGGCGTGTTCGTCCTCCCTGGACGTGCAAGTGAGGGAGAAAAGTCGTGAGCACCTTTTTTTAGAACGGAGATAATATTGCAACCGGAGTCTAGACAGGTCTGATGGCTGAAAGGCAAAACCTCCCAATATAAAATGAATGGACTTTTTTCACAACATGGTGAATATATGGATTTGGGAGAGAAAACTCCCATCATATTTTTTATGTTTCAAATTACAATTAGGGATGTAGATGCCTTTAAGGAAAACAGTTAATCCTGTGATTGCTAAACACTGCTTATCCCCACCTTTTTCATGCAAGTGAGATTTTCGCATAAACCAAAAATAAGATTCCATTTTTTTTTATGAAATACAGAAGCTCATTGTAAACAGTAATTATGTTGGATGGACCTATTTGAAACTTCTCCCAAGAGATCCAATGATGCAATCTGGGGAAACTCACGTGACTCCAGTGTAGCTCGAGTTTAGCTGTTTTGCAAGTTATTAGACATAGGTACAGCTGTATTATAAAGGAAAAAACCCTCCAAACTCCTCCCAAGAGAATTGTGGAAATGTAATAAACTCTTGTGTTATTGGCAGAGGGAACATTATGAAGGAAATCTGTGTACTGAAACAATCTTTCTTAAAAATTCAATCAAGGGCAGATGAATTCTGGTCAAATGATCATTATAAGCAAGGAAAATGCTATGTGGATTTGTTTTCAGTTTAAACCAATTAAGAAAAAAACTTTTGTGCTTGAACTTACCTACATATCACCCATTTTCTTCAGATAACCTGCCCAAAGGAATTTATGGGCCTATAGTTTCAGATTCATGTTTGTAGATGTGACATTCAGGGGTATTTTTGTCTCGTGACTGTTAAGCACCTTCTTTAGAGATCTTGACTCTTTTTCCTAGTCCCCACGCAGGTATTAATCCACTTCCAAGCATCTCCTGTTTGCCAAAGCTGAAATACTGTGCTGATCCCAGATATGGGCTGGGGACCAAAACAAAAGGAATTAATGTCCCAAGAATCTCTCGAGTACCCCATAGAATTGACTTTATGAGAACTTTATGGAAAGTGTTAATCATTGAAAATGGTGAATTGAAATACTGTGAAGCCAATATTGTATTAAAGAAATGCTCAAGGAAGTATCACGTTCACACTTAACATGTGAGGATGAGCATCCTCATGCTGGAATCTTTATAAGCTTTACAATATTGAGAAATTCTAACATGTGTCTGAGCCATGCTGCACCTCACCCAAGCTGTTGGGCTTGCTAAATTGAGAGGTGGCAAGGGCAGGAGCCTCAGCATGACTGGCCATGAGGCCAGGGCCACAGGAATGCTGGGCCTGGACACAGCCCATCGTTATTACCTGACCTCTAATGGACAGCTTCATCCTTACAGGCACAAGTGGGTGTGACTAAATTATCTAAGTGCTGATAAGCAAACTAGTTCTAACCTGCAGACTTATTTTCGTATCAGTGGTCAGATAAGCTGGTCAGATCTCATTCTGGGATCCTCTCTAACGTGTAGGTGAAAAGTTCACTTCTAGTGCTTCCTCTTGCTTGGGAACATTTCCCTTCTGCTGAGGTCAAAAGGAGATGATAGAGCTTAAGCTAAGAGTCTTATTAAGCCTTAGTTTATAAAGCAGCCTAAAAAAAGAGACTTTTTAAAGTCTGTCAGTGCTACATGCCCTGTAGCATTTCCTTCTTATTATTCATATTAAGAGCAGCACAAAGCACTACCTTGTGATTTGGGCTCCTGATTTCTGCCAAAAGTTTAGAGCAGGTGGAAAATAAGCGCAGACCCGAGGGCTTTTTTTCTGCTAATACTATTCAGGGCATCTCTTCACATAACAGGCATAGTCTGTTTAGGCAAGAAGGTATCTGAGCTATACCAAGCTGGGTCTATGCTGGCAAACATAAATTTCATAGGTTGTGAGAACTGTAAATCCATGCCACGATGCAGGAAAATCAGACCAACACAAGTCTTCCCATAACAATTTGTTCATAATAGACATCAAGTCTTCTGCAATCACTAGAAGGCACACAGAACTATTTGGCTGGTTTTCCTTCATGTTTTGATGTTGAGTCCTTCCTATGCAAGGATATCTTCTTTTTGCCTCTCTCACCTAAAAATGACCAAACTGAGATTTGGTAATTAAACTAAAAAATTTACTGACATTATCAAATATCTTTAGATCTGAACATTTCCTTGGAGAGTTTGCAGAATGAGAGGCCATTCTATGTTTTATTAATCTGCAAAGTCTCGCATTATTTGCCCATCCCTTGCTTTTCATTTTTTCTCCTACCATCAAGGGTCCTTCAGTTGGAGGGTGGAGGTGAAGCAATTAACATCCCTTCCACGCTACCCTCTAACCTTAATAGGTTAAAAAAGCAAGAAGGGGGAAGCTAAGGACCCTCCCAGCCTCACTGCTATGCAATCACTTCTAATTTACACCATCGTTTGTTGCATTCACCTGAGAGCCTTTCTGTGACAAATTCAGTCTCGTTATTCTCTGGGTTGGAGAACTAATGGGGCAGGAGCACAAATAAAATGCATCCAGCTTCATCCTGAGCTGTGGAGCATCGAATACTATTTCATTATAACATATGCAAACTGCCAGCCTGCTGAAACCAAAGCACCAGAAAAATTGCACTAAACTCACAGTAAAAACCTGTGACTAACCCCTAGAGTGGTTAACCAAAGGAGCAGGGAGAGGAAGGATTGACTCATACCAGGCTTCCTTGTAATGCTTCTCGAGAGGAAGAACATAGGTAAGTAAGCTTTGATTTGGAATACTGCATGTTGCTGCCAAAAAAAAGGGATTTAAATTAGAATAGGTACAGATAAGTCCACTAGGATGATTTGGGGAACCTGATATTTGAAGCAAACCCTGATTTGTTCAGCCTAGTTAGCCAGAGAGAGGGTTAGGATGAGTTGTTGCAAGCATATTTCAGGGACAAGATGGGATGATGGAAGGAGACTAATGTTTAAAGAAGGAAAAGCATTTAAGTTGTGCCATAGATGATGAATATGACTGGGGGGAAAAAAAATACATGATGGAAGTTATTGTTATTTTGTAGAGTCAGTTCCTTTGTGTGAACTCCCAGAGTGTGAATCCTTCTGACCTGAGAACCACGTGTGTGCTTTATGTTTTTGGTGCTTGGGCACTTCAAGATACAGCTTGATTTATAATAGCAACAACTTACTTAGAGACCTCTGGCATCAGCTGTGGTATCGATGTCTCCTTATTATTGCCTGTGGCACATCATAGCTGTGATTTTTTTGGTCTTTACCACAGATCTTAATTTTGTTGAAGGTCTTGGGAAGTGGCTTTTGCTGTTTGGTGGAAGATGATGTAGACTTCCCCTCGATGTTTCTCAAATAGATTTGTGTGTAGCATGTGGTAGCCTAAGAGGGCATCATCAAACATTTCCTTGACAGAAGCAGCCTACTCCTGCCCATCCTTTTCCCAAGCTATTCCTCAGACCCAAACAGGGATTGGGCTGCCAGCTGGAATAGATATATACAGAGCTAATGTTTTTTTATTTATGTAATAAATTACATTAAAACTAATTTATGATATTTTTTGTGGATTACTGTATATGTAGAAGTTTCCAAACTAAGGCCTTGATATCGTTTCCCCACAGTTTCATTAAGTGCTTGCATAGATGACCATTACATTGCACAACTAACAACAATTTTGACCAAGTTTTATAAAAAGTGCTTGAAAGACCAGAGTAAAAAAAAAAAACCCAAACAAAAAAACCCAGTCCCTGAGGCTTTCCTGAATGGTGATTCATTTCTGTATTTATTTTGATGAGGAAGCATTCTGCCTTTAATAATGACCAGGAAAAGGAGATTTGAGGGGGAATTAATTATTTCGTGGAGTTAATGGTTTGTCCATTCATCTAAGCTGGTAATTAATTCCCAGGAAGTGGATCCATAATACTTAAACAGTAGTCATATAAAATTTAAGTTAAAATTACTTTGGGAAACTTAATTCAACATGAGTGACTGTGGGAATATGCTACCTGGAGCTCGAGTCCAGCTGAACTGCATTCTAAAGATTCATTTGAAAAGTCCTGTTACGAGCACGTGTTCCTGGGATACCCACAAAGCCACAGATTTGTTACTGTGGCTGGCATTTTCATAAATTTACAAGCTTAGGGCAAACAGGTACAGCCAGTTTTGGTGTGACGTAAGAGCTCAAATACAGGTTACGCTTGTTTAACTCAGCCAACAGGAACTGCATTGTAGAGACACTCCTGCAATGACCTTGCTAATACTCCTCCGTGTCATCTAGGGCTTTTTGTCTGTGTCAAAAGCACCCTATTACATTTATATTTTGAGATGATATGGCAAAGGGGTCTCTGTCTAAAATGGCAGATGTTACATAGCAGTTCTTGAAAACTGCTTCTGAAATTTGTGTAGTTTTTGTGGATACACGTCTTTTTCTATGAAGCCTGTTTTCTCACCTTTGAAACGGAAGTTTCTAGAAGTAGGATGATAATTCTTCTTCAAAAAGTTTGTTCTGTGTTGCCTATACAGTTTCTGCTTTTCTGGGGGGAAAAAAAGAAGTGAAGATCACACCCCGTTGCTCTTTACGTAAGCTCCTCTCCTCCACTTCTCATTATATGATGTTACGTTGTTTGCAACCCAGACAAAAAATGCCTTGTGCCTCCCCTCCAGTGGAACAAAGGGATATTGTTGCAGAATGGAGAAGAAAGACTAATCCCATCTCAGTTCTGGGCCACCAGTGTGCTGACATAAGGTTGATTTAGAAGGGCACTACAGGAACTAAAGCTACCTCTGGCTGAACGGGAAGCAGAGAAGGAGACAGCTGAAAAACCACCACAGAAAGTAGGGAAATTCCATCTAGTGTTGTCCTGCTTAGGTCAGAAATTGCTTTATTTCTGGGAACAGGGTCTGTTCCTTCCTTTCTAAGAATTCTTGGATTTAGTCGCAGGCAAGGGTAGACTGTCCAGTGCAACCGCTTCACTGGGTAAAGCAGCAGGTTACTTCTTTCTCCAGCCACTAGTATTTGGTGGCTTTCTGTCATCAAGGTCCCAAACTGAGCATAAGTGTAGCAGACAAGGATCTTCAAACAGGTCCGAGTGATCAGAGGCTGTTTAACGAGTTCGGCTAATTTTTATCCTTTAGAAAGTATTTCACATGCATCTAAGTCAACACGTAAAAAGGCTAAAAAATTCCCCTTAAGATCAATAAGGAATGCTACCATCTTAAGGCAAATATTTTAAACCCCCACAAAATTAGAAGGTAAATATAAGGCAAACATGCGTTTTCCCAAAGCTCAGGTTTTCTGCCAAACAATTCAGAAGGTCAAATTTTAAACAGCCTTCTGTGAGATGCCTCTTTCACGTGGATTGGAAGCAGAAACAGAGAATTCTCACTCTCTAAGACTGGAAAGAAAGGATCTTCCACTCTCCAAAGCGCCGTATTCACTGGGTTGTCTGATTATTTGTGTTCATATATATCAATCCTAAAATGGGCGTGTGTCTTACAATGTGTATGCACACGATGAAATGTGAATTTATTTAGAACTCCGTTCTCACCTGACGTCCCTCACATATGCAGTCAGCAGTTTTCCACTCTGAGCTCTGGCTCAGAGAAGCAGCATCTGACGACAACTGAAAAAATACAGGACTGGACCAATGTCGGAAATGTGGAAAGCATTAAGGATAAATGTCATTGTAATAGTCTTGAATATCTGCTGGTGGGTAACAGCAGCTTTAATGGAGGTTTGATATAAAGGAAGTTTATGATGTTTCTTGCCTGATTTTTCTTTTCTCCTAGCCAGAAGCAGCAGAGGAAAAATGAAGTTTCTCAGCTCTATTAACCATTGATCTTTGTGGACTGTGGAGACATACTTTACCAGGCTGTTTCAGCTGCAGTCCTAAGCAAATAGTCTGTTCTGGTGATAAAAATAATTCTAGAATTAGGTAAAACAGTTTAAAAAAAAAAAACACGGTATGTATTTTGAGACTCCTTTTTGCCCTAATTTCTTTTTGAAAAATAATTTGTGGGGTAAAGAAACAAATAGTTGCCTATGGCAATAGCAAGTTCTTTGGCAGCTTCCTGAGCTGCATTCCCCATCCATCACCGAACAGCGACAGTCGGGCCACTGGTGTTCCCTCAGTAACTCCATTTCTCTGCAGTGCTTCATAATAGAGCTCCGTGTTTCAGATGGATGGTTTGATGATAAATACTGCAGCGATGCTTGGATTGTTCCTAAATTTTCTTTCTCTGGATAAAGGATTCCAGATTTGCAGCCACAGACTTTTCTGAAAACAGATACTGGTAGCTCTTCCCTGCTTTCTTGTCATGGTTGTAACTTTAGCTGAGACTGTACAGGAAAAGAGAAAATGTGTCCTAAAGTCTCTTTTTGATGTCTGCTTCCACGTTCAGCTTTCTTTTGCTATGAAAAGAAAAGCATCTTGTTCCAAGATGCTTTTTGGTTTCTTCAGATCAACACAATCCTGCTGCGTGAGCAATAAAGTTTGCAGCAAGGGCAGGAAACACAAGGGAAGCCGCGTTTCAAGGCGAGATGAACCTGAGCCATGTATTTTGTAGCACTGCAGTGATTGCTAATGTCCTCTGATGCTGAACATATTTGAATCTCTTTTTTCATTAGTGCCATTTTTACATGCAGTCTTCTCTGTGTTTAGCTTCTCAGTGAGGGCTTCTGACATTTTCTGCAGTGTTTCACCTTTTCTGGTTTGTTCAGATGGCTGTTTCGGGAGGCCACAGTATTGACGTGGCAGACGTGTCCAGCATGGTTATTCACCATCTCGCCCTTCAGAGCTCTGCCTGGAGAGCACTGGGCAAGCCTGATTTGTCAGGTTTGCTGTTGGTTTGAGTCTTCAAATACTTCTGGAAGGGCCAAGTCGCAGAGAATTTGGACGCACTGACAGCAAGCTGAGAGATACTCTAAGTTCCCGTCTTTCTGCAGTGATGTTCAAACCTCAAAAGCTCCCTATTTACACATCAAAAAATGGATACCTACTGTGTGAGGGGACAATTTATTTGTGAATAATAATAATTGTTTTACAAGTCACGCTGCTTTTGTTTGAAGGATTTCATTCTGTGGCAACCAAAAAGAAATGAAGGAAAGGCAGGAGAATACTCCAAAATATCTATAACTAGGAGGAAAAGGGAAAAGATCAAGGAGATTTCAGTGAAGTTTCATATCAAGATAACTTACAAAATCAAATACATTCCTTATTGTTTTAAGTTTATAATTCTTTCTAAATACCTGCCTCTAACCTGTAACTTACTGCTCACGTCTGTAACACGCTTGTAAGATCCTTTGCAGTTAAACCTTATGAATGGAACTGTGTTAGAAAACGTCACTAAGATTTAGAAATACCAGCTGATATGGGCAGACTCTTAAACATATATTGAATACAGGAAAAATATATTAGTAAAATTTTTATTTAAATTGCAGGCGTTTCCATGGTACATAAATATGGGAAACAGGAAGCGCCCACAATCTCACTTATCAATTTTGGGTGAAATATAATTGAGAAATGATCAGTGTTTCAGGTGTCAGCGGCGGCCTCAGGTACGTGCTGCTGTTCTGCTCTTGCTGGCTGTGAATTACAACAATACTCAGCCATGGTTTTAATCAGTATTTTGCATTTGTAGCAGGAAATAATGGTTAATTTTGGTTGTCCGTTGAGGAATTTCCTCTTCAGTACCAAAGCTGGTTTGTATTGACAGAGTGTATTTGCTCCTGGCCCACCTGCTGGAGAACACCGTGTTCAAAATAGGAAAGCAACTATGTGTGTGAAAGTCTTTCAGCAGTAGTTAAGGATCAGTATGATGCTGAACAGAGCGGCGGGGTTGCATGTTTACCCATTTTAAATGTAAGCATATGTTCTTAATACTTTGCAGAATTAAATACTACAGCAACATTTTTTCAGAATATCAAAATATGCTTACCTATATCATATGCTCTGACAGCAGATCCTGTAGGTGCAGTGAAATATCTGAGGGTAACTGCTGACTTTCTAACGCTGCAAAAGGAATAGCTATTTCCACGAAGGTATTCCTCAGTGTTAAAAATGTAATAAATGATCTTCATTTCTCATCTCATAATAAATTGGTGGATTTCATTACAGCATCGATTCTCATGCCTCCCCCAATCCCTGATAATCGTATTCAAAGTCTCCCAGCAGAAACCGAATGAGAGGGAATATGGTTTAGTCTTGCCAGCCTGCTGGGGCACTGCAGACAGAACTTTAATAAATGTGTGGTTAAGTTCATCATTTAAACATCATTTATTTTGTCAGGACTTTATATTCTGAAGTTCTCCTTAATGCCATTTGATTGTAGTGGTAGTGTGCCAGGTAAATGAAAACAAACAAAATACCCCAAAGGTATCTCATTATGGCAAATCATAGTTCCCTCTGGATCGTGTAAATGAGTTAATACGCTACTCTATGCTTCCAAATGTATTTATTAGCAGTTTACTTTCAACATGTTCTTCAGTGAGCTGTTGCTTTTACTAGCCAGCTGTTTAATTATATATTCTCTGTATGTCAGCAAATGATATCTTCTGTCACTTAAAATGTTAATGGGTAGCACAGGACTGATACATCTGTTTAAATTGGCACGAATGCAGGAAAAATCCCATACTGTGCTGGTAGGTTCCTTCGCACGACTGTTCCTGCTTCTTTAGTGCAAGCAAACTGTACTAATTTAAAAGATTTGCTATTATAACATTCCATCTAGATGAATCATAAAATTGCAGCTTTGGAAAGCTGTAATGCCAAAGCAGAATGGAATTGATGTAGAGTAAAAATAACTTGGGTTGGGTGCCCTGCGAACTCTAGATGGTGTAGGAAGCTGTATCTGCTCTGCCGTAGCAAATGCTGCCTGTGCCTGGACTCGAGTTTGCACGCCGCGCACTAGGGTTGTGTCCACCATTCCTTCTAGCGCTGCCTGTTCCACTCAGCCTTGCATTTCTAATCACCTTCCCTTCTTGGTCACATCTCATTTGCCTGCTTTGACTGAAGCTGGATGTGATCCGTCTCTCTCCAACAGACCCCATAAAATGGGCTACCAACCATGTCTGCTCTGACATGGGCTGCGTCCCTGCTGCACTGCAGCCCCCGCTGGCAGATGGGTGCAGCCTCTCAAACAGATGGGTGGGCCATCTCAGTGTTCTGTGTGAACCAGGAGGTCCCATGGTGAGCAACTCCTCAACTTCTACTTCACCTTTCCCTCCTTCTAGGAGGTATGGCACATTTTCTTTCTGGGAAGCAATTTCTTTCATCCACCAGTAATTGCCTGAACTTTTACTGAGTCCAGTCTCTCCTCCAGAACGTTTTGCATTAGAAGATGGTCTGTCAGCATTCACAGAAAGGACCCTCTTTCCACTCTAGCATGCAGTGACACAGGCAGAAAACTTCTGGATGAGGTAGGTCAGGTTCAATTCCAGGTACCTGCTCTGCAGATGCAGTACTTTGCACATCTGTCTCAATTGTAGGTTTTCCACAGAAAGAATAACTCCAAAACACCTGGTAAGAGGGGCAACCAAATTAAAAAAAAAAAAAAACCAAAAAACCAAAAAAACCCACTTTACTGTTTTAATCACACTTTCCACAGTTGGATTCAGTCTGAAAGTGGTGGTGAGGCTGGGGACAGGAGGCATGAAGTCCAGGGTTTGTTAACCTTTGACTGGCTGGAGTTTGGAAGGTCATCTTTTCTCAAAATCAACTGACTGCATATCTTGTGTGCAGACTTCACTGTCAGTTGTGTACTGTATTGATACTTTTTTATTAAGTCAAATTATCTCTTAATTTACTAAGTGGCTATTTTTCTACTTTATTCTGGTCTGAAGGCTGTGTGATGCCTGAAGTCACGATCATTAATGTCTTCTTAATAAAATCAAACACTCCCTCCATAAACAGTTCCCACCAAGCACTTGGATTTTTTGTTTTGAATAATTTAGTTTTACAATATCCAGCCTTATACTATGAGACACTGATTCAGCTATTTTCAATGAATAATACAAGACCAAAGCTTTTCTCTTATTCTTCCCTTCCCTAAAATACCGCCATAAAAGTAAGCTTTGTCCTGAAATTCTCTACTTGCATTATTGTAAGTCTTCTGCACGTCAAGGCAAATATAATAGTTAACCTGTTTCTGCTTTTCAGCATCATGCAGTGGCGGCATCTTTGATTCAGTGGCATTCTTGTCAAGCTTCCACTGCCCATCCACGCTGGTTTCTTGCTTGTACTCTCAGAGAGAGAATTGAAATCATGTTGATGACTTCCTAAAGTGCAAAAATATATGGCAGACAATGGACAGTTATTTAACTCATATAGAGGAAAAGAACTAGCGGTAATGATGCTGGTCAATAGGGATTTTAGCAGATGAGGCTTCCTGTAACATAAGAGGACCTATAAGCGACAGCCAACCTTGTACCACCTAATTCCCCGTCAAGCGTAAATGCAACAATGATTTGAAGAACACAGACACAAAAAGTACTTAACACCTGATGAATCACAACAGCTCTTGGGCTTTCCTGATAAAGGAAACTGTAGAGGCAGCGAGAGGAGAAGGATCTCTTTGGGGCCGGGTACTTTATTTACACTGCTCTCAAAGGAAAATGAAATGAGCAACAGAAGTCATGAATCTAAACTTGTTGCATGACTAAAGCAGTTGGGTCGTGACTAAAGCTGTTATGGGACTCCACGTTCCAAACTGCCAACATTTAGTAGAAGGCTGAACTGTGTTCCTAACAAATATTAAAAGCACAAATGTACAGTTGCCAAATATGTCTGGTTTACAAAGTTCATTCTGTTTTATTCTAGCTGTTTTGTCCCCATCCTGCCCACTCACATCCCTGTCATCAGTAATCCGTCTGGTGTCTAGAATGGTGACAATTCCGTACCACTTCGGAGATAATGAAATCTTGATTAATAGGAAGCTTATTGTGAAGATTTCTTTTATAGAAGACCACTATGGAAACAGCCTGTACGTGCCTGGTTCTGCCAGCTTGACCAGTCACTTAACCTCCTGGGTGCTGGGCAAAGGGAGAACTGGAGAATCTACCCAAAGGAAACCGAGAGTCTTTTTGATTTACAAATGTATATATCGAACAAGCAGTTTTTCCCTTGCTCACTTCATCAAACCTGAGTTCTGCCTTCCGTAACTTAATTTCTTTCCCAATAAGAGTGTGTGATGCTTATATCTTTCTCCATTTTTGTATAATGCTTTGCGGATTTGGTGCTTTCTTGGTGTTCAGAGACTGAACTGTGGGCAGAATGGTTGAGAAGAACAGTCCTAATGGCATGGTCTGTGTGGCAGGGCAGTATTCTGATGGAAATTAATTTGAAGAGTATTAAAGTTCATTGAAGAACAGTAAGTATGCAGGAAATCCCTTTACTGGCTGCTACTGCTCAACTGGGTAGACAGGCATTCTATGGAGACCAAGACCAAACCCAAGACTCCAATATCTTGAAATTATGAAGAAGACTTGCCCGAAGTCAAAAGGTCTTGAACTGAAAGCTATGTTTATTTTAAGGCAGAAAGGCAAGGTGAGTTTGGTGCAACAAGCAGGAGTTTCACCTTGGGTTCTAAACGGAAGCATCACACAATGTTTGTGTTTAGGCAGAAAGTACCGGATTCAGGTAATGAAAGACCCAGAAGAAAGTCCACATGAATGTGTTGACTTCATGAAAGAATCGTGCAGTGTGTTTCAAAGGTCCATTAAACATAAACAGTCTGTGACAGGCACGTTAAACTGCTCATGCGTGTTCTCACCACGGAAAACAAAGCACAGCCAGTGGTTAGGTGATCCTGTAAAAGCTTTTCTTTTAGTTATAGATCTTTTTATTAAACCTCTTTTCTTGATGGAAGAGACCGGTAGAACAAAAATTACTTTGGATAATTTCTATTTACAAAGATTAGGTGATTACATAATCTTTTTTCTGTGCTGCCTTTTCTGGTTTAGCTCTGATCTACCTCTCCCACTGTCACCTCCAGATAATTTGGCCGTTCCCAAAAATGGCCACTGCTCAATACAAGCTGCTAAAAAATTCCTGTATGCAATGGAGGAAACAGGATTTCACAGAACGATAATTTAAAGATTTCCACTTTTCCTGAATTGCTGACTGATAGATTGCAAAGTCTTGGATCTGTTAATTATTAGATTTGTGAGTTTCCTTATTGAGTAATTCTCAGGCTGCAATTTATGTGCCACGCAATAAATAAGCAACCGAGTGTGTGAGGTTAGTTATGGGAGTTGCGTTCTGTCCTTACGTATGCAACGTGAGATTTATAGTGCAGCTTGCCACACAGTGCAAGCAGAAGCAGCAATATATGAAATATTGCCTTTGACAATACGTGGGCTAATAGTGATCTTTTCACGTCGCAAATGCTACTAGAGGTCAAGAGTGCAGCCTGTCCAAAGCAGTGCTTGTCACCAAAATGTCTCTAGCTAATAGTAGGGCTATGTAAGCCACCAAATTAAAAGAGAGATGGATTATTTGATGCAAACTCTTAAATGTGGTCTTTTCTCTTTCTTTCTCTCATGCTACCTACGGTAGAGCAGGGAAATGTTCTGCATCGGTGATCACAAGAAAATCATTACAGTAAACACAGCTGCAGCGTGCATGCTACGTGAGCAGAAACATGTGAAGGATGGGGACCACATCCTCCCAGACCTGTCAAAGACCATTGAAATCAAGGCCTCCATTGCTCTCAGAGGGATGAATATTAACTTTTTGCCACCCTCGCTTTTGGAGTCTATGAAGGTCATGACAGAAATGAAGCTTCTTGGTGGTTCTTCCATATCTGTGATGGCAGGGGATACTGCGAAATACGGTGTCTCAAAAGGCTACAACTGAGTTTCATGCTGAACCCATTTTTAGATGGTTTGGAGTTAAGATGAACAGCCACACGGCCCAGCAGCAGGCAGGCTGTGAGCAAGAAGGCAGCCATTTGAGGCTGTAGGGGAGGAATCTGAGGAATAACATAGTCGTTAGAGTGGGAGCTTGCTCCAGGCATCGAGCTCGTTATTCCTGCTTATGCAGGGAAAAGGCATGTCTGTGGGTGCACCCATGGTTGTGTGGAAAAATGCAAGAGATATTAAGGCAAAACAATCTTTGGTCAAAACCATGGCCCTGGTACCTCAGTATCACCTTATACCTTGGGACTGGTGGGACCCAGCACCACCAGACCTTCATAAACCTCAAGTTTAAACTCCTCAAGACTTGTTTCCCTCCTGCGCTCTGTGGTGATGACACACAGGCAGCACCTAACCATGTCACACCAAGACAACCCAAGCACAACGTGCCTGTACAACAGCCCCGTCAGCCAAAAGGCCTTAGGGTCACCTCTACCTGGAAGTAGCCTCCAACCAAGCCAAATGCTATAGAGGAACTTATAGTACAGGCAGGTTATACCCTTATAACCTATATATGTGGCTGTGATGGCTGTAACAGCTATGTGATCTGAGATGGCCTAGCTCAAGCTTTAGCTTAATTTTTAATCCATCACCCTTGTACCACACTAAGGCATTTGTTTTGTGGTGTTTTAGAGGGGAAGCTGCTGACGCCTGACTCACCGTTTCCTGCAGTGTGTAGGTGTTTCTTGGAGCTGCCTCAAAGAGTGACCCATCCCGATGCTGCTCATCCTGCGAGCTGCCTCTGAATCACAGCCGGGCACCAGAGTGCTGCTAAAAGCTGGAGCATCAAGGCTCTTCATGTAGAGGTATCAAGGTATTCAAAAGAGGTGCTAAATGCACCTGCTGTACGTCTCTCTGCTTTCTTTTTCCGCATTGAAAACGAAGGATGGAATTTAATTCCTGGAAGAACCAGAGTCGTTGCAGTGGTGTTGGACTAAACTGAAAATGGCCCCAAAGATTTGGCTGCGAAACTGAGTAGCAGAAGGATTAAATAAGCTGTAGAAGGCAAACGAAGCTTTCCCTGACCGCCACTAAAAGTTAAAAGCATTAAAATAAGTAACACGGTTGTCACGGTGACTGTTTATGGTAGAATACATCAGGCAAGGCTGAAATGTTTTTAATTTTAAGTTGACAGGGAACTGAGTAGTGTAAGCAAGAGCAGAAATATATTTTACATGAAAGCAATTATTTTTTCCTATGAAAACTCCTGTTACTGCTCCGTGTTTTTCCTGCCCCCTTCTTATCTTCATTCAAGTTCTGAATATCTTTGTTTTCTGCAAGCACAAGGAGCCGGCAAGATAGGTTTAAAAGAAGATAGAAACGGGCGTTACTCATGGGCAGACTCCTGGTAGCGAAGAGACAATGGGCCCTCTTACAGCAATGTTTTAAAGAGCAGAATAATCCTCAAATCTGAATGCTGCACCGCACATTCTGTGGGCCAGGCGCCTGCAAATACACTCAGCTGAATAGTCTGCAGGCAGAGCATTAGTTCAGCATTTTTTTCTCCTGAAATTGTCAGATGACTCAATTGTCTGGGCTCCATAGAATAACATTCAGTTTTCTTTGCCTAAAAATAGCAGTCATTACCAAAAAAAAAAAAAAAAAGTTAATATAATACTCAATTTGCCTCTATTTAAATCGAGGGGAAAATCCTGTTAAGGGAGGAAGTGTCTGATAGACTAGAAGATAGTTTGCCACATGATTACAAATTAGTTGCATGTAAATTACTCTTGTTAAGCTCCTTCTGCAAGAAACTTTATGAAACTATTGGGGCGAAGCTGCCTTGAATTCGATAGCAAATTTCCCTGCGATTTCAGCGCCTCTGGGTTCAGTGGAAGACTAATGAAACTATGTTGTCACCTCCAGCTGTGTAGTTCCAGATAGTATTTCATGTCCATGGCAAAATAGCCAATGGACTTTAACAGGAGATTTTGATGAGGTCTGGGACACGGAGCTCAATTATTTAAGTGCTGGAACCAGTGAATTTGCAGAAAGCCTAAAAATCATCAGAGACATCATCTATATCTCTCCTTCTCTCTCTTTTAGGGCACTGAACGTGATAAATGGAGATGAATATCTGAATGATTTGTGTGTAATGACTGCTAGTTTACAGGGGGCTTTTTGGTGGTAGCAGTAGGGAAATTAAGTTTATTTTGCATTTAATAATATTCTTAGCAACATACCGCTTAATGCTTTATGATTTTAAATGAACTGGTAAAATTTAGCTAGAAACAATCTTTATAGATTAACAGTCAGAGGTAAATATCATTGGAATCAGTAGTAAGATGTATTACCTCGAAAAGGCATGAGATCAAGACTTTAATGGTACATGACATGAGCTAGGTACCTTTTGAAGGTGTGACTTCAGAATAAAAGAGGAAAAATGTTAAAAATTCTCTGTCTCTAAGAGAGGAAAATATGTGGGTTTAGGTTAAGGTTGAAAAAATTATTTAGTGACGATGACTTCACTAAATAATTTCATTTATTAGATAACTAGATTTTCAGATTCTTATATAGATTACTAAACTAGTAGCTGTATTCATGGGATTATTAGTAACTACAGCATTATTAGTTAGAAACTGCATAAAATGGAAAAAAAAAAATATAAGGAATATGGGAAGTCACTTAATCCACTGGGCTAAGAAGCAGTAAGAATGATTCTGACAAAAATGCTTGAATGCAGAAGTATCAACATTTTATAGAGGGTTTTTTTCCCCCCTCTTTTAAGAGGAATAAAATCTACCAGTTTCTTCAGTCCCCTTAGACACCTTTTTAGCAATGCATTGGTTTTCTGAAAGGAGAACTGGGTGAAACATCTACTGTAAAAGTAGCTTTTGGATGAAATTTCCATCTCCCGACCTCATAATGCTTCTGAAAAATAGTATCAATTTCATGTTTATTGAATTTTCACAAAACCAGTCTTAGGCATGGGTGAAACTGAGGAGTGAATATTATTGTTTGCCGAAGCAGATACATTGAATCACTGTAGCTCAAATTATTTCAATAGTTCTATATTTCTTAAAATCCAAAGTGTGTGCCTTTTAAAACAGTGGAAAGTTCCTCAAGGTCTCAATTTTGCAAAGTGCAACATCATTGAGATGCAAAACTGGGAAGCGATATGCAGTTAGATTAAGGCTAAAATTCACCCCAATAGGAATACTTCACTGGCGAAATGCTTGGTTTCAGTCAGAGCTGTGAATATTCAGCCCTTGGGAATGAGCAAGGAGCATTTATATCTGTGTCAGCATTTATATCTGGGAAACTTTTGAGGTGGCTTTCCTGGGAGGTGACGCAGAAGTCAACAGACCCGAGATGTAATACCAGTTCTGCTATCAGCTACCTGTAGTACAGGCAGCACAGATACAAGCAAACATGGTAAAAACACAGATATCTGATTTCTTCTGCTGGCCTTACTCTTGAAGCAGAAGAAATACTTGCAGTATTGAAAAGTTTGTTCTTTCATCTAGGTCCTAATAGTTCTGAATGATGCCATGGGCTCTGTCGTGGGGCTATTTTTTCTCCTAGAAGGTGGACTGAGATCCACCCACCCACCTCTCATAGCCCATAAAACCTTCTATTGCACTGGGCAGGAGTTGTGTGCGCACTCTTTGGGAGCACTAAGGTTCATTTTTTCCATCCTTTGGAGGTTTCCCCTCATGACCATCACTGTAATATTTGAGCACATTATCCACCTCCCAGTCAGGCGCCAGTGGTAGCATTGTGGAGAAAACAAACGGTCACACAAACAATTTTCTTTGTGTTTTGCTGCATTTAAAACTGCTATTTTGTTCTTACCGTTTAATTTCATTATAGAATTCAGATCTGAAACACTGGCCTGCGAGCTTCCACTGGAGTGTGTTAAAAGGGTATCTGATTTCCCCGGCCGTTTCACCCGCCTGCTTTGTAACTGCTCAACAGAAACAGAAAATTAAGGATATAGATTTTTTTTTTTTTTTTTTCCTTTTTTTAATAGCACAATGGCAGGAAGAAAGCTAAAACGCTAAATGTGCTGAGGCTTCTTTGCTTATGTGAACCCAGGCGTGTCCCTGCCCGTCGGCACGGGCTGGGGTCTGGAGCAGCTGCGAGTCCCAGCCCCTGCACGGTCACTTACCCTGCACGGCCCGCGGTAACGCCTTGTGACAGAAGGGTCACAGCCGAAACAGCAGAGCTGGTTCTTTTTTTTTTCCCTAATCCAGGGTAAATTACCTTTCCAACAACACACGGGCACAACTTCCAGGGCGTCAGGGTTTAACTGCGAAGGTTACGTTGTTCAGAACGCAGAAATTGCAGAAGCGATGACGCGCAATTCATTCAAACACGCGCTTGTTTTCCATGAAGGATGAATACTGCACCTCTGTTGGAGCCCAGCTGCAGTTCTGGATGCTCAGGAAAATCAGGCTTTTTATGCCTAAAGACCAACCACAAACCAAACCCAGGCATACTGAGCACAAATGCTGCTTTGTAGAGAAAAGGAAAAAAAAATCGGCTGGAATTTCAACAACTCATGAATGAGACTTTTCTTTTGATGGAATTCTTGTCTTCAGTAATTTTTGTTGGTGGTTTTCTGCCTCAGACCTCAATTAAGGATGATTGTTATCAAGCTTGACTAGATGTCTTCTGGCTGCTCTCTAGAAAGGCAAACAAGACCCCTAAAGAGTGTTAGCACGTGTACAGAATGCAATTCTAAACACTAGCACCAGATAGCCTTTGGTCAAATGCTATTTTTTTCTTGATGAGTTTTTGCTGTGTTAAGAAATGATCCCTTTGCCTTTTTATTCTGAAGAATACTGGTCCAGAAAAGCTTACTATTTTTCAGTAATTTCATAATGTTTGAGCTCTACAGTATCTTTTACGTATTCTTTTGGCAACAGTTAACACTTAGGTGAGTCTCATTTTATTATTTATTGGAGTATTATAAAGTTTTGAATAATCTTTTCACAATACTAAAGGTTACAGCACAGGGAGTTTCATAATCTTGCGTGGTGTTTATCTGTACCTAGACAGTCCCAGACCATCTGCCAGGATTGCTTTTCCTTGACTATGGATCAGAACAATTATAGCGACAATGAATAATTATTTTCCATGATAAACAGGGAGATGGATGACTCAAAAGATTACTAATGCTTAGAAGACAAGCCTTTGACTTGCAGTTCACTGGTTCAAATGCAGCTTGAGCCATGATGGACCAGAAATCAGGCCTAACTAAATCTTGGGGTACCATATATTCATTGGTGACATGGACAGTGGGACCGAGTGTACTCTCAGCAAATTTGCCGATGACACCAAGCAGTGTGGTGTGGTTGACACACTGGAGGGAAGGGATGCCATCCAGAGGAACCTGGACAGGCGGGGCTGTGCAAACCTCATGAAGTTCAACCAGGCCACGTGCAAGGTCCTGCACCTGGGCTGGGGCAATCCCAACCACAAATACAGGCTGGGCAGAAAATGGATTGAAAGCAGCCCTGAGGAGAAGGACTTGGGGGTGTTGGTTGATGCGAAGCTCAATGTGACCCAACAACGTGTGCTCACAGCCCAGAAAGCCAACTGCATCCTGGGCCGCATCAAAAGAAGCATGGCCAACAGGTTGAGGGAGGTGATTCTGCCCCTCTACTCTGTTCTCGTGAGACTCCGCCTGGAGTACTGTGTCCAGCTCTGGGGCCCTCAACATAAGAAGGACATGGATCTGTTGGAGTGAGTCCAGAGGAGGGCCACGAAGATGATCAGAGGGCTGAAGCACCTCTCCTATAAAGATAGGCTGAGAGAACTGGGGTTGTTCAGCCTGGAAAAGAGCAGGGTCCAGGGAGACCTTATAGCGGCCTTTCAGTACTTAAAGAGGGCCTACAGTAAAGATAAGGAGGGACTCTATATCAGGGAGTGTAGCAATAGGACGAGGGATAATGATTTTAATGGAAAAAGGGTAGATTTAGACCAGATATTAGGAAGAAATTCTTTCCTGTGAGGGTGGTGAGACACTGGAACAGGTTGCCCAGAGAAGCTGTGGCTGCC
>JAOXJK010000040.1:46190073-46227656 GCA_025774025.1 Xenus cinereus | reverse complement strand
GGGACTTAAATCACTCCAAAAAGAATCAAGGTCCTTGTATTTGGGTACATCGACTCTTCTCCTCACACACATTGGTCAGAGCAAAGAATGTTACCCAGACCAGATTGCTGTGTATATAACCAGAGGATGTGATGTCTTATGCCCAATTATGGGTCTTGTGTAAACCTTCCAAAATCTTCAGTAATTATATAATTAAAATGACTTCTCTGGTATACTGACATTTAAAAAAAAAAAAAAAAAACAACGAAAAGAACTTCCTCCTCTCAATGACATACACTGAGGTTTTTCATCATCGATGTTCCATATCCAGAATATAGGATTTTTTCAAGCTCAGTTTACTTTTTCTTTTAAACAGATGAAAATATAACTTCTAAAAGGCATCCGGAAAGGTGTGCTTATGGATTATGTGCTATGATTATTCAGTTTTACATTGGACCGCCTGTCTCAAGCGGTTCATATGTTATTAATTTGCTAAAGATACAGGCAGAAACTTTTTCTGTTAAAATATGAGGCTGCAGTTTATTTCTATTTCTCTGTTACTTTGGCGTTTTGTGGAACTCTACATTCATCTATTTTATTTTTTTTCCACATTGTTCATTGCTGTTTACCACTCAGTGGGGATAAAATTGTAAGAAAATCAGTTTGTTGAAATTTCTGTTCCATATGGATCACTTCTAGCTTTTTCCTTGCGTTTTTGAAGGTCAGTTGCACTAGGTCTGACTTGCCCAAAAATGTATCAACAGTGTTACGGTCTTTTGTTATTAGTGCTATATCTACATTTGGGGTGTCTCCAGTGCAGTTCCTTTTCCTGTCTCAGAACTTGCAAGGTCTGACCCGCTGTCTCTGGAAGCTAATGCCAGTTTTACCTGTGACTTTGATGGCTTCGTGCAGGGCTGTTACTGTAAAGGGTGAGGAATAATGCTACTAAATTATAAGACAATATACTAAGGTTAGATTACACCGCACAAGTCAGTGGTGACTTTTTTCACCTTTATTCCCAAGCAATGTAGGTCATCTTAGAAAAGGCTGTACAAGAGAAGCAGTGTAAGTTACTAGAAAAGGGTTTCTATTAAACTCAGATTCATAATGTTAGTGCAGCTGTGATTAAATGAAAATTATTTGTTGTTATTATTAGTGTTTCCTCCTTCATATTACAGCACAGTACTTGTAAGTGCAAATATCATGGAACAGAGTTCATAATGTAGCACGTAGTTAATCTTTGGAACTTCTTGTTTCGTATCATTATAGTAGATTGCTTAGTAAAACGTGTACTAGGTCTTGAGCCTTATTTACTATTTAATGCTGCATAAGTAGACAGTGTTTTAGCAACTGTGTAACAGCTGTTAGATTTTCACCACTGGGTAAAAATCAAGTTATGACTCCTGCTATTAATAAATAGATCACTTGGAAAAAAATGGTTTTTCTGAAAATCCTCCCTCAAAGGTTCCTTGTAAGGGTTTAAAAATCATACAAAGCTGTGTTTTATACTCTGAAGCGGTTCTTATTTTAATGTGTTTTCTATATGTAGTATGAATAGATCTAATGAATGCATAACCGTGCTGTCTATTTCATACATTGATACAAACAGTGATTGCGTACCTGTACGCTGATTAGTGGGGAAGGGGGATCATAAATGATGCTGGATAAAAAATTTTTCTCCTCCAAACTCACTGTGTTGTACAGCCAAGATAAGATGTCGTCAGGATATACTTCCCAAGATGTTTTGCCTTATGTTCTGCTGTTCACACCTCCCTCCATCGAAATTAGCCACGCTGGCTACACTGTGCTGCTTCTGTTTTACCTTCTCCCTCCTGATCTCTCCCCAGTCACCAGTGGGGTTGCCAGTGGTTTATTCTGTGGTTTTGGAATTCTGAATGAAGGATACAGAATAGACATGTCCTTTCATTTTCTTTAGGACAATGGTCTGCCCAAAAGGAAATCTGCTCTGGGTGATGTCTATGTTTAAATATTCCTGTATTTGCTTATAGTGCTATATTTTTTTTCCTTGAGGGTATAGATTTGGCTACAGTTTTAGGAAGAAGACAAGGTTAGACACTTACTTCAAAAAAAAAAATAATCTTGTCCAGAATGCAGCTAAAATTGTCAAACTCAGAGCTATCACATACGATTTTTTTCTTGTTTCTGTTCTTCTCAAAATAATGATGACATTAGTGCACATGTGCTTCTTTGTTACGTCAGCACATTTCTGGATAGGGCACTAACGAGGTTCTGAGCTTCACGTCCAGTATTTAGTTATTTAGCGCTTTTAGGATTGGATCCTGTATCCTGTTAAGTACTGAACGTGTAGCACCATGGCAGCTGCGGCTGCCACAATCCTGCGCGTCCCTTTTACGTGGTAGCGGTGTCCATGTGACAAGGCAGTGAGCTGGCTCCGGAGCTGCCTGCGCCAAACGCTAACTGCCTTTTTTTTTTTTTCTTTTTTCTTTTCTTTTTTTTTTTTCTCCCCAGGTTGATTTTTGGCACAAGTGCTGGTACAAGGGAAGGGATAACACTGAATGCTTGTGGGTGTGGTGGGACCGTGGCAGCTCTGGTTTAGATTGGGTTAAGCTAGGTCAATACTTTTGGAGTTGGGGCATATTTAACATATGCAGCCTGTAAACCTACCTTGCAAGTTTGCTACCCCTCCTCTTCCCAATCTACTTTCCAAAGAAAACAAGACTTATACACCCGTACAGTCTGTCTGTCTGTCACTCTGCAACTTTTGAACTTGTTAGCTCATTTCAACCAGATTTGACAAAGGGGTGTGAAGTTCTTAAGTTTTGTGGGAATTAATTGGCTGGGCAGAGGAAGAAGACAATGAGGGAAAGACATTTATAACTTACCCCCTCTCTCTCTCCCCATGCCAAGAAGCAGCAACCAGCTGGCCTGTCAGCACACAAGGTAATTGAATTAGTCATTTGTCTGTATAGGGGACATGAGGGTTCGAAGTACTGGGAAAAAGAGTAAGTTAGGCTGGGTAAGACACAAACATGTAGAAACTAAGCTCCAGTAGATTTCTTGCTCACAAAGATTGAATTTTGTAATGCTGAGATAAATATCTCAGGAAAGTTAAGGAGTCCTTATTTGGCCCTATTTCAAGTTCATGTGTGTAAGCATGTGTGTGGAGTTTTTTGTTGTCTTTTGTTTTTATTTAATATATGCACCAAAAGGCTTATTGGTGTGTGCTGGGCTATGACAGTAAATGAATTAAATGACTCTTATTCTGAAGCAAATGCCCAGACTTGCATCAAAATAACTAAATGGATTTCAGTTTTTGTAGGATCATCCCTTATGGCAAGAAGTCAAGAAGCAAGGCATCAGTCGCTCCAGGTGGAAAGAAATCTAATTCAGGCTTTTCCGTGTTCCTTAACAGAGATTCCTAGGCTGGGAAAAGATTTTACATATTACATATGGATATATAATCCTTGTTTTTTGCAGTGAAAAGTTTTCAAAGTCTACCTTACAGATAAAGGGCTAGAATCTATAAACTTGGTACTTCAAGTACAACTTCTGTTTTCCAAAGCCTGATTTTGCATCACGAGTACAAAGGAGTGTCCGGGTTCCTCTGTTGTCCTTCATGTAGGACAAGCACCTAAATTTATGCTAAAGCTTTCCCTCTGATTTGGAGAAATCAAAATCAAGTGTATTTGTTCTTGGTGTAAACAGTAACATTCACTGCCCATAATTTTGGTATATTTTGGTCATTCATAATCTATTGACATCTGTTACAGTTTCCCAGAAATACCAAATGTTTTTTTATTTGGTCAATGTGTTACAAAAACTTTGAGGCCAGTGGTTTAAGTAAAGAGGTGATGAAGTCTCCTACATCGGTCTATTTGATGTGTTTCTGCTTTGGGGGAAGGTTATCCTCTGCGGCCCCCCTCCTGCTCTGGTGCTTCCTGGGAGAATCACAGTGATGGAGAAGACCAAAGCTGTCCAACGCGTGTCAGGCTTATACTGCAGGTGTGCAGGACATTAAGCAAAATAGACGTTGTGGGCACTGGATATGGAGGATTTAATGTATAGGCATCGAATTGGAGCAGTGTGACTGCTTTGTCAGCCCAGCAGCTGCAAGGACAACTCCTTTGGGCCACCCTCCTGTCTGGGTGACTCCTGTAAAGGGAGTGAGACCCACGTTACCAGGTGTGGGGTAACGTGGGTCACCTGTGGCACTGCTTAAAATGCCTCTTCCAGGCTGTGCCTGTGAACTGTTTGGTTTGCTAGGAAGGGGGGGTAGTGTGCTGCTCTGAGATTTCTAAATTGTGCTGGTTAAATATATTGAGTCTTATATATTTTAATAGGTGGTGTAGGAAAAGTAAATCAGAATTCTGCAGTGTGTGGACAGTAAAAGCAAAGAAGAGAGGAAAATGTGACTGAGCTAACAGGAATTGAGAAAATGAAAGGTTTGTTTGGTTGACTCTGTTGTTACCTAATCCTTTCATGTTTTCTGGTTGTTAAGTACTTCTGTTTGTTTCTTGCTTAGGTGATGTTTCTCTGCTCAGCACTCCGATAGGAGGGGGAGCATACTTGGTGATTTTTGTTTATTGTTTGTGGCGCTAAACTGTAGTATCTGTAGCCTAGGATTTTAGTCCAAGTCCTTCAGTTCTTGATGAAATGAGCAAGGGGTGAAAGCAAACTAAAACACACAGTGAAGTTACTGAACATCTATCAAAATTCTGCTTTTATAATATATTGCCACTTTAAAAAAAGATAAATTCTTATTAAGAAGGAGAGTGAGGTCTAGGTGTAGATTCTAAAGTAATGAAGACGCTCTAGAGGATTCTCCTATCATTTAAATTGTACTTCCTATTAGAAAGGTCAGTGAACTTTTTTGAGGTGATTGAAATCTCTGAATCTGGAATACTTCTTAAAAGATAACTTGCATAGTGGTTATTGTGGCTGTTCTCTGTAACGAACTTCTGCTGGTTATACTGCTACTTGTTCTTAAAATGTTCATCATTATTAGAAGCTGTGAGGCCACAGACAAGCAACAGATGAGCACTTGTAAAACATACAGGTTTTTTTTTCAGCAGGCTTTTAGGAGCTATTTTTTATACTCTCCTCTGAGATGCTTCCTTTAGTTGCATTTTGACAAGATAACTAATTTTAGAGCCTGGTTGCTAGAGGAAGGGATCACCTCGTTATCCCTGCTCCCAGCCCTGTGTTCTTATCCCCTGCATTGCCTCAGCACTTGGAGCTCCCTGAACCAGATCACCACGGAAACTGAGCCTCCAAACCACTCTCTAGTTATCTGCTGGTTTAGCTCTTTGAACTAGCAAACTGCAGAGTTTGGTGAGTGTGTGGGAGAAGCGGTGATGGGGTGGGCAGTTGGGAGCGGAAGGAAGGCACAGGGATTGCTCCTCATCCTCACCGCTGTCCCTTGGGTCATTTTACCTGTGGTGACCAGCAATGGTCCTGTCTGTTTGAGAGGAGCTATTGGAACACTGTTGAGGCTCTGTTCTGTGATATGTACAATGAAACCTTCTGTTTGTTGTAATGGAAACCTACAGTTTCCATTCCCATGCCGGGTTCGCCAGGTCCCTCCTGATGTCTTAAACGTGAGGGAAGTTCAGGTGCTGCTTTGTTCTAGGAGCTCCAACTGCTGCGTAGTTGTTTTCTGCCTAGAAATGTTGTTGCCGAGGCTCCTCAGTTTGTTTCTGATAAGCACCTATATTTTCTTGATTCTGCTTAGTTTATTCAGCAGAAGCGTATAGAAATATCATTCCAATGCATACCGGATATTACTGGTATTCTGATATCAAAATAATAGTAGTGTTTACCTTCTTGCGCAACTGGTTCTGTGTTCCAAAAAACTGATTCAGCTCTAGCGCTCTACTGTGTGAGTGCCCGTCTAGTGTTGATAGAGTAGGTGAAGTTTTTCTGAAGTTTTTCTGGAAGCTTGGTAGGTGTTTGGATTAGGATCATTTGTTCGATGATGTTTCTGCAATTGGTAGTGAAAACCGATTTAAAAAATGAGCTAAACCTCTTATCAGACATTGCTGGGGTGACCAGTAGGAGTGGAGCAATAGGACAAGGGGTAATGGCTTTAAATTGAAAGAGGGGAGACTTAGATTAGATATCGGGAAGAAACCCTTTCCTGTGAGGGTGGTGAGACACTGGAACAGGTTGCCCAGAGAAGCTGTGGCTGCCCCATCCCTGGAGGTGCTCAAGACCAGGCTGGATGGGGCTTTGAGCAACCTGGTCTGGTGGGAGGTGTCCCTGCCCCTGGCAGGGGGTTGGAACTGGATGATCGTTAAGGTCCCTTCCAACCCAAACCATTCTGTGATTCTATGATATGGAATAAGCTTGGTCATATTATTTTGGCTGTTGTGGCACTTTATGAGAAAGTGTGGAAGAGTGCGAAAAGAGTCAACAAGCTCAGGACAGATTCAAAATAAAGTTCAGGTAGATAAAACATTCTGTGGGAGGATTATGTGTACCTATCTCTATCCACCATTTGCTCTCTCCTGTTCTTTTACTGAATGTATTAACATGCTTGGGTGTGGGGTCATATGCGATTCACTATGAGACAAATATGTTCTATTCCAAGAACTCCCTCCACCCTGCAAATTACGACATTTTACTGAGTAAGAATTAGGCATTTTATTAGCCATCTTAGCAGAAAGGTTGTAAAAATGGTAGGATATGAAGATAGACTCTCCATTATAACGAGTTAAAGCTGCTCTGAGCCTGCACTTGTCCTGGGAGATGGGCAGACTAGAACAAGAGTCCTAATGTAGGCACTCAAAAATGCCTTTGCCCTGAGGTCTCCACACCTATGAGAGCTGCAGAAGGGAAAGAGCTGAGGATAAAGCCAGCTGGAGTCACCATGCTGCTGCAGTGGGAAGGCACCAGGCTGGGCAAACACCTGCCTTGGTGGGAAGTGTTGCCTGATATTGTTGTACTTCAGAAATCAGATGTCATGAATTGCTCTCTTTATATCCTTTATTATTTTTTTTCCTTCTTTCCTGCCTTTAAGGAATTTAATGATTATTAAGTCAGTTGATTTGCTTCCCTAAGAGACAGTCAAGGTGGAAAATGGAGTTTTGTTTTCCCTTAGTTTCTGAGCAGATGCTCCAGCTGGCGTTTTATTAGTGATCTCTTTAAATTCGAACCCAACCCTTGTTGCTGTCAATCAGTGGTTAGCAGAAAGCTTACAGTAACAACATTAAACGTCCAGCTCCATGGCAGTAATATGATGCATCAAGAAAAGGACTGCTCCTAGTGGCCATGGAAAAATGTCCATTATTTAAGTGTCTCTCCTGGCACATGTGGGAACCAGGAGACCAGGCTGAGGCTGCATCTGCTGAGAAGCATTAGCAAAGCAGCTGAAATACAAGCGCGACAGAAGAGGGGGTGGGAAATCAGTCCTTGCAAATGGCTATGAAAATAATAACTACTTATACACTTAATGTATAAGCTTTCATCCACATGTCTCAAATGGTTTTATAAACACAGACGAATTAAGTTTCAATGCACCCTTGTGAGGTATTTTACTCCCATTTTGCTCCCATAATTAATGTATAAATAAATGCACAGGGAGCTGAAGTGATCTGGCAATAGGAGCGCTGTAGGTTTATGTGATATAGTATAAAAATAAGGCCTAATGGTCACAGCTCTCTGCTCCACAGCTATTAGACCCTTGGGCTCCCAAGGGCATCAGTTAATACACTCAGGGCTTGTCAGCTGCCCTTCTCATAAAGGATGGAAAGAAAAAAGAGAAATTATAGGAATTTCCATGCAACAATTACAGGTTGTATTCCCATTGATTAACTGATGGCTGCCTAGATGTATTTGTTTTTCTGGTTACTTAAATAGATGTTTCCCCATGCACGATGCTATCTATTCCCCATTAAAAATACAGCCAGAGATACCCCTCTGAAATTGTTCAGAAACTATGCAAAGGTTAGAGGGAATTATTATATATAATGACCAGAAATATCAACAGGGAGCATGGAAAGAAAAGACTCAGAGATTTATACTGAAGTCCTTTCTTGTTGAATTCTCACTGGCTCTGATGGATTTCAGGTTTTGAATAGCTACAGAAAAGGTGTATTATAGGATGTCTTTTTTTTGGTCTAGCAAACAGGACAAGTTCTTATTCTTTTAAAAAAGTAACTCTGAGTAAAAACAAAATCAGCTGCCTTCCTGTAATTAAACTCACTTTTCCCTTTAATGATTGCTGTATAGGTAAGGAAACTTATATCTTCTGGTTTTGATTTTTGGTTCAAAGCTCCGGTTCACTCGCAGGTGCTTTCCCTTCTGAATCGGTTTGTAGAGATGACTTTGAAACAAGCTAAAATCCTGTTGGAGCAAATAAGTGGCTTTGGTAAAAGCAAAATTGCTGCTATCTTTTTCACTTTTTTTTTTAAATTCGAACTTCAAACGATCTTTTTCATATAAGAGCAAGTTTTAAAAATTGGTAATTTTACAGAGAGAGAAATGTGCTTTGTCTATGGTTTCCTTTGTTCTCTCTACTGTTGTTGAAGGTTTTGTACTTTATCACCTTACCTGCTGCAGTTCAGGCTTGCTCTCTCTCCGGAACAGCTCTTTGAAAGACAGGTCCGATTCTCCATGCCCTTACTCCAGCCTTAAGTCTCCTGCTGTTTCCCTGATTTCAGGAGAGTATTCCTGATTTACATCACCGAGGAAGGAGGAGTGGCTGGAAATGACAGCAGGGGGTTAGAGGTATGATGGGCAGCTCACGAGCCCTTATTAACAGCTCTGCATCTCACCCACAGCCTTCACTTGCTCCTTGATTCTGGACTTCAGCCCTAATCATGTGGAGCCTATCTAGTGTGTAGATAATTAACAATAAGCACCAACTTCTGTACGAAGCCCACCCTCCTGCACAAGGAGCTTTGATTACAGTACACGGGGAAAGAGAAATTCCAACGTGCACAGTTTGCACTGTCTTTCTCTCTTCTTCCTGTTAGGAAGGCAGGGATGATGTTAATAATTTTATTTTTTAATGTTATTTTTCTTCAGCTCCACATTCAAAATACTATCTGCTCCCACACCCTTAAAAGCTTTACCAAACCTATGCACACACATAAATCTGCTTCTAGAAATGGGAAATGTCTTTTAGGGGAGATCATCAAAAGCATATAAAGGATTTAGGAGCACAAATTATTGGGCTTTTGACATGTTTGTCTCCTGTTTTAACCCTTTTCACCTATACAACTGACGTTTTTATACGAGGCAGTACTTTTGTTTCGGTTTCATCACAGCTTGGCAGGCTGGCCACTGGGAGAGCTGTCAGTCAGCTCAGATGATGGCACATATGGAGAACTCTCAGTGTGTCCGAAAGCAAGATCCATCCCAGATCTTTCATGTATTAATCTTTTCCCGCTCCTTTACTCGCTCATACCACTGAACACTTACCTTGACTCTCTTCTTCAGCTGGGAGAGCCACTGTCATGGCTACAAGGCTTGAAAAATCTCTTCCCTTGCTGTGTTAAGCGATGTATCTATTAGTAAGCAGGATTTACTTGGTAAGATATACCCTTGTTACATATTTAACTGGAGAGAAAGGTTGGACTGGTCTCACACCATTCTTTGAATACCCCCAGTGCAGATCCCTCAGATACCGCATCTCCATATTTCTATCCACTTCTCCACGCTGAAATGTTCTCTCACAGCCAGTTGTGTCACTCGGTGGAGAAGCTGCCGTTCAGGGGGACACTGGGCGATGGATAGGGAAGGACTTCAGCTGTTCAAAGCCAGGTTACCTTTCTCATTTCTGCAAACTTAACTAGTTCCAATTGGAACTTTGTGACACAATTTGTGAATTGTTTGCATTGTAGGGAAGCACTCAAGCAGCATCACTTGAACATTCTCCTTCAGTCAAGTAAATCGGCCTGAATACAGAGCATTTCCCAACATTGGTCACAGGTTTTCTAGATATATGCCAAGGGATTAAAGTTTATTCCAAGAGATGCTCCTATTTAACTGTATATTAATAAAATACACCTCCAGTGCTGACAGGGATAAATAGTGCCCAGCACTGCTTGCAGGGTAGTTAGGCTTTATGAGATACTGTACATACGCTGATGTTTTATGATTAGTACATTTCACACACACAATTAGAAATATAATGTGAACTTGAAAAAGAAACGGATTGAAAAATCCTTCTTGTGGCTGGAGCTTGGTGGGAAGTTTTCCCCAACTCAGAGTGGCAGTAGCTCTCCAGCGTATGCTTCATGTCTTCATGGTTTCCTCCATGGTTGTGTAGGATGAGATCACAGCCTTGGATCTCGTGTCTTGCAGCTTCCCCGCTGGGGAAAGAACCTGAAGCAGTAACAATGTCCTTGAGTTCACCTGCTTTCTCCATCTTTTTTTGGGGTTGTGCCTGTGGATATTTTATTAAAGGTTTAAGTTTGCTAGTGGGACCTGGGGAGAGGTTTTACGGTGTGTGTGAGTAAGGGGGAGCAGGTACTCCATGGATGTCTCTGCGCCTCCCACTGTGCAGCCAAGTTTTTGGAGCTCATATATCCTCTTCTGGTCTTACATTTCTACTGTCCCAGGATCTTTTCATTTGACGTGGAATGTTTTTCACATGTTTATGTGTCACAGAAAGCTGTTTCTGGGGCTGAAGGGGTTTCAGGAGTTTGAAAGGGAGAAAACAAACAGAAAAGGGAATGTGAATGGCAAAAATGTACAGTTAAGACAATTTTAGATAGCAGGCACAAGCCTTTCTGAGATGCCGTGATACAGGGAATGCTTGTGCTCAAATACAGTGCCCAGGGTAATAAAGAAAATGGCATTTCTCAATTCATTGTAGGAACTGGACCTCAAAGGAAGTGAAGTAATTGAAATGAGACACTATTAGCCAGACGGGAAAGCATAAATCACTAGCTGGAGGAAAATGAAATGAATGAAATGACAAATGGATGGGAGTGCTGGGGAATAGGCACTAGTACAGCTAAAATGACAACAACAAAAAAACCATGAAATCCACAGCTGTTCTAAGCCAAATTTTGTGGGTGGAGAGAAATGAGATATCCTGGTTTACTTATTTTTAATAATTTGGACAGTAGATTTCTGACTCCACGCTTGCTACTTTTATTTTGCTAGTGCTTACTCACAATTGTAAATAGATCACGGAGAACATATTTGGAAAACTTCTTCTGATGTCAGTGGAGTTTCTTGGAGCATACCTGCATAACAACCATTATTTTCTACACACACAATAATATCATTCTGTTGAAGACAGTGGCCATTTTGTAGTAGATGTAATTGTTGTGTGCTCCAGGCTTACATATACACTTCAAGCTGGGACTCTCTTTCATGGAAACTCGAATACAGACCTTTTGACTGCTTTTAATCTGGAATGATTTCAGTTTAGATTGCAAAATACCTTTTATGATATGGAAACATAACGTAACAGAAGGCAAACTTCCCCTAGAAAGGTAATTCTTACCTACAGGCTGCAGTATTTGAACGTAAATCTGTAAATCTGACATGCCAAAGCTGTTTCACCAAAACCACTCAAATCCCTAAACCAACATTATCTATACATTTAAAGGGCATTATTTAGATATGGAAAGGCTGACCTGACACAGCACAGCACTTTCAACTGAAAGTTTTTTTCTCTGATGTGTTTTAAACACAATGTCACATAAAAGTAAATACTTAACCTCTCGTCTGCTTCCCAGGAGCCTGCATAAAGCATTTAGCATATACTTCAAAATACTTTACTGTGCAGATTCCCCCGAATCTCAGGTGAATACCCCATTTAATTCACAGCCAGCAATATTGCTGGGGAAACCAGCTCATCTACGCTTTGGACCTCTGACTTCTGCTGTAACCACTCAATCTGTCTTTCTGTTTCTGTGTGTGACATTTTCTGCCCTTTCATTCATTCCAAATAGGTTTTCTCGTTAACCCTGTGGTACCAAAACATTTCATTGTATTTGGAAGTAATGGCATTTGGTAATTGGCGATGCACCAAGTGGTAAAGGGCACCTCCAGTAATTTACTTGAACGCTGTCTGTATGAAAGGTGGAATAATTTGATTCTTCAGAGAAGGTCTATGACCATACTAACAGTATCTTCCAAGCCATTAGTGTAAAGAGGCTGATAGCAGGCTGCCTCGGCTCTGCGCTTTCCCTTTCACTGCTGTAGTTTAAATTAATAATCAACACCTATTGATAAGAAGGGTAAGTAGTAAAGGTTTAAAAGGATTTGGAAGGATTTTTCATAGCTGTTTTTATTGGCTAGGTTATATAGTAACATTACTGTAACTCTACATTTCAATATTTAATTAAAACTAGTCAGGAGCTTTTAGGGTTATGCATAATTTTCTGTCTATATATTTGAAAGTTCAAAATGTTTCACATGATGAAGTTGTATTTTTCTGGCCAATCCTAAGTATTATCTATATGCATACATGGCAGAGGAAGAAAATTAAGTATAAATATACATTTGTGTGTGGATACAAAAGGGATTGTGCACAAGCATCATTGTGGATTAAAAGGCAATATAAGCCATGGGTCTGTGTACAGGCCTGAGAGAAATAAAAGAGCATATGATGCTTGAACAAAATTATTGAAATATATGATTGACCATATGACTTTACATGAATTGTCTAGTGTGTCTTAAATTTCTCCTTCAGAATGGAAATGATGAATTTATTCTGTGGAGCATTTTGAGATCTTTAATTATTTGTTCCAGGCAAGGAGGGACAGGCAGAACAGGGAGTCTGGCCAGCTGCTATTCTTTTCTTCTGTTGATATAAAAATGTAAGGATTCATTTTGACCAGGTCTATAATTTTTAGGTTAGTCTTCTTCACCTCAGTAGGCATTATTACCTAATCATTATAAAAAAAATAAGCTAAGTGTACGTATTTTGTTAAGTTACAGTGAGAATTATTTGCCTAAACAGAAAAAGAAGGGAGTAAAGAGAGAAGCGCAGGTATGGGAAGTGGTTTGCATAATGATCTGGCTGAGAACCCCCACCAGAAATAGAAGAGCTTTCTAGATAAATATTTTCATATGTAGTGCTTTTTTTTGGTCTATTATTTCTCATTCAGAACAATTCTTACTCATTTGCATGTCATTATACAATGCTGATGGGCTTCTTAGTGGCAAGAATTGTGTAAGTCTGCAGGTTCAGCGATAGTTCAGCTCCATATAGATGTTCGTTCATTCTTAATGGCATTAGTTTGGGTGACATTTGGCTTTCAGTGCACATTATTCATGCTCAATTATGGTGGAATAGATAAAGAATTGGAAGACAGAGTCACATCCATGTTCCTGAATGAAGAGTCATTCTGTCATGCTTCTAGAGACTGAAGTGCCATCCAAGTGGATTAATTATAACAATCTGTTTTCCAATTCAATCTGGCAATTATTCCCTTTCCAGAATAGTCAGCTTTGATTTTGTTTACAGATTTTTGTACAAACTTTGCAACAGACCCATAACCATGTCACCAATTCGCTGCCTCTTGGAGGGTAGAGGGAGCGGTGTTGAGCCTGGAGGGGGTGTCTCCGTTCTCTGCCATTGCCTGAAAAGCATCAGGGTGAGTCTGTCTCTTTGAGTAACAGATAGACTGAATATGGATAATGATCGTGGTACCCCAAGGACTGGTTCTTGGTCCTTCCAGTTCTGAAATCCTAATCTGTCTCTCTGTAGCGCATAAGATCTACTTCGTGGAAATGATAGTTTAATGTTTTTCTTAATGCATTTTGATCCATTCATGTTGGACTCTATAGGGCAAAAAAAGCTGAACGTGGCTCGTGTCTGTCAACCTGGATATATACAGATAGTAACGTCATTTCTTGTTAGACTGAAGTTCCTTTTTAAACTCATAACAGTCTCTTGTAATGTTTGTTGCCATGAGAGTTGTCTTCAAACTGCAGCTGAATTTCACACGTGCTGCCATGGTGCTTTATCCTCAGGTCCCTCAGAATGACATTACTTCTGTGCTCGTACTTTTTTGGCCTCCATATCACAACTTAAAAACAACTCTCTCCCTTTGGACATTTTAAGATTAACATCAACTATATTTTTTTCCTTCTATAAAATTAAATATAGTAAGATATAACAAGCATTAACACACTTTTCTATTACTGGTATACCTCCAAGTAAATCCTACAAATAACTAGTACTAAACCTCCAAGTACTCAAGACAAATTTAGAGCATGAATAAACGGGATCTGGACTTATATCTCATTACAGCAAGTCTGAAACTGGCTCTTATACTTCCTTAATGTCCAGCATAGTTTAACTAATGGTGGTCTTGAATTAAAGTTTGGCTGCATGTGTGTATATAGGTGTACATGTATGAAACGACATTATTGCTATCAAAAGATATTTTACTGGATTTTTCAAGAGGAGTGAAGAACTGCAGGTTGAGGGAGGAATTTTTTTAATTGAAACATGTTAGGCGTCTCATGGTTGTTCAATGAATGAATCCATCATGATAGTGCTGTCTCCAGGGAAACTTTGAAAGCTATTTCCTAGAAACTCAATGAAGATCAATTATCCCCTACCAGTTGCACATGCTATATGTTTAAAGAATGGCAACTGCATGTAATGGAAATAGTGGCAAAGATAGGCTTTTTTCCTCCTTCAGTGTATCAGTCATAGTAATCAGCAGCTTCTTTCTGTGTCCTAATAGATGGATTATGAGGAGAAAGTGCTTTGAATACAAGGAGAGGTGTTGTCTTGCCAACATATATCCCTTTGCGATATGATGTTGAAGTATCTTTACAAAAGGTAGGTCTTTCTCTGTGCCAGCGTGTGATCAAGAGCAATCTCAAAGCAAAGAAGGTCCCTTACTAGCTAGGTTCCTACCACAGAGCAGACTCTCTCTGATGGCTCAGCTGAAAGCTGTGTCTTGGGTTCGCTTAATCAGCAAGCACTGCTAATTGCCAGCAATGGCAAAGCCCAGGGAGATTCAGAGCCCTCCCTTCAGCACTGTAAGAGAAGAAAAGATTTTTACAGGTGAAGGAACAGCATGAACTGCTGCAGAAGTGATTCCTTTAATGATTCATGGATCTAATTATTATTGTTATTAATGATGATACAGTGCTTAGAGCCATTAGTACAAATCTTAAATAAATGCAGGGCAAGCACTTTTTTATAGCCTGGAATTACACAGTCAAAGGGATATTCATAACTAGAAAGCTGCATTATAAAAATATGCATTATGATTGTTATATCAGTTAATTCTGCTGAATTTGTCTCATTTCTGGATTTGCTTATAGATCTTAATTAGCCACTGTGGAATTGAGAGCAAATAAGAGAATACAGAAAACAAATTAAAAGGTTTAGATAAAATCTGTTAAATGATGAGAATGAATTCTGTCACTTATCAAGAATAATAAATTAATTTACTTTAGGTCTTTCACCAGCCAAAGTAGAAAAGCACATTTTAGTCATGCTTAGTTTTCAACATTCAGAGCAAGCTGCCTTTGTATTTGCATGGAAGCAAGTGCCTAAGAATGTATATTCTTATGGAGATGCCATCAACATATACAAGGCAAGGAAGTGGTGGGTTTGGCCATGTCTTACATCCTCTGAAGTAAGGTGGGCAAGCATCTTCAAAACTAATTTGCTTATGTAAAATGCAGACCAGCTTTGCTGCTTTCAGCACTAAAGCGTTACACAGACCACCAAGTAAATATACAGTAATTAGTTCCTTTGAAAGTTTTGGGGTGTTAATGAGAAAAATCCCATCACCAATGAAGACATCAGCAACGTAACTGAAGAAGTGTTCATCCTTGACAGAACTGGAAACCGTTCTCTGTATTTAGGGCACCTATCTGGATATCAGCACCCCCCACCCCAGCCTCCTCACATCCAGTGGAAACAACCAGTCTGAGAGAAAACCCGATAGCCCAAGGGGAACCAGCAGCTGCTGGTACTGCTGGACAAACAGAAACTCAGAGAATGAGTGAGAAGCCTGGAGACCACCCATGCTCTTTGCTTCTGAAATGCCTCAGCCCCCCTGGATGTTAGCTTATAATGTACTTCAACCCCCCCCCACTCCAGAGCTCCACAATAATCTGTCTCTTCTGCTATTTGTTATTATAAATAGTCATAGTTATAGATCACTCATTGCACATACCAAGCCTCATGTTCTTTTTTTTTTTTTTTTAAGTCCTTGGTATTGAGTTACTGAATTTCAGCAGTAGTGGTTGTAGCTGTGACACTGAGGGAGCAGCAGGAATGAAACTTCTCCAAGGCACAGCCTGTTCTCCCCTTCATGTTGCATGGAGCAGATAAAACACACCCCTATATTAGCTGTGCAGGAGAAGGGAGCGCTTTAGCTCCTACAGCCACCCTAGGAAATCTCTGCTTGCACTCAGGATGAGTGGAGAGGATTCACCGGCTCAAGGGCCAGCACAGCCTATCCTGCTTATTGAGTTTGCAGCCTTGTACACAGAATATTTACTGGAAAAAATAGATTATAGAATTTTTGAAACTGTCTTGCACCCTTTTAGAGACTCCAAGTGATGGTGCTGCTGCCTGGGGAACTCACTGGTGCTTAAAAACCTCTGTCACAGGGAAACTTTGGCCTTTTTCATATGCGACTGTCAAACTGCACCTTCTAAAGCACTTGGTCCTGTGATGCCTTCCTGCCTAGTCAGGCAGAGAGGCTGCCTCCTGTCACATGTGTTTTCAACGTCTAAATGTGTAAGGAAGTGATCAAATTACTCCTCAGCTTTCTTTTTGGGTAATCAAATATATGGAATCCTTGTGACATGCAGTACGGTTTTCTAGCCCCCTGGATAATTTTTGTGAAATTTAGACCGTGCAGCAGAAAGCAATTCACATCTTTTAAAACTTGACACTCAGTTAAGATTTTATAATACAAACAAGCAGCCGAAGATGCTTCTCTCTTATTGTGGACTCATCTGTGCTTTGCTACTACCAAATTAAAATCTCTCTGTTCACTGGTGTATTGCCAAAACGTCATAGGTGTGGAATATCCCATTTATTTAGCCTTAGTGTTGCTCATTAGACTTGCTCTCTTTAGGAATTACCCTGCCATAGTTAGTGGTACTAACAAAGATTTGGATTATGCCTCACGTATCGATTTCCAGTCACACCAAGAGGAAATGCATTATTCCACAGGTACTCCCTCTCTTGTGTTACTAATGCAGACTTAGACTCTTGCCTTTTTTACCTGAAAGGTCAGTAATTTAGTAATGTCAGCTAGCTGGCTCTTTTCTTACTAACTCATTAATATAACAAAGGGCAGCTATATAAAGAATGGTTATTATGGAATATATGTTATGCCCATCTGTTACAGTAGGACATCGAGAGCCTAGAGAGAATGATTCATAATTCTGAGGCAATGTCCTACAAATAGTATAGAGCGTGGCGGCAGATGGGAAAAGATGGATCCGAGCAGATGGATCTGGGTGTGGTTCCTGTTGCACACACTGGTTTACACTGGGGCACAGCACTGGGGCTAATTTCCCACCAGCAGGAACAGCCTGCGATGTGGCACTCGGAGCAATCCAAAATAATCCCGCTGAGAAGGCAGGCGGGCTCACAGCGCCGTGTATCCTGGCACGGCTGCACGGGAATACTCAAGGGCAGCATTTTACTCCCAGAATAGTACAGCAGAGTGAGAAACGACGTAACCTGTTCAGGTGTGACTGCTGATGGTGTCTAGGTTAGTTTTGGATTGATTGATGGGGCTTCCCAGATGCCCACAGTTACTAGTCAAAAAAGTCATTCTGCAGTGACTGAGGTGACAAGCACACTGACGGCAGGATGTGCTGTGTGTACCGTATCCTCTCCTGAAACTGTGATTTGTACAGGGATGCCAGAATTTGCATGAAGAAGGTGGCTCTTGGTAATGCTAAAGATTACAGTTAGATTTGCAACACGGTGTTTTCAAAACAATGTAGTAATACTTGAGATACTCCAAAAAAGCAGCCTAACCTAATGAAACCTTTAGCAATGACACTGTTTTGGAAAAGTGAATCACACTGATTAAATACTATTTTGCTATCTAAAATTTGAACTTGCTGTTACGAATATCACAAATGCTACTCATTCTATGAAATAGGATGTAGCCTGGATCTCACCAAAGTCACTAGGAATCTCTCCTCGCAGTCTGATGGGAGCCAGCTTATGCCTTTTGTACACTGATATTGATTTTGGGAAGGAAGTTGCTCCATGAAAAAAACATTTACAAGCTGAGACAAGATGATGAGAAAGAGAAATAAGCAATATACTTACTACGGTTATCATTAATCACTTGTCTAACCTGATTTCTGTTCAATTCACAAATTGGGTTTGAGAAGGGAATATTCCTGATGTACCCTCTGCAGGGGGTTTCGGGCAAAATTCAGTTCTGGGTAATGGTGTAAGCTTCCAGTGAGCTCATTTAATTGAGTCTTTCCACTTGGAACTACATTTTCTTGCTTTCCTTTGATCTGCAGGTGGGAACTATCAGAATTCAGCAAGTATATTTTAATCAATAGCAGGGTTTGGCAATACAAATATGTAAACGGTCATTTTGACAGCCTTCTGGAGCCCTGTGAGGTTATTTCCTCACCACTATATCTGCCTGCAAAGAGACAGCTTGAGGGAAGAGAGAAATACATTTGAAATATGCCAAAAAGATACCTGCGCCCAAAGGATGTCCTCAGAAGCCTGTGTTGAGGCCCAAGGGTACCCTGTGATTTAAGAGGCACAAGTTTGGCGCAGAGTTTGTGCTCTCCTTAGTGCAGGTAGCAAGAGCCCGCTTCTGCCAGGTCCTAAGCATCTATCAGGAGCTCAGCAGCTCTGTTCATGTTAGCACCATGGATCCTGCTCTTCAAAGCTTCTGGATAAGCTATAATTAATGACTTAACAAGATTTCAACGACCTGTCAGGATCTTGGCAAACTGACTTCAGTTGGAGTCTCAGATGCTCAGGACCACTCAGAATTGGCTTGTAATGAAAAACAGCATTGTAAAATGGGCTATATTCAATAATTTTGCACACTGACCATGATAGTATAAGGTTCAAGAGAAGCTCTGAAAGCAGGAGGCAGATGCATGTTGGTTGTATAGTCACATTTTGTACCTTCCTCCCTCTCCCTTCCCTTCAAGAGGATTTTTATAGCTACATTTCCCATTCTGTACCTTCTTCCTTTACACCTATATTATAACCCCCACCGCCCTGAGCTGAAGAAATCAACTGTCTAGCAGCCTTGTCTATTTTAGGAAGTCTAATGATTTACCTATAAACAGAAAGGCACTTGTCTGCAAGGTTCATCATAGTAAGCCTTGTGCTTCTAATAAAATATTGATTTCCTCTCATCCAATAATTTATGTCTTCAATTGGCTTGATCGGGCACCCTGCTATTTTTTCACAAGATACAGCAATCACCCAAAGGTCTTTTTAGAATAAGAATGTGCTTCTGGCTTTTTTTTTTTTTTTTTTAAAGATAGTATATTCATATGCAGCTTTGAACAGAGTGTTATTACAGAGAGATGAATCCCTGCAGGGCAAGTACTGTTGCCATACCCAAGGGAAACACAATTTTATTTTTACACTTAGGCTGAATTAATTTATTGAATTGGTGCACGCCATAGTTAAAGGTCACTATGTACACATAATTTCTAATAGCTGCAACATTTTATGTGAATTGTCAAATGCCAGAGAGAGAAAAATGAAAGCCAGGTTGAAGACAATTGGCTTATTCTGTGCTGAGCTGAAGACTTCTTCAATACCCTCTTTATAAGTACCATCATTGTTTAGCACCTCATACTAGAATTTAATACTTTTCCACAAATAGCTGATAGCAAGGAAGAAATACAATTACCTCAGGACAAAGAGGTTATTTTTGGAACTCTGCATTGTCTGCTTGGCATCAGTTTTCTATAATACTTGATATTAACATGACATACATAACGCGTATATAATTGGACTACTTGCTGCACTGTATTCTGATTTTATTTATATCTTTGCTGCAGGAGGTTTATATCTACATGTGGTGACTGACCAGCACAGACATAGACTTTTTTCTCTGAAAAGCCATTTTCTAGCAGGCTTAGGTGTCTGTGACTGCGCATGTGTGACTGCACGCACCCGGCTCCCCTGCTGACTCTGTGCAGCACGTCCTTAAGGAGAAGAAAAGAGCGTAACAACATCCCAGAACGATGGCATGATAGGAGAGAGGAGAGCATGGGCGCAGCGACGCTGGCCCAGAAGATAAGCCTCTACCTTAATCAAAAGTCCTGTTATGTGGCTTCATATGAATGGCAAGTGCAGCTATTGCTAGTGCTAATTACATCAACAGACAGCTCTGCACAGGATCGGGCCTGTACGGTCCTTTAGTATCTATTTCATTTGTTCGTGTTCTCACAAAACCAGAAATTTCAGATACCTTCCTTATGGAGAAAACCTTCTGGCACGTATTTCCTCATTCTGTCTTGAATGGCATAGACTGAAAATGATTGGAGTGTCTGTTTTTCTTTTGGTGAATTACACAACCACTTGTTCTTGAAAAAAAGATCGTGTTACTGGGAACAGATAATGATAATAACAGCAATAACAATTATGTTGGTAGGAGCTACTGAGAACATTACCAAAATATATTCTGACATTAAAGACTAAACCTGGTTCCAACACATCAAAGACTTCTTGCAGGCACAGAGTCTGAAGTTGAAATTGTGTTTTCCTGCCAGGGATTTATATTCCCAGGAGCTGAACGTACCACTGGTCCTCCTGACCCGTTATCGATTAGTTCTATTTTTGTTGCCGATAAGTGTTGTTGGCATTGTTTACAACTACAGACCATGATAGAGTCAATACTAATTGAGGCAAGAGCATGCATCCTCCCTGCATTCAGCTCTGGCACAAATTGCTATTCCTAGATTGCAAAAGGGAAGGACGAAGGACATTTTTCAAGGTTCTTGAAAGGCAAGTATAAATTGAAGAATTCAAAAAGCCTCTATTTCTTTGTTTTAATTCTTGATTTCCTTACTTTGTCTGAGAGTGTGAAAATGAGTTTAGTCCTTGGCTAGGAATGACAAAGCAATAAAAAAAAATAGTGTGTGCATTTTTAAAGCAAAGGCACGCTTTATGGAAAACACAGATACCAAGGAGTAGATGCTTTAAAACAATCTGAGGACAGACAAATGTGTGGGTACTGAACCATGAGTTATAACTGGATGTTTGCCTCCTCTTCCTCTTGTTTATTGAACTGGCTAGGGGAAATACTGAGTTGCAAGGTTTTTTATTCTCAGAAGACTTTGGTAACTTTAATTAAAGAATGCTTTAGATAAGAGTGATAGTAGGCTATATGCTATCTAACTGTAAGCTGAATATTCAATACTAGCAGTGGGATCTAGAGCTAGAGCCAATACATCTTTCATCTTTGCTACCTACGTGCTCTCCTGTCATGAAAGGAGAAGTTCTGTCATGGCTCAGACAAGTGCTGTCACCACTCGGTATCTGAAGTCACAGTTTGGAAGCAGAACAGGTTAGTGGCAGATGTCACTGATGTGTCACCAGATGAAGCACCCTCGGAAGCGGCAGCTCCTAAGCCTTTCCAAAGCTTCCTGTGAATGTCCTCGCTACTGCCCATAGGAAGTTTTTCAGCTGTGTGTGCAGTGCTGTCCACGTGTCCATCCCACAGCAGCCTGGCTGTCCTTGCAACTGTGCTTCCTTGGCAAGCTGTACTTAGAGGATAAACAAGCAACGATGTGCTGACTCCTGAGGGAGCTGGAAAGGCTTTCTGTGGATCTTGCATCAAGCTCCATGGTCAACAGCTCAGAGAACTTTTAATTAGGTATAGCTCATCTAATCCTTTGAGCACCTCATTGTAATGCTTGCATATCTCTGAACACATTTCAAAGTATATAAATACTTCTTTCCTCATATTACTACTCATATCTGAGAATATGAAGAAAATTTCTTAACAATAGAAGCTGATTATAGATTAGCCAGAGTAATGATAGAAACGTCTTCATGTGGTACTTTTCAAATGAGACTAACAAAAAGACAGTGGGGAACAAATCCGTAGGAGAAAGGGATGATGGAGTCATGTCATTATTATTTAGTGATATTGTAACTCAAGGTCTGAAATGTGCATATTTACTTTTCAATAGTCTAGATGTAGATTTCATATTTATGTGTTAGAAATGCATTATTGACTCCTTAATTGGGTTTTCAAAAACAGAGTTTTTGCCAGTGAATTTAGCTCATGCATAATTAACTTGTACTGGTATCCCCACAACCTGATTTATGGCTGAATTTCTAAAGCATGGTTTCATTTGATATCCTGGCCTTTATTAAATGTCTTTTACCTTAACTACCACTGCAATGATAGATTTCCTAAAAATAGCTTGTGAACTCTGTATCAGTCTTTGCTGAGTCGACAAAACTAGTGGAAGACTCTCAGCCCCAGAAATTTACACTCAGTAGATGGTGCAGGACAAAGAAATTTATTTTTTTATTTGAACTAACACAAACCCATCTCATTCTCTGGCAATTCTTCTTTTTTCTGCCTTTCACTGCAAAGAGGAAAGAGCATCCCGTTTTAAATAGGTAGTAGTTATTCCTGCCCAACATAGCACCCTACAGTCATTCATACTGTGTTTATTCCCATATAATTATTAATATGATGTAAGGGCTCAGCAAGACTCTTCTCATTATCCTTTCCAAATGAGAGCAAAATGAACTAGCGCTGAGCTACCAAGAGCTAGACCAGCGTGTGGGAGAACGGTATGGTGCTAAAAGGTTAAGGATCTGTCCTGCTGGCCCTCTGAGGATGCATTTGACAATTTTCCACCAAGCAGAGTGCTGAGTAGCACCTAGCATTTGCAGGTTGGAAGCTTTCCTGAAATAAAAGCCTGACATGAGCTGATGGAAAGAGCCAGAGCTCCTCATAGCAGCAACAGGAGGCTTCACTATCCAAAGGCCAGCTTCCTAATAGATGTAAAGCTGCCTGGCTCCACTGAAAATGTCTTCTCCTTACACCCAAGATTCTTCATTTTAATTTAAATATGAAAGCAGATTGAGATCTCTAGGCAGGTCTCCTGGCAGACCACAAAACCAATCAAATAATCTTTTTTCTAGTTAAACAGGAAAACAAAAAATTGAACTTAAAGTTTTGTCTCAAATGGGAATGTTTCATTGTGGCTTTGAGTTTTAGAATAGTAACACCTCCAAAATATTAGCAAATTTTATGAAGAGAACATTCTTTCAAATAATCAGGTGTGTGTGTTTTAGAAAACACTGAAAGCAAGCAGTACTCATTTAAAAAATATTTTCTTCTAAATTATTTGGTTTAAACTGATATGAATTCATAAATGTGTTATACTTATCTTTTTTTTTTCTTTAGTAAATATTGCTTTTATTTTGCCTATCTCCAAAAGAAACATGTAAGAAACACCAACAGTTACATTGCTCAAAAAAAAGGTACAAAAACAGGACTTTGGAGAAAGGCAGTTGGACCATACCGGAATCCTTGTAACCAAACTACCGCTAACTGGAACTGCCTGAATTCAGAGATGAACCCACTGACTTTCTGAAAAAGTGTCTCTGAAGGTAGTAGAGGTAGGTGAATGTGGCTCCAGGACCTAGGGACATCCCAAACACGAGAGGATCACAGGTTTCTCACAAACCACTCAATTAAGTCAGTAGTATATCTAAACCTGTACTTTTCTGAGCAAAGCTGATTTATCTGGGTATAGTAATTCCTTGAAATTTAATGTGAATTTAGATCATGGTTATAGTATTCTAAAGTAAGGTAAAGATGTGATGTTTATTCTAATAAATAGCTTTTTATGTTAACACTACGTTTTCCAAGTTACTTCAGTTGCATATTAAGAAGTTCATCAGAGAAGGAACTACTAGGGACAAAAATAACCCAAACAACAAGAAATACAAAAAAGGGGAAAAAAACCCCAGAAGGTTGCAGTAAAAAGGAACCTGGGTTACATGACATCAGTTTATTTTGTCATCGCATGTACATGAGACTTCAGGGTGGTTGGCTCTGTAGTTCATTCTGAATCCTGCTTGTGGCTGTCATTGTGGTAAAAGTGTCTTTCTGACCCAGCCAAAATAATGATACTTAATGAGCTTTTTTTTTTTCCATTCCCCAACAATATGACACTTCTCTGTATTGTGCAGTGGCTCAGAGTTGCTTATGTTAGTAATAAAGATGGGAGGAGGTGAGCAGAAATTATTTTCTAAATATTCTTCTGGACCTATAATGGAGCAAGGTGGAGCAATATAGAATAATGAACTTGGGAAAAAGGCAAAAAAAAATTAAGGGAATTGGTTTTCAAAGACTAATGAAATGGAGGCAGAAGGAAAAGAAAGGAGCCTAACGCTTCATGTTGGATGGACCTGTAAACCTAAACATTTAATTTTTTTCTTTGTTAAATTTAATATTTAAATACATATGATTGAACCAGTGAAATGAGAGCTGAGCTGATGGTGTACTACAGGACATTATTTGAATGTTAGTGGCCAAGTATGTCTGGATGGCAAAAAGAGAAGTACATATAGTTCAACGCAGGGTTTATTAGCTTTACTTCCTTGTTTTACGTGCAGACATTTGCAATGTCTGAGTATCACATTATTGAAATGTCATTTTTTCACATGAATAATATAGCTTAGAATAAAAACCGAGCACACAGGAGCAAAGTTAGTAAATGATGAGAATTTAATTCATTCCATGCTCCTTCCTGAAACGCATAAATCACTTTGACATGAAGACCAAAATTGTTCACAAAGCTTGCTAATTAACAAATATTTTGACTTCTGGGGCTCAGAAAATTCATAGGTGTCACTGAAGTAATGAAAAAAGCTTGTGTAGTTGCTCTTTCTGGTCTTAATACACAGAAAGAAGCAAGGCATGAATATAGCAAAGGACAAAAGAATATCGATTGTGGTTACAGGGAGGAGAAGAAAGTAGTAGCATCAGCGAAAAGTGTAACACCCCTGGTGCACTGGTTTGGGCTCCGATAGAGTTCATTTTCTTCTCAGTACCTTGTATGGTGCTGTGTTTTAGATTTGTGCTGAAAACAATGTTAGTAACAGAGGGACATTTTAGTTATTGCAGAGCAGCACTTACACAGTGCCAAGGCCTTTTCTGCTCCTCACCCTGCCCCACCAGCGAGGGCTGGGAAGCACAAGAGGCTGGGAGGGAATATAGCCAGGACAGCTGTGACCCCAACTGACCAAAGGGATATCCCAGACCATATGATGTCACTCTCAGCAATAAAAGCTGGGGGAAGAAGGTAGCGGGGGGACACACTCAGAATCAAGGCGTTTTGTCTCCCTGATGAACCATTATGCGTGACGGAGCCCTGCTTTCCTGGGGATGGCTGAACACCTGTCCGCTGATGGGGAGTGGTGAATGAATTCCTGATTTTGCTTTGCTTACATGTAGCTTTTGCTTTCCCTATTAAACTGTCTTTATTTCAATCCATGAGTTTTCTCACTGTTTCTCTTCTGATTCTCTCCTTCATCCCAGGTGAGCAAGTGGCTCTGTGAGGCTGAGCTGCCCATCAGGGTTAACCCACGACAGCTGGTAATAAAGTTAACAGGAGGAGCAGGCTAATCCTGGGAAGCAGATATGGTGAATGGAAAGCACCTGAAAAGCTTAAATCTGATGGGAGCTATTGGGATAAAATGGGGAAGAACCAGTACTGCTCAGGACAAGAAGCTGGATAGGGCAGAGATTAAAGTGACGTGGAAGAACATGGCTCTAGTGCAGCAACTGACAGCTCTGATCATTGAGAAAACGCGATCAGGGAAGTGAATTCTGCAAAGAAATAAAAAGGTAAAGTGTGAATCTCTTTGGGGGTGTTATTCAGCAGCACAAAGCGTATTCTGATGTACTTGGAGGCTGACAATAAGAGAGCTGCAGCCTTGGGAACTCATCCGCTATAAATGCCTGAGGAGAGGAGCTGACCCAGCAGCTCTGAGGGAGCACTGGTGGTACCCTGGAACTGGTGCTGGTCCCAAGAACAGAGCTTGGCTAGGACATGAGAAGAAAAAGGCTAGTGGGATGAGTTGGGGAATGAGGGGCTTGTTGGGCTAGAGGCTGAGAGAGCCTGTTTTGTTTAGCGATACAGATGCCTGTTGCTTGTATGTACATGTTTGTACTGAAATAAATACTGGGAAGAAAGGAGGCACAATTAAAAAAAAAAAAGTTGTTAAAAAGAGAAGTGAGCATAAACCAGCAGTTAATAAATCCAGGCTGGAAGAAAGCTCACAAGGATCTGTGTTAGGCCTTTTGTTTTGAGCTCCCCAGTCTGATGATTCACAGCCTGACAGCTCAAGGCAGAGACTGAAAGGCCCATGATGGCTCAGCCCAGCTTCATGGGAACTTGGGGCGCAGTGGCCAGCTCTTTTCCCAGCTTCCTCTTCCTCCTCTATAAGAAGTTAGCTTTTAAACTAGGACCCTTTTTCTGCTCTTCCATGAAGCCTGGCTAAACAGAGCAAAATCGCCACCTAGTGAGGGTAGTCCCTCAGCTCACTCATTTCAGACAGTCTGCTGTAAGTACTATTGTGACAATTGTCTCTAGGTGTTATTTTGCTGCATTTCTTTGAGTGAAAATGCTACAAAAATGCTACATAACACTTTGCAAGAGCAAATCGAGCATTTAAGGAAACACGAATTAGCTGAGGTGACAGGAAAACAGGGATTTTCCAGGAAATAATATGCATCCAAGATCAGGGATTCCTACCATCTTTAAGGTCTGCAATGGGTGTCTTATGCCTCCTGCACCCTTCAAAGGGTTTCCGAGTCCTTGTTTGTGGTTTCTTTGAATGAATTGCTAAAAATAAACAAATTGCATAATTGGCTATAACCCAAAGAAGCATCCAGAAGTTGTTTCACTTTTAATATGTCTGTAATGAATTAAAATGAATGCACAGCAAAGAAAAGATAAACCTACAGGTACCAAGTTAGCAATTCTTTGCAAAGGCTTCCAGTTAAATCCATTTTGCAGGTTCTGCAAAACTTTTCATAGCTAGCAAATAATTCTTGAAGTTTACACTTTTCTATTATTTCTACCCTGACATTCTTTGTGGGTGGCTTCCTGTTACAGTGAAGAAATAAATTAAAGAATGGTAAGCTTTAAAAAAGATCCATAGCAAATCCCTGTTAAGATTTTATTAAAAAATAATGGCATTTAAAACATACTATGTTTTGGATACTTTTTTTCCCCTCCTACATTTAGGCATATAAAATTCTCTTTGTCAAGACTCTTTGTGCAGTGATAAACATAAAACACAAGAAAAAGTACGGGAAAACACACAATAACCTACAGATACAAGAGCTATGACTTTTGACTAACCACATAAAAGACTTCTGAAGAAATCATGAGTATAAATTAGGGTGAGACAGGAAGAGTTGCTTTTTTTCTCAAGTTATTTGCCTTGACTCCCCTTGATAGAGACGGAGCTGTGATACTTACTGCTGATAAATATTTCTAGGTATTTTTGAAACTGCATGTGCCAGGCTTCCCTAAAGTCGAATTTTGAATCTACTAGTGATGTAATAGGGATCAAAAATAAAACTTCAGGCCTGAATTTTTCCTTTCCAAAAGGAGATAATTTTAAATTGCTAACTGCTACTGCCTAAATTTATTTCCTGCTTTCCACAAAAATAAATCATCCTCTAAGTGTGAACGCTAGACTTAGTGATGAAATGTGCTGCTCAAGCAGAACATGGGGAATTACAGCGGCTACAAATTTCAATGGGAGGTTAAACGTTGAGTCATTGGCAATGCTTTCAAAATATGTTGTGGTATCTTACTATTTCTGTTACGTTATGAGGTCCCATAGCGATACGAGGACTGGACTGAGACACTGCATTGTGCAATAAACAGCCATACAGACGTGGAAGGAAGACTGGCACTGATAACATCAAAACATGTGTCCAAGAAATTACATCCTGTATTTCACACACGTCTGGCACTAACTCTGTAACAAATATGAATGCAGTATTCTTTCCCTGCACAACGTCTCAGGATGAAGCTTGTTCTTAGGTTGGTTATGCTATACAGAACCCGCAGTAGCTGACTGAGCTGTCAGACAGTGACAAGTGCTCATTCTCTGCATGCCAGGAAGGAGAGCTCACTTCTGCCTGCATGGGGTTATCATGAACATATCAGCGGTCATCGATAGTTTGACCTTTTCTGGGTTTTTCTGCTGTGCTGCATTCTGAGAAGGAGCAGAAACTTTAGTTTATGGATGATTATTTCTGGTGTTGCACTCCGCGAGGATAAACAAAGAAGATGAGTGAAGCCATGCATTTATTCCCTCATATTCCTGAGAATACAATGAATCTAAGGAATTGTTTCATAGCTATTTGGCACAGTTAGAGTCCCTCTTGCCCTCTAAGAATGGGGGATTTTTACCTTCCTTCCAATTCGGGAGTCCTTGGGCCTCCTAAGGTGAAAAGATACCTCAGTAGATGAGTTGCCATAATACAGCCCACCTTGTGAGACCCTGGAGATGTCATCTGTGAGACCTGGTGCCTCAAACTAGGATACTAGTAGGAACAAGTGGGGTGTCAAGGGAAGGAGAGGAAAACAGTGGGGAAGAGCTGTGTCCTGAGGCCATTGGCTGCCCACTCTCACACCAAGTAACCATCTCTTGTGTGTTGGGATGGACTGCGCAAAGCTGAAGTGGAAGAGACCGTAAGAGGTGTGGAGCCAGGAGGGTGACCTGATGTGGGTGCTGAACTGCTTTGGCACAGTTTTCCATCTGGCACCTAGAAGTAGTCTGTTCAAGGGAAGGATGCACTTTCACTGGAGTTGTCTTTTCCAGCCCTACCTTCTTTCTTTGCGTCCATTGGAGGGGAGCTGCTAATCTCTGCAACTTCCCCAGAGGAGATAATTTTATCAGTTGTGGCTCCTTGGTCCCATCAGCTAATTTCATTTAAGTATGTGAGCCTAAAGGATTCTGCCCACCCTGTGTTTACATGATGAACTGCATTTTCCTTACAGTGTCTCCTCACAGATCTAATTAAGTGTTAAAAGGAAGGAAGCTTTTAAACAGTGAGAAAAGACAGGTAAGGTCAAGATTCTACTACAAATCAAAATAAGGCTTCGGCTGGGATGGAATATAGCACGCATTTGGGGATATTAGGACCAGCTCTTGGGAAAAGGTTGTGAAAGTTCTTGCTTATGATAAGTGAACTCCGGTATCTCATCTGAAAGGCAATGTGCCACATCCAGATGATCTGAAAAACCATAGGGAAAACCATAATAAGGCATGGGCCGCACCCCTATCTTGTTTACTTTACTCTCATAGGTAATGAAGACAAAACTAAATGTGATGTTTACATGTATATTTATATGTGATTGGACACTAGTACAGTATCTGGGTGTGCTTCTACCCAATCTGTCACCACCTCATTTGTTCATCCAGGAACAGATCTTGATTTTACCAGGAAAACAAAACAATGGAAAAGAAAACAATCTTTTGTCCCTGGTATTGAATCTTTAATCAAGTAGTTGCTATAGCAATAACATTTCTCAAAATACTATATTTAAAGTAACAGCTCCTGAGAGCTACCTCAGCTCTTGTGAGATGACATCTTTCTAATTATTTCTTTTTTCAGTTTCTCTTGAGCTCAGTTTCACTTAAAGAAGCCGGGAGTCTGTACTCCTGTCACCAAAATACTCAAAGTTAATTTTAGAAACGGAAAAAAAAAGAGATTGACCTATTTTCTCACTTTTTTTTTTAATTTCAGGTTTTACACTCTGATGACAGTGCCTCTGGGTTGGCACAGGTAAGGATCTGACTGTGTCTTGGGCAGTGTCTTTGTAATTCACCTGGATCAGGCTTTTTACATGTCGCTTGGCACAGGCTTTTCTTTCCTGTTTGGTTTTTGTTGGTGGTGGTTTGCTTTTTTGTTTATGTGTTTTTTTTTTTTTTTTTTCCCAAAGACCCAGCCATGAACAGACTTTATGTCTTTCTAGGATATTACAAAATTTAGGTGAAATATCTTGTTTAATTTATAGCTAAGCAGCCAAAACCTCCCTGTGTCAGCTTAGGCTAGAAATTTATCAGTAACACAGTCATAAAAGGAAAAGCTTTACAACATGCACAAGGTGTTTTGCTCTCCTTCCCCTTATGAGCACCAGAGCATCACTTATCAGATGCCGCCTTGGATCAGCGCAGCCGGGGACGCTGCAGGTGCAGCAGAGTGGGGGCAAGCTGCCACCTTGCAGGGCTCTGGGACCACAAAGAGCTGCCACCTCACGCAGAAGGAAAACCCTGGCAACTGGCAGCCCTGGGCTGTGGGTGCAGCGGAGGCCCCTGCCTCCTGCTGAGCTGGGAGCCACACGCTTTGGTTTCCATCCCCGCAGCCGTCTTCTGCGCAAGCGGATGTGCTGCTTTGGTCACACTCGTCTCAAGGGCCCTAATACTCTCACCCATGTTCTCTCTCTACGCTCTGGTGAGGTGGGGAGCAAATGAACGGTTTCGTCCTTTACCACCTTAAAAATAGAGAACTAGACCGACGGTGACAAGGGATGAAACTGGTAAGTAATATGGAAAGTGGCACATGGCTAAACTGTCTACCAATGCTCCCTTCTTTACTGGCATTAAATTAGGAGCGACACTGCTGAAGATTGTCACTAGACTGATCAGAATTATTTCAGAACTGTCATTTTCCATGAATGGAAACAGGAAGTGGAATATATTACTCTTACAACTCAAATTCACACTTCCCTTTGTGTTTATCAGTGGTTCTGAAGACTACAACCATGAAAGTCAGGACTGATCCCACTGACATTAACAAAACACAGTTGATGTGTAGTTATATCAGAAAAGAATAATGATCTGCATCATGAAGGTGGTGATGCAGGTTGTGGCTAAGATTCCAGGAAAAACAGATTAACTGATGACTGAAACTCCACCAGCTAGGTCACCACAGTCCACTGAAAACCTCCCGACTCACAAAGCTGAACTGTGTCTTTGCTGGACTTTTGGCAGATGAATTCTGCTTTAAGTGAATTACTGACATACAAATTCCCCTCTGCTGCTATTATGCTGACAATACCATTTGCCACTGACATTTCATACCCTGTGGATATTACCATCACAGCCCTGTTAATTATCCATATTCTTATTGTATAGATTGGGAAATGAGATAGAACTACAGTGACTCGCTTAGGCCATATATTAATGCTTTTAGGCACTGTCTGTGAGGAAAATGGAATTTGAATGCATGCATTTCTTCTTGCCACTAAAGAGACATTTGGATTTTATAAACTCTTTTCTGTGAGGAATGCCCTTGCTTTGGGAAGAGTTCTTGTGAATTTGCATTTCTTTTTTGCCTGCAGAGCCATCAGGAATTTTAAGTGGAATATTCAATAACAATAACATACATTGGATTGGAGGTTGGATGAAGACATTTACTTTTTGCTATGCCATTTTTGCATAGTGAAAAATACCTCTCCTGTAACACTGCAATTTTAAAAAGAACATAAATGTTCACTTTCATGTGGTAAATTTGGTACAGCTGGAACAAAAAATTTAGAGAGAGAACAAAAAAAAAGTGTAAATTTTTAGCTATGTAAGAATAACAAGGTAAATGCACAAATGATTGAAGTACAGGATGTTGTAGTCTCTACATCTGAATGTTTCTTCATTTCTTCAGAGAGTTGTGATTTGAAGACAAACACCGAGCATTTCAGAACAATCTAAGGGATTAGGTGCCTATATTTTATTATCCTGAAGTCATAGGACCCTGAAATTATCTGAGGTTTTTTTGTGAAGCCCAGCCTACAGGCCAGCCTTTGTCTATCTTTTCCTTCATCTTGAAGTGCATCTTCAGCAATGCGGGATGGCACTGTAGGAAATGATGCTATGGAAAACATCCACACACTAATGTAAGCTGGCCCAAGCTACAGCTTTCATGAGCATTGGTGGAATGTTAAAAAGTGTAAGATCTCAGGGTCAAATTTTGTGGAAATTAAGCTCTTTGCACAGGGTCGGGGCCCGAAGAGTTTGGCCCTTTACCAAAAGGGTTTGCAGTGTCTTCTCCTGCCTCTTTGGGGTTTGGCTGGCCATGTGGAGTCCAACGCTGACATGGTGCGGCTGTGCCTGGCCTCGCACCTTGCTGATCTTGACCTTGCCTTCCTTACATGGCTTCCCGGCTTGACCTCAGACCTGCCTCATCACTGTGGACTTGTCTGGTGATCACTGAACTGTAGGGCAATGCTGGTTACTGGGCCTGTTCTGTGTGCCTCATTGGGGTCACGGGGGACTGGCCGGCTTCTCAGTGAGGATGCTGCCCAGCTTGCCTGGCTGTCACCCTCAGCTCCTGGCTCCCCGTCCCTTGCAGAGCAGCCAGCTCTCACTACTTCCTGTTGCACAAGTTAAATTTGACTCGGTTTTGTTGCTTAGTTTTAGTTTTCATCATTCTTTATTTGAAAAAAGTAAAAACCCCAATGGAATTAATTTTCCAACCTTTCTAGCATGTGAAAGGTCAAGAAATGAACCACTGAGTTCTTTTTTCCATGAAGTTACAGTGAAGCTTGGTTCCGCTTTTATTCCAGTGCTGCAGTGAAATTTCACATTCTGTTGCTAAATACATAGGCCAGCACAGGGACAAATCTGCGGTGAAGTAACTTGCACTGCTGCTTGCATACTTCTTCCTTCATAACACATAAGAAGGTATTACAGAAAAAAAAACAACAACCAAACCACAAAAAAAACCCCTCAAAACAAAATCCAGCAAATGGCAACAATGAAGGGCAAGAAACATACTATTTTAGAGAGGAAGGCAACAGCCAGAATAGTGACATACACAGTTCATAGGATCACAGGACAATTCTGGTTGGAAAGGACCTCAGGAAGTCTCTAGTCCAACCTTCTGCTCAAAGGAATGTCAGCTATGAGGCCAGACCAGGTTGCTCAGCGCCTTGTTCAGTTGGGTCTTGAAAACCTGTCAGGATGGAGCATCCAGAACATCTTGGTGCAAGCTGCTCCACTGCTTGGCAGTCCTCTGACCCTTCTTGCTTCAAGTTTGGCACATGACTTCTTGTCCTCCTGCGGTGCACTCTTGTGAAGAGCTTGGCTCCATCTTCTCAATACTCTCCTAGCAGGTATTGCAAGGCTGTCATTAGGTCCCCCAAAGTCTTCTCTTCTCCAGGCTGAACAAGCCCAGCTTCCTCAGAGTTTCAAGTTCCCTTCTCGGAATGTGAAATTAATTGAAAGTATAAATAGACACAAACAGGAACTCATGAGGACAATTAAAGTGGCTCTTTGTAATGGAGAGATTTGTTATTTACACACAGAAAGATCTTCTCAGAAGAATTTCCATGTTGCTTGTGATCACTGTATGTTCATCCTTCAAGTATAATGTCAGACCTAGAAGTATTCTAGTGTCCACAACACGGACTTGCTAAAGGGGATTTTTTTGATGGAAAGAAAATATATTTCCCTATGAAAACAGGCAACTACCATAACCAAACATTCTTCCTGGCAACTGAACAAAAGTGAAAAACTTGTGAGAGGAGAAAAAAAAAAAAGACTTTCCATGGTATTTTAACTCTTTTCAGAGGGTCAAGTGTTCACTGCTACCAGGGAACCACGCAGCCATTGCAGGAGCCTGTACAGGAACAGGTGCCTGAATTCACAGCTGTACTTTTCATTTGTGCTAACTTCAGCCCTTTCAAAATTTGGGTTCTTTTGCTGCCAGTCTTATTGTTTGTTGGTACATTTGTGTCCTTTGCTGGTTTGTCAATATTGTTTGTTGGTACATTTGTGTTCTTTGATGGTTTGTCAGTATTGCTTGTTGGTTTGTTGTTTGATTTTTTTTTTTCACAACTGGCCAGTCTGCCTTGGAACCTCCTGCTGAGGCCTCCAGCTTTATATATCTGCTGATAAATGGATATAAACCTTCTTGCTCTATAGACTCTGCAAATGTAACCATACTCCAGATTTCAGTCCTAATAAGCGAGGCTAAAGGCTGGTTCTTTACATTGTGGAGATGTGGAACCTCACCTTTCAATCCTTCCCTTTCCTCCCTGCATACATCAGGAAAAATTTCATCCAAGTTAAACCCCTGGTGGCTATAATTTGGTTCCTTATAGGCACTCGAAGTAATAACTCTTCAACTATCTGAAACCCAATATTGATATTCTAATGAAACCACATGACATATGGTTATACATTAGAACATACATTTTCCAAAGAAAACAAAAGTTGAGAAGCTTAAGAACAGGTAAGTACCTGTCTACATGTGGTAAAGAATTTTAACCAAGGAGAATTTGAGTCATTACTGAAACACATGAACCATCATAGCAGCATAAATTACACCATGAAATTAGAGAGAAGATTTACCATCCTCTCTCTGTCTGCTCCTTTGTGAATCATTTGAATGATTCTCCATGTGTGTGTGTGCTTTGCTTTATTCACTTCTGTCACAGTACTGATTTGCTAAAAAACATCCCTTTGGGGGTTCTTTCCCAGCTAAGCTTTGGGTTTCTACAAAAACTGAAAAACAAATGACTTGGTTAAGAGGACTTCAGCCTTCCTCCATCTGAGTACATGTATGCCCAGCACAGGGGATGGCTGGCAAGCTGTGACAGGAGGCAGTTCTGTGGGGGATCCTCAGTAGTTTTGTCAGCATGTCGTGGTCATCATTCTTGACTGTGCGTTTGTTTGTTGACATTGGTTTATGTACCATGCCCGATTTAAAGATACGTGTTGATGCTCCATTGACTTCATTAACCCTGTAATAAGTTCTTATTAGCTCCAGATACTTAGATTAGTATCTGTGACTTTTGGGGTAATTCCTAGGTACAGACTGGGGAAGAATTTTCCTTTCTTTCCCCTTTAGGTTACCCAATGTTGCTTTGAATGTGCTCACTCAGGCATTTCTGACAGTCTCTATTTCACAGGAAGTTCCGCCCTTTGTAGCGGAACTGTTCAGAGCATGGTGTTTCGCTTGGTCTCTCTCACATTTTCGTAGGCATAAGCAGCTCCTGAACAAATTTAGTATGTCTGTTCGTGCAGTTTCACTCACAAAGCAGTAAAGAATGGGATCGGCAATACAATTCAAACTTGTTAAAGCCTGTGTGATTCTGTAAACCTTATACATGAACTGCAAAACCTGTGGGTCAGTGGTGTGAGGTTCTTTGATGCTGCGAATAAGTAACATAACATGATAAGGAGTGAAGCAAACAATGAAAGTAACTGTGATGTTCAGAATAAGTTTCCTCACTTTTTTCTTTTCTTCATCTTCTGTGGCTTGATTACCTCTCACTACTCGGTAGATCTTATGGTAGCAAAACATGATGATTATCAAAGGGACCAGGTACCCTGAGCATATCCGGAACAAATTTATCCATGCCTGCCACTGTTCCAGGGGGTATTTATCATAGCATAATGTATGATTAGTGGAATTGCAAGGATCATTGAATACTTCTTTGTTCACCAATATGACTGAATTCAAGATGCTTTCCAGAAACCAAACAATTACGCTGACAATCAACGAAAATCTTCTTGTGCGCAAGTGCTGGAGCTTCAAGGGGTGAACTAATGCCAGGTACCTGTCAAGAGAAATGCAAGCGAGGAACGCAGTGCTGGTGTAGAAATTCATATACATAAGGAAGGCAGAAATCTGACAAAGCAAGGCAGAGAGCCTCCAGTTATCTCCATTCCAGGCATAATCAATCCACAAAGGTAGAATCAGAGAGTACAAAAGGTCAGCCAGGGACAGGCTGAAGAGGTAGACTGCTAGCTCATTCTTCTTCCTCACCTGAACGCAAGATGCGTAGAGGGATAGGCAGTTGATGGGAATACTGATGATCATCACAATGCTGTAGACACATGGAAACAAATACTTATCCAGGGTGTGATCATCATGGCACTTAGCAGTGTTGTTCATTGTCCACCCTCAGTAGTATCTTTGGGCTAACTCCAGCCTGGATGCAAGAAAAAACCCTCTGTAGTCTGATGGGTAGTCCTCTGTTAGTTCTTCAGGACCTGGTTGGTAAGATTCCAGCCTTCTGTTACCAAAAAGGAAAAACGTCAGCTATAACATTTTTGTTTGTTTTTTATGGGCTTCTTGATGGGTGTCTTTTTTTTTTTTAGAAGAAAGAAACTGTGTTTGTACGAGACCAAAAGTTTTAAACACTCCTGCATTTTGGAGAGCATAAGAAGAGGAACCCAAATGTCTAAGGTGATCAAGGTCAGTCAGATGCAAGCTTCTAGAGCAGAAGCAGGATGAGTGCACTTTCTATTATACTGGTGAGCAGAATAGGGTTTTGGCCATATGAACATGATAGATTTCTTATCTGCAATAACGTCCTCCCCTCTAAGGAATGGAGAGGCAAGGACAGAAAGACAAGGATTCAAGTACCACTAGATGCTGGGATCTACTCAGAAGAGGAGAATGTGTGGCTGGTATGTCTCCCTGTTGCAAATTACTCCCTTGTCTTGTCGCATCCTCACACTTCCCTACTTCCCCTCCCCTCCTTTGTATGCAATCCCCCAAAAACTTGCCATGAACTATTCCAGCATTACTATTCCAGCAAAGCTCACTAAGTGTCCCAGGAACCCTCATGTGAAACCTGGCAGGCTACTGGGTTCCTGCATGCACAGCAGAATCTGCCAGGGTGTCAGACTCATGTGAGGTTAAGATTCGCTGAGTACAATTTTTCATTTATATTTTTTTCCCTAAGAATTGCAGTTGCCATGCATGAGTTTATAAAATCATTAGCAATTAAGCTTATCCTAGGCACTACCAGGGCTGTGGGTGTCAACAGCATCACCATGAAAATACCAGTAAAATAGCAGCCCTGACTAAAGCAGTGGGACTGGAGGAGTTGCATGTGTGACTGTTAGAAGTGCTTAGAAGAGCTGACCTTTAAGTAAGAAAGGGTGTAAAATCATAGCCACGAGACTGCTGGTACTCACCGATTATACCACAGCTCTGACACTCAGTAATTCTCTCCACCAAAGACGTAATTGTTAAGTTCAGGAAATACGAGAATGGGGACTACTTGCTGTGGTCCAGTTCTACTACCAAACACACTAACTGCTTCACAGACCGCCTCTCTAACTAATAATATCTGCCTGTGATAATTAACCTGTGGTTTGAGCCTAGACGCCAGCAGAGGAGGTGGAAGAGGGTGGAGAGTGAGTAGGTTACAAGATAGCACTGTCTACAACTGCTCCCACACAGGAAACAGTTCAAACTGAAGACAGCTCGGGTGCAGGGCTTTTCCCCTGTCATAGGCAAATTCATTCTGCCTTTTATCAATTTGATGTGTGTAGGTTTGTGGGTTTACCAGAGAAACCCAGGTACGTTAATTGCCTCTGTTGGATCTCTTTTCCATAAAAAACTAACTTTCATGCATATTCAGAGACAAAACTAGTCAAAAAGCACATATTTAATTTTACCAGCCACTGCTTTATTTGATCAAGTTGTCTAACTTTCACAGTTAGAGCTAAATTCATTCACAGGCTTAAAACACAAGGAAAATTCTTGAGAAGGACTTGCCAATTTGGTCCTCTGAGCAGCTTCACTTAGATGATGACTAATTAAAAAACTGCAGTGTCTGTATTTCAGAAAAAAACCCGTAAGAAATCTGCATTTCAGTGTGGTTTAATAAAACCACACAGTAAACAGGTC
>JAOXJK010000040.1:46166126-46181704 GCA_025774025.1 Xenus cinereus | reverse complement strand
GCTATAATTATTGTAGGTTTATTAGCTATGTGAAAGTCCTAGACTGACGAACTGGGGTGCACTTACATATTTTAAAGTTAGTTTTTCATATTACTATGTTTTCTTTCCATTTTAGGCCACATCTAGACTCCTGGTGAACTACCAAGAACCCTATCGCTCCCAGATTTTAGATTATCTGTTCAAGGTAAAGTTGGTTTCAATGCTGCAATAATGTCTAATTTCACGGAAAATTTCTTATTGTGTAATGTTGGAATTACTATAGTATATTCAGTACTACTTGAGATTAGATAAAATCCTATCTTGTAAAACATCTACTTTAATGTTGATTTATATCAGAACCTTACATTTCAGCTGTTGTTTTTAGTATGTTTTTCAGGAGCCCATTTCTTCAAATTACTATGAAAATTCCTTTTATGTTTTCATGATACGTTTTAAAAATAAGTTTTCAACATATTTTGGCATCCATGTGGGTGTAAAGAGGATTAAATTGTTTTTATGGCTAAAATAAGGGGTTTAGCTCTTCCTAGCAATTGCAAGAAGTTGGCCTTTGAGGCAGGTTTTCTTTTGGAGTACAGATAGATTCACATAATGTGAAAACGACTGCACAGACAGCATCATTTTAATAGCGTATCTACTTCAAACTAGTCTCAAGTGCAGTTACTCTAGAAAGGTGTGTGAATGTTACTGGTTTGTAAGATGCTTTAGTAAGCAAGTGTAACCTGTGGAGTTACCCAATTTAATTTATGGTAAGATTATTGCACTGGACAGTAATAACTTGTTTGGCTTTTGGCACTGTAAATTACTCTGCTGGAAGAGGATGTCATGTCACTTTCAAGTAGTGTAATCCAGATGGCTGGAGGGGAATAATTTACTGTCTAGTTTAAAGAATTGGTTGTAAAGAGTAGAGTAAGGCATAAGGGGGATCAAAACCTATGTTTTTTGGAGACTAAAGCTGTGTGTTAAAAATACAAGTTTTCTGAAGGAATCAACAGGCATGTGGTAAAAGACAATCTAGCTGAAAGACCATGATCTTCAAAGAATTTTTGACATATTCTTTCACCAAAACATCTTGAGCTGCCATGAGATACCTGGGAGGGGTATACCTTGCCTCATTCTCCTTGTCTTTTGATGTCATTCAGGTTTCATGATGGAGATGGGACAGCAAATGCATTAAAAGTTTAAAATCAGAAATGTTAGGAAGAAAAATGGTAAATTGGGAATATTTGTTTCTTATTTAAAAACAAATAATAATTTGCTTGGCTTACAAGTTTGGGATTTTTTTTTTGTCTATGCAGCATATTTTTTTAATCAAACTACATTTTCACATCTTAAAACTTCTTTTTGAATGCCAAAATTATACTTGGGTAATGCCATGGAGGAGGTCAGCTCATTAATGGTTATTAAAATAATGATTAGTTGTAAATTCTGGCTTGAGCAACTCCAAAGCCACTAATGGCTGGAAGAACATACTAGGAGTAGGATCACCTGTATGAGCTTGAATTTTATGTTCTGCTCTACCAGTCAGATACTGGGGGAAGAGGATAGTGGACTAGGTGGCCATTTGTTTTCCGGTATGGTTTTTTTTTTTTTCTTTTGCCTGTCTGTTGTTAGCAGGTTATTTCTGACCCATATATATGCTCTTTCACATAAGCAGTGTAATCCTTTAAATGATACATTTTTTACAGAAATATTGACTTCAATAATTTAATTTCAAAAGAAAACGAACTTGACATCTAATAGCATTAAAAATACTGTATTCCTCATACAGCCATTGTCCTACTTTTAGAGCGCTTCAGTATTTTCATGAGCATAACCATTTTAAAATTTGTACAGTTGGAGAGAAGTGTCATTAATGGTGCAAGAGTCAGTGAAACTGACTAAAGCTAAATGTACTATTTATTTTGCTTGATTTCCTTTTGAAGCAGAATTTTGTATAATCTCTCATTGCATCTATAATGGATGTTTAAAAAAAAAGAAAAGTATGGAATTTTTAGCATGCTCAAAATTACACACTTATTTATTGCATTTTTCTTGTTAACAGCAGGATTCTGTTTGTTTTTCTGTCTCTCTTTTTGTAGCCAAATTTTGGTGCTTCTTTGCATATCCTCAAAGTAGAGATTGGAGGTGATGGTCAGTCAACAGGTACGGATTTTGCGTGAGCAGGGCTTAACTTCTTGTTGCAGTGATGCTGTAAGCATCGTGTCCTGCATGTGTCACTTAGCTGAAGCGTGGAGATGCATTCTGTAGTTGCAGAAAAACATAAACAATGAATACTAACTCATAGAAGAGAAATTTGCACTAACATTCTGGAGACAATTCTCTGATATGGTTAATAGGTTGCATTCTAGAACAAACGAGTTCTTCTTCCTTCCTTCCCCCCTCCCCTCAAGATTTAGGAAGCTCTAGTAGCTTTCTGAATTGCAGACCATTTCTCAGAGACCAGTTTTGTAACACAAACTGTAAAACTTTTGTAGGACTAGATAGTTTAGATCTTAAAGGCATGAAAATAAATGCAAAGACAGCTGGCGAGAAGCAGTTTTGTTTCTTTGGTTTAATAAGCTGCTACATTTCACTGGAGTGGCATTGTCTGACAGTAAGCACTGTGTTTTTTTTTGCCTGGCCACAATTGCAAATGAAAATGTCTTGGTGTAATTTGTCTAGCCTACTATATTTTCATGTAGGAGAAACTGTAACCACTTGTGATTGGAAGCTGAGAAGCAGTAACTAAACTACAGTTTATATCTTCCCCTCACCCCCCAAAGTAAGTCTTGGCCACATCAAAAATAGACTTAAAGCAGACTCAATAAATAGAAAGCATGGCATCTGTCTTTGCAGCATTTTATATGTTTTTTTAAATGTCTGTGGAATACTGTTTTCCATTCTGTGGTTTACTTCCCTTAAGAAAAACTAACATGGTGAAAAGTACTATTCTGGGTTTAGGTGCCTGGTATTTGGCCAATAAATTGTTGGTTAGAGGAGAATGGAGTCATCTTCATGCGTGCAAAGACCTTCTCTTCAAAAACTCTTGCTTCTGGCTAAGGAGAATATTAAATACTTGTTTGATGCCTTTCTAGATTTTTAGCAGGAGAACAAATAAGATGCATATGTCTTAACACGCTGGACTGCAGTTCTTTCCTGACCTCAGAGGTGTGATAAGGAGTCTGTTTGAAGTGCGATCAAAAAAAGTCTTAAGTTTGGTCTTTAATTGTTGTTCTATGTCTCTGACAAATAGAACTTCCAAATAGTTAGGTGTTAGTAAGGTAGCAAAGATCAGTCCTATTTTCTGTAATGAAATGTGCTGTGTCAGCAGGCTTCATTAAAAAAATAGTGCCTCATCAGAAGAGATCTCTGAAACAATTAGACATATAGTTTAGCATGAGTAATTGTTGCAATTGTGTGCACAAGTTATTAATTTATTTTTTATGTGTAATGACTTCCCATAGAGCACTGATTCTTTTGCGCTTTTCTAGTTTGTTTAGCTTTGCCTGAGGATTCAGTGCACAGCCTTCAATTCCAAAAACTTCCTGCAGTCAGAGAAGAACATGGAAATTATAAACTGGATCTTTTACTATAAAAATAATTAAAATAAAATCTCTTTCATGTCATTGTAGTTCCTTTCCCTTTTCTCCTTGGTTGCCTTGCACAAAAGAAACAAACTATAAAAAATTATAACCTTTTTTTTGCCTTTTGGTTTATATATAACCCACTTCTACACAAGTTGTTTTGCTTTTTTTTTCCCCTTCTGATCTTGACGCTGTAACCTTCCTAGTGGTTGTTGGGATCAAAATAATCATAACTATAGATTTAGCTGGGGATAGAAAATGTCCAATCACGTTCTGATGTTAAAAGCAGGCATAGTCCCTTAAAACTATTAAGTTTATGCTAAGAATGAAGGGTGGCAAGTCTTGTGTATTCCCTCCAGCTGGTCGTTTTGCTTTGAAATACATACCAAAGAACGTGTGAACCATGTTGGAGTTATGTGCTTGCATACTATGGCAGTGAGCAATACAGAAGACTTATAATGTGTAACAGCGTATGACACAGAAGATAATTGTGAGCTACCTGTCTCTTTCCTTCCTAGATGGCACTGAACCCTCCCATATGCACTATGAAAATGATGAGAACTACTTCCGGGGCTATGAATGGTGGCTGATGAAAGAAGCTAAAAAGAGGAATCCAAAAATTAAACTGATTGGTAAATTGCTTCAAACTTTAGGACTTAAATGCTTTTTTCCCCCATAGCTAAATTACATATCTGACCTTTAATTAGCATAATAATTTTAATGGACATATGATTTTTTATTTTTGCAGTAGACCAAGTAGAATCAGTAGTATTCGGTAAGCTTGCCTTGATGCTTTACTTAAACTTACCATGTTTTACTTTGTTACAGTAGCGTAACATTCTTATGTTGTGCTAGTGCACCGAGTAGCATAGGATCATTTACTTGTATCGAGTAACATGAATGCTTGGATTGTATCGCAGCAATGTACGTAAATGATTTATCATGAAAGGTGAACCAGTCACCCCCTCCACACTGTAGTGGTTCTTGTCTGCTGATTAGTCTTACGAATGTAGCTCAGTTGTAAGAGGACTTCCCTGTCTCTCTGTTTTGATCATGGGTTGTGTGCACTGTGACAGTACAAACATGGAACTCGAGATTTTAATTGAAACACTTCATAAAATGTATTTCCCATGAAACAAGGTAAGAAATCTATCAATTAAAAAGTATCTAAAGCCCCATTCTCCAGGGATCAGGCTTTGCCACATCCAGCCACAAGGCACGACTTGGTGTAGGATTTGCTAGTCAGGTTCTGTTAAATAAGCACCGTCACAAGCAGTAAGCCTACTCTCTATGACTAATTGTGATTATTAATAACCTCTGTCTTCCCTCGCATCAAGCTTTCAACAAAGGAAGGTGGGTTTGTTGTTGAATTAGCCTGTTGTGTCTTGCACAAAGTCAGTTGAAAACTTAGAAGGATCTGGTTAGGTTTATTTGTTATTCTTATTTACTACAAGATCCAGTAAACAGCTGAGACTTGGAAATGCTTTTTCATGATCCTGATCTTTCTTCCTCTGTTATGATCAGATCATCACTCCTGAAATTCATATTCAGGAGATTAACAATTTTTTGGTTTTTGGTATTGATCCCTTGTCTATAACTTCATAAACTTTTGTCCTAAAATGTTTATAATTTAAAACCTATTAGAGCTAATACCACAGAATAATAAGACTGCATGTAGTCGGTTGAATTATCGTTTCAATCATAAAAAAAAAAGCAACTATTAGTATGTTTGATCATGGTTTCTGTTAGAGCATACTAGTCAAATAAGTTACATTACAATGTCTTCACTGGAACTATGTGAATTTGAAGTGCGTATTTACTCCTTCATTTCGGCTAGAACAAATTACAGCTTCCTATTGAAGCTTATGGAGTAATATAGACCAACTGCTTATCTTACTTATTTGTTTTTTTCTCTTTTTCCAGGATTACCTTGGACATTTCCAGGATGGATAGGGAGGGGTGAAAACTGGCCCTATGACTATCCAGATGTCACTGCTTACTATGTTGTTTCTTGGATAGTAGGAGCTAAACAGTATCATGATTTGGACATTGATTATATCGGGGTCAGTAAAGCAAAATCTCCTGTATATTTTATCTATCTTCATTTGTAAAATCTTGGTCTTGTCTATCTGTGATTACTGGAAGAGGGGGATGGGAAGTGAAATTGTTTTGTAATTGCAGTTTTGGCGTTTTCTGTTGCAAGGGGAAAGGCAGAAGTTGTGTTAGTTTACAGTTGTTCTGCAATAATGTCCATTAAAGCAGAACCAGTGCAAAATTGTGCTAGTCTTCTCAATTCTAGAACGAAGTCCTAGAGTACCAGAGAATTTGAGAATTCTAAAATCTGTTTGAGTCTTGGGCTTGTTCTGCCTTGCTTGTTCTGCTTGGATTTCAGCAGTTACCAGCTAACAAAAAGCATTAGTTAAGACAGAGTTTGTGAAAGTCAGCAAACATGACTTCTTGGCATAAAATACAGTCTCTGTTTTGCAGAAGGGCATGTGTTACAGTACATTGTAACTCCTGTATTGTGTTACAGTGCAAGATATGGAAGTAGTGAACAAATGTCTGAGAAAAATGTCATAATTTGGAGATGAGAGAGAAGCAGACAATCAAGAAAAACACTTTTCAAGTTATTATTTGACCAAGATTTCAACTTTTTATTTTTTCTTGTAATTAAGAAAATGTTTGGTTAGGATCCCTCTAAAATCAGTCCTATACTTACTGAAACATTTATTTTGGATTTCTAAGTGTTTTGATATAAGGCAATTGTTTAACTGCAGAAAAGCTGAAAATCACTTCAGCAGTCCAGAGCAAAGCTTCTAAAACTATGGTTCCCATCCCTCAAAGGAAGTCTGACCTTTCTACTGTGATGTGGGAAGGTGTATCTGATGTGTATCTCCTCTGGAATGCATTCCCCTCAATGTTGCTGACTTATTTCAGCTGTGTCAGTCTTGCATTTGGGTAACACAGTGATGCTTCAGCAATTCAATTGGGGGGACAGGGAGAACAACTGCTGTTAATTTTTCTCCTTGCTGTACTACTGGAGTAGAAGGTAAGTTCTGCACTTTACATATTTGAGTAATGTCTGGCTTTTGTGTTGCTACTTCTGAATTCCGTATTTCTAAGAAAAGGGAATTTCTGCTTCTTCAGGAAATGTGGTGACGTTGCATATTGTCTGATTTCTTTGTGGGTATGATCTGCAATGCAGGAAGACAGGTCTGTGAAGGCTTAGAAACTGTCAAAATGATTTTGATGCTGTTCTGATTGTACATTGTTAGCCTTTACTGCACTTCTGGTTGATAGCATGTGTTATATATCATTATTTCCTTTATGATGAAACGAGCCTTTCAGTAAGTAACTTTTTACTTGGCTTATTTCTGTATTCACGTATTAGCACTTACGGAAGGATCTAGAAATATCAAAATCAAATGGACACATCCCACCTGCAAGAAACTCTCTGCTTGTACATGGTCGAGTACGCTACACTTGCAGGGGGATACTTTCACCTTTACTGGTGACTGTGAGTCACAGCATTCATGTTGTGGTTAGGAAAAAAAAGAAAGAAATAAGGTTTCTGACAATGCATTTTTATTGGCCAGGTTATTAGGTAGAAAGGAGGACCAGCATTCCTGCTTTTGAATTTTGAGATGTGTTTAGCTTAAACACTCTTTCCATAAATGATGGAAAATCCAGAGCAACAGAAATGAGATGTTTTGTGTCTGTTTCCTTAAACTGTGCTGGATGTCTCTTGTATTCAAGTATGGATTTAGTCCGTACTTAGGAAGAACTCTAAGTGTAATTGAATGACTCCCTGAAACTGTAGGCAACTGTAACTTATTCTAGCTCTCCTATGTCTGTGTTCATTCATTAGGACCACACCTTGAAGCTGCAATGTGTTTCTCAATAATTTCTCAACAAACTGTAGACCCATTAGTAAAAATGGGGGAACACTGCTACCATTGTAGAGCTCAAGTGGCTCTGGAGTTCTTTTCAGCAAGAAGGCAATCAGTAGACCTTAGAGATAGATAAAAAAGCAGTTACTTGAACTTTCATACAGAATTTTCCTCTGAAGAGCTGATAACAAAACCAACCAGAGCACTTTCCTTTAGCAAACTTAAACAATGGACTTCATTAATGGATTGTATAGTCTTACATATACGTAAATAAAATATTTCATTATGTGTTGACATATCCTGATTTTTCTAAATGGCTTTTTGCTTTTTCTTTACAGATATGGAACGAAAGGGCATTTAGTAGCAAATATATTAAGGTATGTATTTCTTCTTATTTCTCTGATTTGAAATGTTTGTTATCATATGTAAACAACTAACTCTTCAGAATTTGTATTGAAAAGCGACCTTAATCTTGCAACTACTTCACTTACTGAGCTCTGTTTCTTGTAGCTGCAGGCATAGAATGCTAACAGGATCAGATCTCTAGATCTTTTTTTGTGTGTGTCTGAAACTGTTATTTTGAACTTTTACTGTTTCTGTGTATGCTAAATGTGTAGGATCTGTACATGTTAATGGAAGCTCCAGTTGATGTTACTGAAATCATACAAATTCATCATCTTTCTACTGGCCTGGATATAGTTACAAGTCCAAGATCTAGAATTACTTAAAATTCTATAGCAAAGTTCTAGTGGATATAATACCCCTAAATTGTTGCTATAAAACTTCAGGTGCTTATTTTATGGAAAACATAATAAAGGCTCTGTGGTTTTAGTTGTGTCAGTACTTCCTGTTCTAAAAGAATTGAAAGAACACAGTATTTCCCATAACCAACCTTCAGGTATCTCTAATATCTCACACTGCTGTCTGCCCTTGCTGCCCCCCTGCCCTTCTTTGAAAACTCACTTCTGTTTGTTATGTTGAAGTGGAAACTTAAGTACAAGCTTCTGCTTTGTTCATTTCCTTTTTGCTGCTTGGAGGGTAATAAGCTTTACCTCTAGCAACACCTAATAGCATTACCTCTTCTTAAAAGCAAATAAGAGTGAAACTGAGTGTGTAGAAAAACTGCTGATTGTTATTTTTTTCAGATCTCAGCAGGGATTTGATCTCATCTGCTTCAAATTAGTCAACTAGTGGCTATTAGAAAAGTTTCAGTTCTTACAGTTTGTTTACACTGGATGACATTAGTCACATAATTTGTTCTTGGTTGTTTCTCTAGTTACTTTTTCAATGATTAATTTTAGTAGAATGATAACAGGAAATGGCATACAACAGTTAAACTAGACATTGCAGCAAGAGCAAAAAAGTACCTTTCACGAGGCTGGCATATATAAAATTCTGGCTACGCCTGGAAATTGAGAATGCTTTTCTAGAAAATGTTACTTTTTAAAATTACATTTCCTAGAACGTAGAATTAGATGAATGCCCTTGTAGCAGTTTCCTATGATTTGTGCAGTGCTTTGCCTGAGGGACAAAGCTGGCAGGAAGCTCAATGCTGGTTGCATTCCTTGTACAAGGAAAGAGGAATACATTATACCCAGCTTTATGGGCTTCTTGTTAACAAATACGTTAATCAGTCATGTATTTTAAATTGATTTACTGGGTCCACTGCCACCATAGTAACTTAGTTTCCAAATCATAGCACATCTGTGCATAAATTCTGTTATGTATACATCACTCCGCAACTAATTTCGTTAAAGATATTTTCTAGACTGTCTCTTTCATAGGCTGCTAGGCCATTAGTTCCTTTTGGACACAAAGGTTTGGCACTGGAGTCTTTGAGCGACTTTCAAAATCCCTTCTGGAGAAAACACAAATACGCTGAAGTGTGACCCAGTGGGATATCTTGGCATCTATAATCAAGGTGTCTTGTTTCTTTGGGCATGTTGAGTAACAAAACTCAGGTGTAAATGCTTCAGATTTTGCTAGTGAAGCAACTTAAATCCCTGTCTAAACTTGTTCAGTGGGTGTGCTTAGAATCCTCTTAAAATTTCTCATCCCTATGCATGTTCAGCGCAAACCATAGCCTAACTTTTTTCAAAGCTAGGAAACAAGCTTATAAGGTGCTGTCTCTATTAGAAAAACCCCTCAGGAAGCAGAATTTTTCTGGTGTATTTAGCCACAGGCCATGTGGGTTCCAGGCTTTTCTTTTCCAAAAAGAATAGTTGTTCACTAATCGGGTATAGGCTAAGGAGAAATCACTAAGGTTACCAGTAGTCTCCTAAAGGATAATCCTAATCATGGGTAATTTATGCTGGTAGGGTACAAGGGGGAGATGTGTGTGTGGACTTCAATTAGAGATCTGTAGTTGTTCTGTATGTGTTATAGAAGCAACACTAACCACAATTGCTGCAGACTGGAGTGAAACAATGCAAGTAAGATGGAGGATAAATAGTGAGAAATTTTTTTTTTTTTTTGAGCTGCAAGTATTATTTCTTCTCAGACTAGATGTTATCTTGCTTGGAATGCCTATGAGACTGAGCCCTTTGTAAAAACAATCATCAGAGAGAGAAGGCAGATCTTGTTGAAATACTCATTTTATTTCACCACATCACTGATTGGCTCTTCTTTTAAAAACTGGTTTTCTGGCTTTGTGTACATCTTGTAAGAAATTAAAATGTTCTGTTTTGCTCAGTCCTATGTCATGTCACGTGGAGGATTTCTCATCTATTTGTCTTGGCTTCCTAAGGTGGGGAGAATGAATGTGGAGAACAAACTATGGAGTGGAGGTGTGGCATTCTACTTTTTAGCTTTTTAAGTGTTGTTGAAGCCTTTGGCTTCTAGAGCTAAACGTTTAGTTTAAAATTTGATCTTAAAATCACTCAAATATTTGCTGAAAAGCGTCAGCCTTCCCTCTGCTGTACGTAAATCGATACAAGGCTTTTTATTAAACACCCAGTTTACTGTTCTCTCTCACCCTGCAGTCTTGCATAGCATTTATTCTCTAATCAGCACAATTTGCGGTCTGCCATTTCAAAAGAGGTCTATTTACTGAAGTGTGCTGTTGCACACCAGACATTTTCTGTAATGTCTGACAAATACATGACATACGGGAACTATTCCATATATGTTATTATGGAGTGCATTTTGAGTGTCTACAGTTCTGTGTCCTTGGGACTTTTCTTTCAGCTTTCAACTTTCATGGAAGTTCTGCACCCTTTCTAGTGATTTAGTTCTTCTGAACTCTATGTTTAGGCAGTTTTCCTGAATGCCTAGGTAGCTAGAAAGCTTTAAATTGCAAGGACCTTACTGTAAGTATTTCTGCCATTATGAATTTTCCTTCTGGTAAACTTCATACTTCAAAGGATTCAAGCAGCTGAACAGAACTTCATTGATACTTTTCTTCTTCTTAATAAGTTTTGTGTCCTTTAGATCCTTTAGATCAGTGTCATGAACACTTGGACTTGGCTTTGTGTCCTTACTTGTCTACATGTCAAAATATAAATGCTCCCTATTCTTCACAATGCTGGAGGGCTATTACAAGAAATTATTTAAGGATTCATGCCTACTGATCTTCAAATGGTTGGAAAAATCTTTCTTATACATGCATGCATACAGCACATAGTACCTCATTCCTTTATATCCAAGATTGAAAAAAGGACTTTAGACTGTGTGTGGACTGACATCCTTTTTCAGATGCAACTGTATGTGGAAGATGCTGAAAATAATTTTTACTTTTTTTTTGAGTGTTCAGATAAAGCATGTATGTATAATATCATCCCTGTATAAACCTGGTTCATTCTTAACTGTTAGAGCTCGGTATATTTTGCGTGGGTATATTTTGTCTAAGAAGTTCCATAGGAAGATGTGAGAGGCTTATCTTTGACAGTGAAATTATAAGGAGAAGCTGGAAAGACAGAATATGAACTATGTTCTACCAGCATGTTTGAATTCAAAGTTGACTGCCCTCAGTTTTGTTGTAAATATGCAATTCCAGTTTTATGCATTACATTCCTGCAAATTAGTGAGACATATGAGAGCCAAGTAGTGGGAAAACTTAAGTATCAGGCTCTTAAAACATCAAAGATTTTTTTTTTTCTCAGTAAAATAGCCTATGAAAAGAATGTTTAGATGCTCTTCACTTGAAAAGGACAGATGTTTGGCAAAGATTTCTGTTCTTGTGGAGAACTGCATGGTTACAAGGTCTTTTCTATTTTAAAACTTCGGTCCCTGTTTTCTCAATATGCTTTTTCGGGATCAAGTTAACTTTCACTTTTGATCGCTTGTGGAGGTATGTCCACTTCCACATTCCAGCCAGTCATCACTTCTAGGTGAACTTAACGTGACTGACTTCATGATAAATCCATTACTCATATGTAATGAATTATGTGCATGCAATGGATGGAGTCGGTACATTGAGAGTGTCTGAGGGTAGTACATGTATGCACATGGGATGTCAAAAGTAATTCAAGTGATGAGAATCCCATTTTTGTGTAATGACTACCTGAATGTCATAAATAACCCCTTCAGTGTTAGTTGTCATTATAGTTCTCTTTTGAGAAGTGAGAACTTTTCTTAACCATCTTGGTTTGAAGACAAATGCTTCCACCGACAACTCCTACAGTTCTTAAATTGTTTTCAGTCTTAAATTTTCATGTTGCCTGGTTGATGAAGGCTGTACTTTAAGTGGTGTTATCTGTTACTAAGGTACTTCGACAATCTTTGGACAGACTGGGTCTAACGAACATTGGCATCATCGCTGCAGATGGAGATTGGAACGTTTCAAAGGAGATGATAGTTGATCCATATCTTAATGATGCTGTTGAGGTAGTCGGGTAAGTGTGGGAGAAGGTAGAAGTTTTACACATTGCTTATTACTTCATTTCTGTAAGTAAATCTTCGCCTCCGTTTTGAGAAGTCATACATTCTTATTTCATAGTTCTGAGACGTTTCCAGTTTTGTTGCCATCGTGTATGGTGGTGACAGATTACTCTTTCCCATCTCCCTCTCTTCTTTCAGCTTAGTGCATGTCTAAGGTAACCTTACCACTCTTTAGTCATTTCTTTCAAGTGTTCAGTTAGGAGCTATATTTTAGGCTTCTTACCTTAGCACTAGTGAATGGCAAGAGACTTTAGCTAATCTGTATGTCCATCTTCAAAGTCAGAAAAACCGTAGGACTGAATTCTTGGTCTGCAATCAGTTTTAATTTTAGGTGAACTTGAACTTTCACACTGGAACTTACCACTCTGGGGCTTTCCACACTTGAAGCATTCCACATTGCATGTCCTCTGCTTGAGATTTTTCTAGTCAAAAACCTCCTAAAGCTAGGAATTTCTGTTTGTGCACACACAGATGGTGAAGTAGAAGTGAAAACAAGCATCCATAGTCTGTTTTTAAACTAATACAACCATCTCAATTTTAGCAGCTAGGAGTGCCCACTGTTGTAGTTCTAGGAAATGGCAATTTGATTGTTTGCCTGCACTCTTGCTCCATAATACACTTTCCTACTACGGTGCTTCTGTCAACTGGCTTGATACTCTGCTGCTCTTGCTTTCTTGGTAATCTCCGATTTCTCAAAACTGTAAGTAGGTTTTCAAAATTTATAGCATGTTCCCAGTGGAAACAATCTATACACGTATAAATTGTTCACTTGCATTACATTTGTGAACTGTCTTACCTCTGCTAACCTTACTGTGATAAGAACATGCCTGTGGTCCCTAATGTACCATTTTTCCTCATCTATACGTAAAAGGGTGTGATATACTCATAATTTTTTAAACACGTGCATGGTCCAAAGGTCATACCAAGTCAGTTAAGCAGGGATTTTATAATGAAACTGCTTCCGTATGTGCTGAGTTTATGAAAACTGATCACCTGGATGCAGCTGTCTGATAAATACCAATTATAATACCAGTACTGAGTAACTAATTTGGTTTAAAAACTTATGACTTAGCTTAGGCAAGACTTGAACCTCAGTGAATTATAGTGCTTTAGGAAATGTTTTAGTTATGATTTCCATGCTGGTGAATCTTCCAGAATGAGTGCACTGCGCGTTTATGCTTCTTTTTTTTTTACGAGTTTGACAGAATCAAGGCTAGAAGTACTTGTTTTTGTTTGCAGGTTAGGATGATGGGCATTTCTTTCAGATGAAAGTTCTTTTTGTCAGAGGTTTTTCTTGAATGTCATAGGGATTTTTCCCTGAGTCCCCCACCCCTACTGTCAGAAAAAAAAGAGTTGGGAGAGTATTTCCTGTGCAGCAGTGTTGTTATCTATCAAGAAATTAAGGTTAGTACAAAATGAGAACACTATGTTTCTCAGCCAGTGCTGACTTGAAGGCACCAACTACCAAACAGAGTTCTTGATGACCTAGAAAAAGATAATAGTATTTAGTTGTCTGTCCTTCAAATGCTCAAGTTCAGAAAGCTGCTAAGAGTACACTCTATCTGTATGTCTCTTAGATAACTGTGTCTAGTTGTTTGCAAAATCTGCTCGTCAATCTGTTTTCCTAAATAGTCTGAAATTCTTTTCTCAGAAATCCTTCCCTGTACATTGTACTCTTTTTCAAGTATAACCCTCTGTGTGACTTTTTCTTAGTTCTTCTATTTTGAAATAAAATTTATATTGTTTTATTTAAAAATTATCAAGATAATTGAAATGATTTTTTTCTCATCCATTCACAAAAAGTAACTTTTCCATTTCCTGTGTTTCCTTTCATTTTCTTTTTTCCTTTCCTTTCTCTTTCATATCAGGTAATTTTTACATTGATACCGTTGCTCCCTGTGGAGCTTTATCCCTCCCTAAAATACTATTTGCAATCTGATGCATATCTAAGGTAGACTTAAGGTGAAGTTTATATGTTCGTTTTTCCCCCTCAATATTTCCTGTCTGCTGGCTTGTGATTTGAAAGATAGAGGACTTCATATTTTCTCATGAGAACAAAGGCTGCCCAGCTACTAACATTCAGTGTGTTTCACTGGTTGAAGGAGTGGTCTTCTTGAGCATATTGCTTGCCATCATTTCATATTAATGAGTTCCAGTACTTGCCATTGAAAGCAGGAATCTTGTTAGAACTGCTACTAAATCAAATTGCTTACCCAGTATTCCTAAAGTGCTTGAAAATGGGAAAAATAATTCTAATGTAGTTAACTCAAGTCTTAAACTGTGTTATATTATGCTTCCTTATTTTGTTTGCAAGACCATCTTCACTACAGTCTTCCTGTGCTATTTTGATGGGTGCTATTTCTGTGTGTGTATAGTATATATTCATATTAATTTTCTCCCAGGATGTATTATGGCTCAGAAGTACATCTTTTGTTAGATATGGATTTTGTTTGCTGTGTTTAACAAAGCTCTATTTGTCAAGTCTTTGCTAAAGGCCTTTATGCCAATACACAATTAGACTTGAATATATTCCACAATATTCTTTTTTTTTCCTGGTGTTTATCTAGAAGTAGACAAAGTGAAACATGATTTTTCCGTAGTTCTCAATGATTTAAGTTATCTTTCACTTGTAAGCCATTACAGTAGACAGTTAGTGCATGTTAGGTGGTTAGAAAAAATCTGCCTTCATCAATTTTTATTTACCAGACAGCACAAATCATATTTTATTTCTAGTTGATGTAGCATGAGTCTTTTCTAATACAATGATCAAATAACAGAAAAAAATCAGTTTGTTTTTTTTTTTCCTGTCTCCTAGTGTCTCTTACTTAAAAATCATGGTAATTCTTAATGAACAAAGACATATTTAAGAACTATTTGTCAATGACTGTGGCTTTTATATAAGGGGTTCTTGTTCTGTTGATTTTCATAGTTAATATAGTTGCAACTTGAGAGGAATCATTAGTCTTACGATCCAGGAATGCTTTCTCGGCTCATCAGAAAGAGCAAGTTCACTTCACTGTTATTTGCTCTTTCTGAGGTAGAAAACATTTGCTGTAAGAGAGAAAAATGAATTGACTATACTAAACTGGTGCAAGAAAAAAGATTATTTATAGAAAATCCCGTCTTCTGGATTAATTTTATGATATTGCAACAGGCTGTTTGTGCCATGATTTTAAACAGGATTTTTGTATTACACAGTTCAAAGCACAATCTGTAACTGATCTTAAGCCATAATGTTTATTTCAAT
>JAOXJK010000040.1:46152484-46166097 GCA_025774025.1 Xenus cinereus | reverse complement strand
TTACCTTAATCATGAACTTGTGGGAATATTGGAGGTGTCTTATTTCTGGGGATGTTATCTGTAATTTGAATTATTGACTAACTTGGTTTGCACAGGACCTTGGGAAGTCATCTGGTTGAACCTCTCTGCATCAAGCAAGTGAGATTACATTGTGGTGCTGAGGTTTATTCAGCTTTAGTATCTTCACAACCCCTTTGGGCAACGTATTCTGTGCGTTAGAGCACACTCACGCTCTTTTTCTTTTTTTTCCTTCTAAGTTCTTATATGTAACTGAATTTTTCATCAGTTCACAGCCTGTACTGTTGCGAGGGGTTATTGTGTCCCAGGTGTAGGACTTGCTGTTTTCACCTGTTGAACTTGACAAGGTTCCTGTCAGCCTGTTTTTTCTAGTCTGTTAATTCCATCTAAATAACAGCCCTTCTGTGCAGTAATAACCGGTTGTGTAGGCCAGCCCTGGTAGGCAGCTCAGCCCCACACGGCCACTTGTTCACTCTTCCCTAACGGGGTAGGGGTGAGAATCAGAAGGGTCAAAGTGAGAAAAAATGTGGGTTGAGAAAAAGTTTAAAAGGGAAAGAAAAATCTGTGTGTGTGAGCAAAGCAAAATGAGAACTTCCTGAGTTTTATTAAAGACATCAAACAATACTGGCCCTAATATCAGCCTCTGGGGACATCGCTAGCAATCTGCATCCTGGTTGGTGAGAGACTTTGCTGAAGTCAGGTTGTATGACATCTAGTGATTTCACCTTGCCTGCACAGGTAGTCATCTTGTTGTAGAAAGCAAACGTGTTTGTCAGATATAATTTGCTGTTGGTAAATCCATGCTGCTGTTCCCAGACATTTTCCTGTCCTTCCTATGCTTGGAAATGGCTTCCAGAAGACTTGCTCTATAACCTTCCTGCGGAGCGAGGCTAGAGTGATGGACTTAGAGCTTCTCAGCTTCATTGAAGATGGGCATTAAAACTGTTTTTCTCTGTTCATGAGGAACCTCTCCTTATCGCTACATACTTTAGCCTTTGTATGTATGTTAAGTCTGCGAACCAAATACTGCCTTACTCTAATGCAAGATGTAGCAGGAAAATACTGTGCAGAAGTAATACTAACATTGTGTTCAGTTCTCACACAGTTCTCAAGACTTTGGGGCAGGAAATCTTGGTGTTTTAGGCTATGGTCAGACTGCACATAAGCAAGATCAGAGTCTGATCTGTGGAAAAAAAAGTCTTGCAGCACTGCTTCCTGCAGGTGGTGTTCCCTGTTAGAGAAGATTATATATGGTAGAAATACACAGGCTGATTTGAAGATAGGCATTTGATGTTATCTGAATTTACAAGTACAGCACATGCTGTTTTGGGGACCTCTGGACTTCAAGAACTACATTGTTAGACTCGGTCTTATGTGACATTTTAGATTTGTTTCATTGAGGCCTTAAAATGTCTCTAGGGAAGTGTACAGTGGTTGCAGTTTTAAAACTTGAAATAAAATGGAGCTGAGTAGTAAGGTGTGTGTGTCGGTGTTTTTCTCATTTCTTGTTTCGTTTGTGTTTAGGAAGAACCAATCTCATTTGTGTTGCTTCACTGTTAAACTGAAGTAGTTGATTAGCAAGGATAACAGGGGGAATCAATTCCTTTTCTTAATTGAATGTTTACTGTGCTTTCACAAGGTTTTTTTTAAGTTACAGTTCAGTTATCCTTGCCCTGCATGTGGTCCTTGAAGCTTAACCCTCAGTGTTGTAACATCTAAGTGGCTGATCTGCAAATAGAGTATCTTGCATGAAATGTGATATGCTTTATCTGCAGATTTGTGTGTGTAAGAAAATAAACCAGATGTTTTTCATTTTTCGTTTTGTCATGTGCTTTGGGGTTTGGCATGGTAGAAGACAAAGGTGTCCTTCTTAACAAGTACTTTGTACTCGACAATCTATTACATCTTGTTTTATGTAACAGTTTTTTCCTGAGTGAAAACAAGAATTGGAACATGATTTGTTTTGAAATATGTTCAAATAGTTCTGAAGAAGATGCTGCCTTTCTCGATACAATTTTTTAACAATTTGAAAAACTTTTTTATTTCTCCCTTCTCTCTGTTCTTTGCTTTCTTCTTTTTTTTTTTTTTTTTTCCAAAGCTGTTGAGATACACATTGGATAAGCACGGTCTGCAGCAGGTGAGGATCATAGCCAGCGATAGACTGTGGGAGCCCATTTCCTTTGTCTTGCTGCTTGACTCTGAGCTCCACGGAGTGGTCGATGTCATTGGGTAGGGGGTTCTCTCTTTTTTTCTTTCTTGGTGGTTTGTTTATAGTTTGTTTTCATCTTGCCTATTTATAACTAGCACAGCCAAAGCTTCACCTCTCTATACCGTTACTGGCAATGAAAAGACTGATGCTATAGTATTTCTTACTAACCCACATCAAATGATCTTGGCTGTTTTTCTGGTGACAGGCTTAACCCTTTAATTGAATTGTGAGTTTCCTATCACATGGAAGATTCCTATTGGCTGTGGCTGCACTTTTGATGAATTGAAGGTTTTTTTGGACAACCTTGTTTATTCTGAGAGTTGTTTTGGTGCCTGTATTTGGCATGCAAAAAACTCTTTAGCTTTAGAGCTTTGTGTACAGCCTTGTATTACTGACTTCTGCTGGTCTGTTACAGAAATGGGCATGATCCAGAAATGAATTGGTGCTGTGGTTCTTTTTGTTTTAGTTACAATAATGTCTTGATTCTTAGTGCCCATTTTGTTTTGATGGGAAGATTTTGTTTGGAAAGCATGTAACCAGCAGACTTGTTTTTCTAGTTCTGGGTTTCATCATATAATGCTAATATTTTACAAAAGTAGTAGACTAAATGTGAGATTGATTATTGACTTGTCGGCCGAATGGATATATGTGTAAGACTTGTTCATTAACTTTTCTTTTTGTAGTAGCTCTAAATTTTAATTATTAGATTCCATAAACTTGCCTGACCTAATCACGTGCTTCAAATGTGGCTGTTCCTTGCTTCGAGTCCTTTTCATTCATTTTTATAGAATGAAGAAGAAGAGGGTGTATCTATACCCTCCAAATACAGATACGCAGTCAATGTCCCCTTCAAATCAATCCCTCCTGCCATTATGAACAACAAAAAACATCCTGGCAGTTTTTTGCCAGTAGAGTCTTGGATCATTTGTGGATCATCAAATGAAAGCAATTGTGAACTCACTCTGGTTGCATGCAAAGCCACCCTGATCCCAATGTAGTGAACATGCTTCCTGTCTGGCTTCTGACAGCTACAAGTACGTATCCTGAGTCAGTTCCTGAAGCTCAAGGCTTTTTACACTGTCTTATTAAGCTGTAGTTGCTTAACTCTTTGCAAATGTGAGTTTTATGGGAGATGAAATACTCTCTTGTGTAATAGATAATGAGTTGGCTACTGGACATCTAGTGGTGCACATCTCATCGTGGTATCTTGAAAAAAAAATTGTTGGCTTTCTTTTTTATTTCAAAAGTTTTTCAGATGGCCAGGATTTTTTTTCACGAATGCACATAAAATCAATTTTGGACTTGGTAACATAATTTGTGATCTGTGAGGTCTCTCATCAGAAAAGCTGGATGGGAGATTAAAGCTGCTGCTTTTGTTTTAATTTGCACTGCTAGGATCCAGGCTTCATCTGCAAGATACTTTAATGGCTAGAAATTAGAGGGAACGCTGAAGACACGCTGTAAAACCATTGTTAGATGTTCACCCACATAGGAATGACACAGATCACCAAAGCTCTTTATAATGTGCTATTTCCAAACAGCTTTTCACAGCTATTACGGTTGCATCAATTTTACCAGTGAAATGAAATATAATGAATTATAAGCAGGTATTTCTCCTACTTTGAACATATTTAAATTACACTGAAGCTCTTGAAAGCAGTGTTTTTCACAGATAGGCTCGTAAATTCCACACTAGTACTTTAGATGTGCTACTTGTAACACAGTTAAACCAGTTAAATTTTTACAATCTGTACAGTTAGAGACCAAACTATTCCGACTCTACATGTTGAAAATTTACCACCCTCTATCCCCCCTCACTCTTCCTGCTATTAATTGAAAGAGAATAGGGAGTGTTCAGAAAGTGTCAGTGGGTTTAGGAGTAACAACTTTCATTTTCACCTTCTATAAATCTAGTATGCCATTAGGTGACATTTCAGTCTTTTTGGTTACAAGTATCTGTGTTCTTAATCAGCTCTGTTCTAAACACATTTGGCTGAATGTGTCACAGGAAACCAGACCTTTTAAAGAAATTTGATATTATGCCCAAATTAACAACCTAAGAAAAACAAGATGATGTTGTGACGTTACTCCATGATGGAATCATGCTGTGGTGTCTGTAGAGTGGGAATGCAAACCGTCCCGAGTCCTTCCCAGGCCTGTGTGCTGACACAGAATCAGAAGTAGGAAAACCAGTGTTGTTAGTTGATGATTTCTGTTTTCCAGAGGTGTTTTTGAGAACTAGACTTCGAGGTTTTTACAGGTAGTGCTTTCCCGCAAAGCTTCACTGTAGTGTATTATATAGGCTGGTCTTTTTTAAGATTTATTTTATTTCTATGGCTTTGTACTGATGTGTGAAAGAAAAATGGTGGGAAAACCTGCTATTTCTATCCTTGTTTTCTCCTTTGGGCCATTGCTATATGTAAAACAGAAAATAACATGAAGTCTTTTGTTTGCTGTTGTTTAACAAAGTTATCCAAATGAAGTTACTGTGGGCAATTGTGCAAAGCAGCATTTGAAATCCATAAGTAGAACAACTTTTCTTAATTGATATTATATTCTTAATATATCTGATTTAGTTTAGCTGCCCTACACAGGCAACTGTGTGGTGTGTTTTGGGTTTTTTTTTGCCATTGGAGTTACATTGCTTCATTATCTGCTGTATAAAATACATTCAATCTCATAATAGTTAATATTTTAAAAACACTTTGTTACCACTTTAAAGCTAGAGGCCCTAATGATGAACCAACCATCTGCTGGTTCCAGAGAGACTGAAAGAAGGAACAATGAAAATATTTTTTAATAAATGACAGTGGTTTGAAGAATTCAAACACTGATAGCAATAGCTTTTGGTAAATTCTTCTCTTGCAGTGACAAGAGCTTTAAACTTATGTGTCACTTCTGTTGTAATTCTGTTCCTACTACTTTCATTACCTTTTCTCCACCAAGCTCCATTCTTTTTCCCCCATTCATGATACACATGATTTTTTCCTCTCTGTTTGAAATGGTCTTCTGTTATAGTGTGTCTGACTGCTCTTTTGAGCAGAGAATCCAAAATCCCACTGTTTCTGCTGAAGCATCACTTCTGTAAGAATGATGCATAAAATCTACTCCATGTCATCTTTTCAGGCAGCAAGAAAGGTAGCTGTTTAGGTATTTGTGATTTTTTTTTCTTGAAATATTAATCAGGATGCTCAAGTCTCTCCAAATAGTAGTCAATTAGTTGACCAATTAGTTGACCAATTATTTCCCGAGGGTAATTGGAGTATAGTCACTCCTTTGTAGGAGTTTTCATTTTCAGTGAGATAAAAAGGTTGTTTTCACTACTGAAGGAGCAGAGCATGCTGTTCTGGACACAGCTAATCTCCTGTCCTTTGCTGCACACCTTTTGTTAGTTGTTGAGGCTGTAGGGTGGCACAAGACATCTAAAGAGGGCTGTAGCATGATCTATTGTTTTCTTTAAATATAAATCGCATAGAGTTCAACAAATCCAGCACATACTGTGTGTGAAAGCCTTCACTGTAATCTGATAGCAAATGTTTATTTTGTGCATTTGGGTGGGTCTTCTTAAAGTATACACTCTACAGTGTTATTAAAAGTTTAAAAAAAATATTTATGCACTTAATTTTTTAGGAAGCTAGTTTTTGTATGGAATAGGAGTTACACGCTCTTTAGTCATGTCCTACTTTTTAAGGACTAATCTAGATATTAATGAAAGTAAAACAAAACCCCTTGGTTAACAGCAGTGTTAAGTGAAAAGCAAATACAGTGTAAGTTGTGTTCATTAACAGTAGAAATTGCATCAAAGAGCAGATAAAAACTGTTAATTTCTCAGTTGATGGTGAAACTGTTTTACTTGGTTGCATACCGATGGGACAAAACAAGAACGTTGTGTGTGGGCTTTGAGTGAAACATAGCTGTCAATAAAGATACACTGAAAGAGAACCTGTTTCTTCTCCCTGTAACTTTAATCCTATTTATCATCCCTATTTTTCCCAATTTATTTCCATAGCTTTAGCTTTTAGCTGCTGTTTCTACTTCCAGGCTTTGATTTTTGTTTTTGTGATATGTGCTGTTTCTTTTTGAAATGTGTGTAGGGCTCACTATCCTGGAACAAAAACGGTGCCAAATGCATTGCTGACTAAGAAGAAACTGTGGTCTTCAGAAGATTACAGTACATTCAATGATGAAGTAGGTGCAGGCTGCTGGGCTCGGATCCTCAACCAGAACTACGTGAATGGAAACATGACCTCGTAAGTGCTGTGCACTGTTGCTTGCCTTCACTACTTCGTGTGTAAGAATTGTTTCAGGTACTATATAACACATCCATCTACTATGGTAACATGGCAGGTAAACTGAAACTCTCTCCACTGTCAGTCTGAATTCAAGTATAGTAAGGTACGAAGTTTACTGTCTTTGCCTCTTTCTGGGGCAGAAGCCCCACAAGTTTTAATATATTCTTGAGATTCCGCAGTATCCCATGGCTTATGCAGATGAGTTGAGATGCCTTTGAGACTCTGATGGTATTTGTTAAGAAGGGAATGTTCTTAAGAAGAACTAAAACACGAAAAACCTTGGAGGAAAATAACAATAAAGCTAATTTATCTGTATTTTTCTTAGTGTTTTTATCAAGTTGTTTGTCTTCAGTAGACAAAGTAGGTATGGGTGTCATTATCTAGTTTTTTTGTACAACTTCTTTCTCAGACTCCATTCTAAACCTTGCTGCAGACTTTTGATATGTGTACTGTTTCCTGTGCATTTTCTTTCTGTACTGAAATCTGGAAGAAAGCTGGTCTATTTATTGGGAAATCACATAACTTGCAGTTTTTAGAGGAGAATAGAAAACACACTTCGATGTTTCCAGTGCAATGACTACTAATCTGAAAGAAAAAAAAAATCTGACTAAAAAAAATGTAGACATCAAGATGTAAGCGTAATTGTTCAAAGCTTTCTAGTTTTTATGTAACTTCCTTGTGGAACAATAAAGAAAAATGTTTTTTGTCTGAAACGCTTGAAATGGAGCACAGCACAAAATACCTGGATACTTGTAAAGGGCAGTTTCTTGAGTCACATGGTTTCTATGATTCTCTGTCTGCTCTGCAATCTGAAATTTTCTAACAGATAAATATTTCCTATGTGAATTCCTGACCATTCCAGTTACCTCTTGACTCTCAGGTGCTTTAATAACTTACTTTGGGATCTTTCTTTTCCCATTTTTTTTTGTTGTTTTGATAAGCCCTTTGTAATTATATATGCCCCAATTGTTTAGCAACCTGACAGCAAGACCTAAATACAATTCTATTGTATTTAGAAATGATTGTGGAATAATTCCAAGTCCATATATCAAATATTGACATTATCTGGCTTTTATATTGTAAATCAACTTCCTGCTGAAAGGCAGCTTATCTTTCTTGCTAAGGTTGTGTCCTTTGAACGTGAGTTCCCTACGTTCCTTCTGTACGTTTGAAATTCTGCAGAACAAGTTCAATATGAGCAAGTTGTTGAGTTTACAACTCAAGAGTTCTTTATTTTATGAGCAACTTTTGTAGGATTTCAGGATCTTTTCTGGAATGCCTATATAGTGTGATAAATCTGTGGCAACGATTTCAGAATATGAGGCCTTTGCACTTATCTGTATGCAGTGGCAGAAGAGCATGCCAGCTTTTGCTTTCTACATAACTGCTTTATTAAGCTGAATTTCCATACTTATGGTGCACAGGTCTTAAGTTTAAGGTCCTAGCAGAAGATTTTCAGTGAAGACCAAATCAAAAGACCTGAAGTAATTAACCTTGTCAGCTGCTTGACATGGCAACAACTCCTAGAGGATAGCAAGTTAGTGTTGTTACCTGTTCATTATTTATATAGATAATGGAAGTATTTTTTTTTTCCAGTGGTACTTCCACTGTCTCACCCCTCCATCCCCACCAAAAAAAAATAATAAATTGCCAGCAGCAACAAGCAGCCAAACAAAAAAAACCCCAAACCCACCTCAACAAAAAGCTGTAAACCTCTATAACTTAATTTTTTCTCCTTCAAAACAGGAAGAAAGGTAAATGTGAACGCAGTTGTTAATCCTCAGTGCACATTTCCTAAGAGGATCTCAATACTGAAAGTTGATTTGTTTTGTTTTTCTCTCCTGTTTGTGGTTTTTTTATTTATTTTCTCCTTTAGCTAAAAAGATATTTTGGGGGGTGTTTGCTGCAGAAAAGAAGCATAAATTCTTGTACCAAGTTCATCTAATACTACCCATATGAATGAAGCAAGCAAACCTGTTTTTCTTCCAGAACCATTGCATGGAACTTGGTGGCTAGTTACTATGAAGAGTTGCCCTTTGGTCGATGTGGATTAATGACAGCACAAGAGCCATGGAGTGGCCACTACAAAGTAGAAGCTCCTATCTGGATTACAGGTAAAAAGTTTGTGGGTAAAAGTGTGATGGTCTAACACAGAGCATAACTGTACTTATTCAGTGTTTTTATGTTTATTATTTTTTGTGGAAAGTTCTGTGAATACTTTGAAGAAGAAAAAAAAAAACTCCTTTCAATAGAAAGCAGAAAGATCTAGTAGCAAGGGAAATCTTAGTACTTGATCATTAGATACAGCATAATTAAGTAAACTACTGCCTTCTATAACTGTTACTATTAAAGTATTTTGATCTGAAGGGCCCATAAAGGTTAAAAAGGTTAACGTACTTTCCTAGTTTCTGTCTTTTTTTTGTAATCCTTAATAGACATTTGATACCTCTCCATTTGAGAAAATGGAACAAAGAACCTCTGTATTCTTGTCCTGCTTGAGATTCTTGGCTTGTGTAAGTCAGCATTTCCTTGTGCTTGGGAAAAGGGGACTACGTTCTATGGACACACGTATTCACTGCCTACTCTGTAGTCCTTTAATATTTTACTGTCTTTGCCACAGTTCAGTAGAGCAGGTAGCATATGCAAAGCTATACAGGAATAACATGGCAAATGCTTGCACTTTGCATGTTCTTCTGGTAGTTACCTGTATATGTAAAAACATTAAAACACTGGCCATACTGTCATATGAACAGTTCAGAGCAACTGAGCAGTTGTTCTGTCTTCATGTTGCTCAGGATTTTCATGATCTAGGTCATATTCTTCTTTGGTACTCTCTTACGTGCTGAAAACCTTACTTATTTAGTTATTCCTCATGGAGATATCCATCTATGCTTTCTCTGGCTCAACTCTTTATTTAAAAAAAAAAAAAAGGGAAGAAAAAAAAGACATTTGGGAAAATCCAAACCGTGATGAATATTCATATTGAATGTACGTGATGGAGTTACATAGTGATGCAGTAATTTTTTCTTCCTGTTTAAGTAATCGCTATCATTTTAGCTTGGTCTGCCACGGAGACGATGTTTTTAATTGTGCATTAGTCTAATTCTTTAATCTTTCTTCTCTAGGTAGAATTTGTTTTGGGAGTTCCATGACTTGCTTCCCAAAACCAAGTTTTTTGTTGTGTAAGAACGTATAAGAGAGAAATTAATTCAGAGTACAAATTATAGTATTTTTTTATTAAGACTTAATTATTTTCCTCTGATTATTGTTCTGTTTTGTCTCAGCACACACAACGCAATTTACTCAGCCAGGCTGGTCATACTTGCAAGTGGATGGACACTTAGAAGGAGGTGGGAGTTTTGTAGCTCTGACAGATGGCCTAGGAAACCTTACCATCATCATTGAAACTATGGTATGTGCATCAGCAATTCCAATGGACTAGAAAAGATAAAGGGAATGTTTTGTTATAAGAACCTGTTTGATTTACGTAGTTCAGCATCTATGGGCATGTTCGTCCTTTTTTCCTATCTAAACTTTGAGTGTAGTTGAATCTTCCTGGAGACAAATTTCTATATCATCTTTTTATCGCTGATTAGCTTTAATTTGATGACACCCTCTGTGAGGAAATTAAATCGTGCTTTTTTTTAAGCAGTATTCAAAACACAAGTATTAAGCCAGTATAATTGCAGTTATTAAGAGAACAGTGAAACAATTAAAAATCGATCCTATGTTGCTTTTTTAATTTCAGTTTATGCAATATGTTTTTTATGAACATTGCCATGTGATGGCAGTAACGTATGTTCCTTTTGTTACATTTTATTTTTTTCTTTAGACTCATAATCACTCTCAGTGTATCAGGCCTCCTCTGCCTCATTTCAGTGTGAAACCTCAGAGAGCAACTTTCTACCTCAAAGGGTCATTTGTAAGTAGACCTTGAGTACATTTGATCAGTCTTGTAAAATGAATTCGGATATGATTAAAATCTGTAACTAATGTAGTTGATGCACCATAGTATTGCAGAGGTTTGGAGATCTGTAAACAAAGTACTTTGCTCAAAAATGAGTATCAAAGAACCAGTAACTAAACTAAAGGTCTCATTAAAGCAAAATTAGCAGGAGATTATTTCAGCCTGGTTGCTCCTAGGCAGAGAGTTTGTATCAAAGGGATACCATTGTTGGTAGTAGAGAAGCTAAAGATTGCATGTATGACTGCAATGTTTTCTGTCTTTATAAGCAGCATTACTGCATGTTAGGACATACAATCTATAAAAAGATAAGTCATATGTAATGGTTAGCTGAATAGAGTGGCCTCTAATGTGATCAACAGCTCTAAAATACTGAAAATTAGACACCCTTAGAGGACTGATATTTCTCAAGGTGAATATTCAAATTTTTTGTTGTTGTTTGTTGTGTTTTGTTTTTTTAATAAATTTTATATTGTGTTTGATTGTAGTATATGGTGGAAGCCCTTCAAGTGTGGCATTCTAGACTTGGGTTTGAATCCGGAAACTCTAGTCTTTTCCAGCAACTCCATCCTGTTAAGGTAAGTTGATGAGTTTTGATTACAGTCTGCAATTTCAGGCGTTTCTTCCACTTTTGCTGGAACCCCTGGACTATTTTTATTAGCTCCATTTGATTACATTTTTACTAGCTCTATACAAGCTTACCTGGAGTAATAAAGAGTTTGGGGGAAGGGGGTTTTCAGAATAGCTCAGAGATACTAAATGCTGAGGCAAGAAGATGCGATTTTTGTCTTAAATCGGGACTTTAGGGACCTCCTTTAATTCAGGAATTGAATGCTTCGTTATTTACCTATTTGATTTTTGCAGCTTGAGCTTTCTTTTAATTCCAGGTGTGGAAAGGAAGTTTTTCTTTAGATCTAGACATAGATGAAGTCTACACTTTAACCACACTCAAGACAGGGCGGAAATGTGGTTGCCCAGAGCCTCCCCCACCTCAGCCCTTTCCTTCAAGTTACAAAGATGATTTCAATATTCGTAAGTCAGAATTCTCTTATCCAAAAGCTTAATTAACACGCAGATATATTCTTAATATAGAAAGGCAATAACAATTATGTAATTTAAGCCCTCTAATGGAAGCGACATGAAGTAATCTGCTTTATTTTTCTTTATTTATACCTGCTTCTCCAACAATTTACACCTATATACTTAACTTGCAGTGAGATGTATTTAATTCTGTGTTTTTAGCTGGGTAGTCACTAGCAGTTTTAAAGTTCTCGATGCAAATTGTACAGCTCATAAATATAGTGAAGTAGTTTTTGGAAGGAAGATAGGAAAGAAGGTAATTTACTTTGTTCATTATTTTTGCAAAGACTGGGGTCTGCTTAAAAACTAAAATCACCTTGCAGCTCCCAAAACTTCATCTTTGGAGACTGTGCTTTGATAGAGTAAGTCAAAATTCTGCAGAATATTTTCAGACGAAATTTCTGAAGAGTACACAGAAAGAAAATAATGTTTTGGTCTTGATACATGTTTTATTTTCTGAACAGGTAATCCTCCTTTCAGTGAAGCCCCGAATTTTGCGGATCAGACAGGTGTATTTGAATACTTCATAAATGCTTCTGACCCAGGAGATCATGTGTTCACACTCCGCCAGGTGGTGGTTCAGCGACCCATCACTTGGGTTTCTGATGCAGACCAGACCATTAGTCTCATAGGAAATTTTAAGTGGTATGTAAATACTATTTTCTAGTGACATCTGGGGAAATGTCCTCCTTACCAGTCTGAATTACAATCAGTTAATCTGTTTCAAGCTTCATTTCTCTTAGACAGAGGGCTTTTGCATTCAGACTCTCTGTAGACATGTAGAAATGATCACTTAAAAGGACTTCCAAAAGTCATTGAGCCCTGCTCAGGGCTCTTGCCAACTCTAAGAGATAACTGTGTCTTTGTCTAAATGAGTCTTAAAACCATTCAAGGATCCACGACATCTCTTGTTAGCTGGGCCAACTGCTGCACTGTCTTAAAATTTTTTTTTCCCTATGGATACATTTGTTCAAGCTGGTTTTTCAGAATAATGGATCTGGGTTGGCATTCTAGAAAGACCAAGTCAAAATCCTAATTCAAAGTGTGCACTGAGTTTCAGTGCATTTTTAAATGGAACAAAAAAATTGTTTCAGTTTAAATTGCCTAATTATGAGTTGTCTTGCTTGATTGTTAGTGATTTTGATCAATCTTGAATCAATGAAATAGTCTGGGAGTTAAGTCAGTTATATTTGTTGTAGACTGCCATCTTCTGAGCAGTTCCCAGAATTGTGTGAATTTGATCCAATTGTTGCTTAAAACAGTTTTATTTCTGGGTAAATGTAACTGAGGTTGATGTGAGTATGGTTATGATTGCGATTTCTAGGGGCTATAATGATGGTAATGTGGAATCAAGCATATTTTAGCATACTGTTTATTTAAAATCAAAAAGCATTTTGGAAAGAACCTGTTAACTAATTGGTTTAGTGATAGTAAGTAACCATAACACGCTAAATCTTTTTCTTCTATTGGGAAGTCTACCTTAAATTCTTAGATATATTCTTTAAAATAGCCATTTGGTCAGATTTTTTGGACTTTGATTGGATCGTTGACCTCCCCCAGTGCTTTCTCAGAACATGCTTCACGCTTCTAATTTCTGGCCTGGACAAGTGATGGAATCACTTTTGCTCTGAAGCCTGGAAGAATATCACCATCTTGTAGCTGGAGGTTGTTCTTCAGTTACCCGATGTTTTCTTCTGCAGTCATCTGTTAAACAAAGTCTCGTGTTCCCCCTTGAATCAACTTTCCCTTGTTACTAGATCATATTCAGTGATTCCTATAACAACTACGCAGGATGTATTCTTAAATTACTGTACTGAGATCCTAAAAACTTCCTATTATTTCATTTTCATCCAAATTCTTTCTGAATTTACATCTTTTTTTCAGAACCAAACTTGTTTCCTGAATATTCAGTTGATTGTTTTAAGTTTTACTGACCTGTAACTTTTCATAGTGATAGTCTTCAATTTCAGGCCCTCTGATGTGTTTGCTTCATCCTCAGTTTAAAGCTCATGTTTTCAACCATTAGTGCATACTAATGAAATACTGAACC
>JAOXJK010000040.1:46123427-46135174 GCA_025774025.1 Xenus cinereus | reverse complement strand
TGTCGGTGTTAGGTTGATGGTTGGACTCGATGATCTGAAAGGTCCCTTCCAACCAAGGCAATTCTATGATTCTATGACTAGATGTGACAGCGAACGAGAAAGGCGTCCCAGGAGCTTTTTTACAGCGTACAGCTGCAAGATTGTTAGTTCCTCTCACTTTGGGGTTTTCTGAGGTGTGGGACTCTATTTTCTCCTTTAGTTTTAAGATATCGATAGCTTGAGCAGCTGTAAGGGGCATGTGAGAAAGCAGCAGCATATTTGCACTGGTATAGGAATTGTCATCCAGCTTACCCTTGAGGAGACAAGGAGAGTCAGCAGCCCTGTAAACAATTGGAGATCACAGAGAGCACGTTGGAAACTGGAACTGGGTGACATTGGGGTGATTGAGAAACTTATGAAAACAAAGGGTTCAACAATGAGAAAGCAGAGAGGAAGGGTGGGTTTGGCCATTATCAAGTGTCTCAGAACAGCATAATCAGAAATATGGGAGAGGTAAATGACCAGTGATTACTGGGAAAGCAATTCACTCCCTCATGCCAGGTTTTCAAAAGCTTTATGTGGCGTAGGTTAACTGCCAGCTATTTGCTTTCACTCTGAATTGAGCCCCAGACTTCCTGAGGTGATGTCCTTCCCTGTCCCTCACAGGCCGCCAATGTCAGACAGCTCAACCCTGGGCATAAGCATGGGCCAGCTCAGCTCGGCCTCTCTGGTAACACCTTGCTCAAAGAAATCCTTATTTGTGGGTTCACAGTTGGGTTTTTTTCTGTGCCCTTTGCATTGCCCCAGAAAGGGCCTACCCAGATGTGTGTAGGGACTGGGAAGCAGAAAGACTTCGTGGAATTTAAAATAAGGATACAAGACCCTGAAACGAAAACATATTGCTATGCCTTGCCTCCTGGAAAGCAAAGTGAGAAATGTTTCTGATTTGAAGGGGTTTTTAGCAATACCCAGAGGAGGTGTGAAACTGAAGTGGGGACTGTTCTTCTTTAGTCCTGCTTTTATGTAGGGCATCCATGAGGTTCACTTCTCTAAAGGGTGGATACGTCATTTGTATGGTGAAGAGAAAGCGCAAGGCAGGGAACTCGGTGCTTATTTGTCTTAAGTGCCTCTTACGACCAGCATTTCATATGAGTTTCTGCTGAAGAAGAAGATAATGTTTTCTGTGGGAGTGTCATGCCCCTCTGTGTAATGAGAGGGAACATCTTTGAAGAACTACAGAAATTTTGCTTATTGGTTTATACCCTTAATACTGTCTGTGTAATTTTTTTTGTCCATTTTCTTGATGAAATTCCTATGAGTGTTGCTGGTTATCTTTACAGGTCCTTGTGTGTACTGGGCTCTCTGGGTTATGGCTCTTACTTGTAGTCCGCTATGACAGAACGTGATCTTCAGGAACATCTCCGGATTTCATTTTGCCTTTCCTTGCTGTAACTTCAGCTTCTTGTGCAAAAATGAGAAAGAAACCTTTCCATGAGCTGTTAGGGGACTGAAATGTGACCATGAAACTTTGATATGTTTTTCTTTTCACCCACAGTACTTTGAAGGCAAATTGCTTAACAAAAGGTGTGCTTGGATAAGTGAAGATACAGGAAAATGGAACAGAGATCCCAAGATATTGTATGGCCTGTAGAGGATAATGGTTATTTACAAGTATCTTTGGAGCAGTTGAATTATATGGCCCTGTCTTGGCCAGCAAGATAACACCAGGACGACTTGTGTTTTGTGTAGTCAGTGCAGGGATGCAGCTTGGCAGCCTGTTAGCAAAGTTTTGAGTCATTTTGAAAAGATCTTGTGGGTTATTTGGTGAGTCACTTTACTTAATACAGAACCTTTAGCTCCTGAGAGAGAAGGAAGAGCCTAGACGAGCCGCTGTTGTAAATCTGCACTTGCCAGTTGCTGGCAAGAGCTCCTCTTTCTGCCTTCCTCATTCGTGATGACAAACCACGTCAGGTAGGCACTTGGGCTGCTTTGTGCTGTAATACATAGTACAAAGTAGTAAAGTTAAAGACTTCTAGTAACAGAGCTGAGCTATAGTCTGATGCCTCAGAGAGCCATACATAATGCTCGGCAAGAGCAGAGTCTTCTCCTGAGAGCTTTGATGTGTAAATTGCCACATCAAATGGAGGGCTCATGCCAGTCTAGACCACGGGAGTAAAGCAGGGTACCTGGGAATAGCTGCATGAGGAGCAACCCTCCGTTAGTTATAAGATGTTTTAAATGAGGGAATGGTCCTAGCTTCCAGAGGGAGTGAAGATAAGGAATTGATGACCTTCAGCTGGAGCTGTGGGTAGTTAGCCCTTCTGCAGATCAGATCCATGAAGGTTTCTGATTAGACTTCATTTGCCCAGTCTGTCCTTACAACTCACTTGGTGAGCAGACACAAAGGCTACTCATATGATTAAGGAAGTTTAGGAGGTAGGATTTCATCTTCAGACCAAGGGGATAGAATGCCACCATCTTGATTTGCTGTGGCTTTTGGTACTGCTGATATCCCTGTAGAGTGATAGGCCAAACACAGAAGTGTTGTCAACCTATTGGTAGACTTCTAATACTGAAGAAAAGAAACGCTGTGTACCTGGAATTGGGTTGTTTGTGAATTACTGAAGAATTATCCAGTCTTGACACCACTCCTGGAGTTGAGATTTTGTAGTCTTTTGCCACTGACGTGAGTTTCTTGTATATGAGATTCCCCGTCTGTAAAATGGTGTGCCAGAAATGTTATTCCATTTTTCCAGCCTTGAAATCTATTAATAAAAATGCTATCACAAATGAAAAAAGTATGATTATAACACAGACAGCAAATACAAGAATTGCAGCTCTTGCCTTTTAAAAATCCCCACCTCCACCCCCACCCCTGGAAATAATAGCTTGCGTTATAGGAAGTCAGCATCATGTAGTGGAATTTACCCTGGAGAACTGGAATACTAAAACTCCAACTGTAGTTAGGTGATGGCAATGCAACAGCTGAGAAAGGAAAGATCAGTTACTTAGCACACAAAAATGGCTTAAGCTGAGCTCTGGACACTGGGACCTGCTTCAGGCAGAGAATTGTGGCCAAGACCTAAGAGGCATTGGTCTGTTGTGTAAAGTATGCCTAAATATTTAACTTCATTTGGATGAATGCAATGATAAGGCTTCTTTTTAATATTTTATTTATTCACCTTTTTATAACTGTTATAGAAAAATACAATTTCCATCCTGTGTCAAAAGATGTCTTTGGTATGGGAAAAAATGAATCTTGGAAAATTCTGGGGTAAAATTCCACTTGGAGAGAACAATAGCAACACAGCTCTCATTTTTTCCAAGTTTCTGTCAAGGCAGCCAGATCTCTGGAAAAAGTGAGGAGGCTGAGGAAACAAGAATCAGCTTCTCAGAAATGAATTATGATGTTTAACAAGTACCTGATGGGGTAGCAAAGGGATAACAGTGCATTCCTTGGGTTGTTTTCAAAATGACATCTGCAAGAGCAGAGGAAGACCCACTAACGGGCAACTTTCAAAGTCATCTCGTTGCCGCAGCATCCTCTTGAGTATAATACAGGGTACCTGTCACCTTTGCCTGTGGTTGGAATGGGAGGGGAAAGGATATCAAGGCAATGACATATTTTGTCATGGTTATAATAAAAAAGGAGTTTATCATTTGCAGTGAAATTCTAGCTTCAGTGACCTCTTTCTTTGAGCTCCATTGATTCCATACAGATCTGGATTTTAATTCTAGGGGAATTCAAATTGAGAAGCCACACTAGATCCATTATGTTCACAAAAAAATTGCAAACGCAAGATAAGAGGTCTAATAACTTTCCTGGATTTGTTCCTCGAGGAGCATAAGAACTTCAAAAGGAGAGTTTTCCAGTATCATCCTTCCTTGAATGCACTTGATGCACCTGGCAAGTGTCCTTGTCTTGGGTTCAACCAAAACCACCAAAACATGTGACTTCAAGTTTGACTTCAGTGCTTCCTATGCGTATTTCATGGCTTATAGTAGGTAAGGGCAGCCCTTCCTAATGCCGATTTTAAAAGGATCTAACACCATTCCAAAGCAGATCACGATTTTTCAGATAGAGGAAAGAAGAGTTCACAATTCAGAGCAACACACAGCCTGTCAGACAGGTTGGTGGGTCTGAGTTTGAAATAAAAAGATTCAGACCCCAGTTCTCTCTATTTAGTCCTGGAAATTAAAGTGGCAGTCTGTTTTTCCCTCATGTTGAGGATGTTTGCTATTTGAGGGGGGACGAGGAGGGGAGGAGGGTGCACATGAGGGTTCAGTTTGGTCTCAGCCTCATCTCATGGTGCTTTACAATTACTGTCAGATGAGTTATGGTATTTGAGATGAGCCGTTGTAAAAACATATGTATGTTCTTAGCTTGCTACAAATTTTAGTAATTTAATGATGCCTGAGACAGCTCCAGCATAGAGAAGACACCCTATTAAAAACAGTAAATCAAGCTCTGCAAGCATGATAGCTGAATTGGAGTTTGAGCTATTCCATTGTCTTTACATTCTGCTTCTTTCCTGATATGTACACACACAGACATATAAACTATTTACATTTATAGCTTTGCAATTCAGCCACAGTACATTTTAAGAAAACAGCACAAATTCTGAGATCTTCCCAACATTGGACCAGCTATCACCAATAATGCTACTTTTGCTTGATGAAATCTTCCTCAGTACATTCTTTCTTGTCCAAACTGAACATCTTCATAAAATACATTTTGAAGCATCTTGTAGAAAGACTAAAAACATGGCCAGTGACAAAATCTGTTTCCCATTTACCATTCTCTGATGTGGGGGGAAGTAGTAGGGGGGAAAACCTCATTTTTTTTTCTGGTTGTGCACTGAATGATTCTAGCAGTATCCACATCCCGATAGAGTGGACAAGGGAGAAATCTCAGCAAAGGCACCGTGGCGTGAGAAGCCATCTTAGACTGTGCTTAACCCTAAATTCTAGTTTCTTCTATGGAATATGAATTTTAAACGCCAATCCCAGTTCACTCTGACAGATGAGATTTAACAGAGGGGCTCTCTGGATGAGAGATTCGTACCCATATTATCTCCGGCTTCAGAACATGCTCAGTAGCTACTTCCTCTCCTCCTGCGTTCAACTTCTTGTGTTCTTTTTGCATCTCAGACTATGGGTACACAAAGTCCTTCCATCTTTTGCCTTTCAATTACACAAGGCAACACTGCTTAAAATTCCAGAGGCCAGTCTTTCACATTCCATTAGACCCTAGGAAGTCAATAAATGTCACAGAAATGTTGGATTATTTATGTATTTATTAGTTCTATGCTACATTTCTGAGAAGGCCTTGTGGCATTTGGTCATCACATCCGTTGAAGACATAACACAGGGTAACTGCACTGTAAATATATCAAAAGAATTTTGACGTTTCCCACAGTATGATAGGTATGTATCGTTCTTGAGACATTATTGTGTTGAAAAAGCACTTCCCTCTTCATAATTTCCTTTGCCAAATGACTTGCTCAGCTCTCTCTTTCTTTTTTTTCTTTGTGTGCCTTTTTAAGGATCCGTAAGCAAATGTTTAGTGCAAGAAGGAGCCAGGCTGGTCTTAGACTTCGGGTATTTCACACAAGAATTTTTCTTTGAATCAGTTCCAAGTTGTGAGTGCTCCTTCATAACATATACAAAGAGAAGAATCTCATCAGGATGATGCTTAAGCCCATCGGTAGGATTCAGGTAAAGATTTATGGCTGTAGCATTGGTGATGGTGTCTTTCTAGCTGCACAGTTTGTACCCTGTCATGAATCGCGCTCCCTGCTGACGCTGTTTGGCCAGGCATACTCTGTCACCCAGCTCTGGCTGGTTACAGGTAGGGTCAGCACCGTCTACCTCATTGCACTTGAATCAAGTAGTGCAGACAGCAGCTTTCTCTTAAATCTGGATGTCCCACCCACAGATGTGACAAGCACTTCTATTGTCTCCCACAGCTTCAACAGCCTTTGAAATAGAAATTATTTGTAGATGTTACAGAACCTAACCCTGGTGCTGGGGGATCCTAGGGGCTCCCCTCTCCCCCTCCTGCCCCCCATCCCCACGACTTCTGTGTGCCCTTTGTTTTGACCATGGGCTGTATTTTAGAGTTCAGCTGAATTTGGCTTATGGGTTGTCTTTCAATTTGCATGGGAAAGGCAGACTAACACGTTCTCTGTTAGTGATGTGAATTATGGTCTAGTCTGGTAAATGACATGGAAAGACAGATCCTATAGCTTTCATAGTCTGCACTAAACCTTCAGATCAGTGTGACAAAGAAGGGACTGTGCAGAAACAGAAATATGTGGTGTGCATAGCATAAAAAGCCACTGTTCACAGCTTTGCAACAAACAGAAAGATAGGAGTCACGTATAGCATGCTCGTGCTGGACTTGAAAAGACTGGCCAAGGACACTGCTTGCTAATTCTTTTCCTTTAATGAAAAGCTAATAAGTGATTTTTATTATCTTGGCAGTGGAGACCGCTTTCTAAGTTTTATCTGCATTCAGTAAACATCCCGATATGTGGCCTGTCATCCATAAAGGGACCAAAGGTTGTGGATTCAAACCAGTAATTCATGAGTATTCAAACACTTCAAACACGTTGTGCTCAGACTACTGTCTTCTGAAATGTAGTGTCTGCTGCGGTGTGATAGTTAAAGCTGGTAAACTGGTAATGCTCTTTTAATGAAGGCTAATCACTTCTCTTTATGACTAATCTGCCAATTGGCCCTGTTTTCTCTATGCATTTGTCCATTGATCTGTTTATGTGAACAGCTTTTGCTTTGTTATTTACAAATTATTCTATCACTATGCTCTTCTCCTTATCGAAAGTGCTGACAGCTGAGTGGACAAGATGTTGGTTTTGATCACATAATCGATGACCAGATCATTTATGCCTAACAAGAAGTAAATCAAAGGCCTTTCAAAATGGTCCCATGGACATTACTGGCCATTGGCATTTGTGGCAGCATGTTTATTCTCCACAATCACTTGTGTGCACAAATACATTATTTGTGGCTACTTGCTAAAGTAATAGGAAAAACTGATATCATGCCAGAAGTGAAGAAATTTCTACTAATGCTTTATTGTTGTTCCGTATTATTTTTAAGGCTTCTGGACAGGTGTTGGTTGCTTTGCAGGCCAGGCAGGGATATAAGAACAGATTGCCCAGATGATTCTGCAATAAGACATAGTGTAAATAACATCTGGGTCAGAAAGGAAGAGAACTGTAAAGGGGGATAAAGGTTACCTCTAAGATATTAGATTCAGGTAGCTCCACAGCTTGATGGCTCATTCACTTGGATGCAGACGCATTCACCTAAGTGTGCATAAAGTCTTATTACTTTTTAATGTGTCAGTTTAGGACTAAGCCCAAGAATTCTAAGGTTAATTATTAGTATTTTTCATTACTGTAGATAATAAATAAAATGGCTGCCAATGTCATTGGGGTACCATTTTACTGAGTATGAAGGTGGAGTTCTATAGAATCTGCAGGGGGGTGATAATTTTTGGCAACACAGGTCTGCAGTCAACTGGGAAAGGAGTTTATTACTGACAGAATTTTTATTATGCTGGCTGTAAGTTTATTAAGCACTATACTGTGTAATTTCTGTCAGCATATTGTATCATTTTCTGAGTCATATAATAATATTGCTTTGAACTTCTACAGTGCCTTCCATCTCTGTAGCTCCCTAAAAAGTTATACCCATGTTAATTGCCATGGCACCTCTGAGAGACAAAGAAATATTCTCCTTCTCTTGGGATAATCAGTATTACGTTTAGCAGTGAAAGTGAAGTAAAATGAAAGGCTCAAAATAAAGCTGAAAGTTTATTGGGGCTGGGCTTACAAATGGAGGAACATCTTATGTTCTAGCTGTTAAACTGACAGGTCTCAAAGCAGCTGGTCTTGGCCACAGGCTTCCTGCGCGACTGTTAGTAAATCCCTCTTGTCTCAGTTCTGCAGATGTGATTGTATTTCCTACTCCTAAGCTTTGTCTTGGCTTTTGTAGGAACCAGTTCTTTGGGGCAATATGGTTTCTGGAGTGTGCTCTGCTCAATGAGGGTGGCTGGATTCTACAGACCACTATGGTAGTTACCAAAAAAACCCTCTCAAAATAACAATGTATCTTAACAAATAACAGGAGTATCTTTTTTTTTTTTTTTCCCAAAACAGTGATGGTAAGACTTTCCCTGTAGAGTACAGCAGGATCATAATTCCTCCTGTAATTTCTGATTGAGTCAGCTGAGGGTGGAACCAAGTGTCTTTAATTATCTCAACAAATGCCCAGAGCACCAGCACCTGGGGACCCTGAGCCCATCAGTCTTCATAAGCCAGCTAGAAGTTGGACAGGAAACCTCTGATGGAAACTCAGGACAGGCCACTGAGCTGGAGGTTTCTCTCACTGGCCCATGGATCAGCTAAAGGTATGCAATGATGTTAGGATGCATGATGCCTTTTGGATGTGGTGTGAGATAAGGCTTGATTATTTGTAACACTTAATTAGGCAGCGTCAGGCTTTGCCAAAGTAAGGCTCTGAGCCCTGTAACCTGTAATAACATGCACTGTGCTCTGTCTGACTGCACTGGTTCTTCATTACTGGTAATATCTTCTGCGTTGCTGTCCCTCTTGCGGTGTGGCTGTGTTTCAGTGGTGGGTTTAATGAGCAGGACCTATTTCATACAGGGTACTGGGACCAGACCACAGACAGCTATAATACACACTGACTGCTTTGTGGTGATTCATTCTGAACTACAGAAACAGCCCACCTGCTTCAGGACAAAGCAATCTCGCTTGCTCTTCAAGGCAGAGCAGGTGACTCAGCACAGAGTGAAAAAAAAAAATAAGGTCCTCTTCTGCATCCATTTTATCCTGTTGCTATAGCACCTACAAGCAAAGTTTCTGTAGAAGAGAACTAGGTCTTTCCAGCCCAGAGCAGTAGATCTATTAGTCACTACCTTGACTCTCCCACATGAATGTCCTGGCTCTTTGCCTGGGATGCACAAGTATGGGTGAGGGCTCTCAACTTTGTTGCCTGTCCCTCCCAAGTAAGCATTTCTCATGCCTGTGGAGCCTTGCACTCCTGCTACAGAGACAAGAAATAAGAGGATTAGTGTCTGACTTCTGCTTACCATAGGGTTCTTTAAACCACTGCCCCCCTGTAGACATAAATCCCAGAAAACATGTATTCCTTTCTTCCCTCTTCTAAACCACTTCAACCTTTGTAACAGGCTTAGAGCTGTAAACTTCACAGCAGGACGAGTTCTGTGCAGGCACAACTTGCTCTGAGCAGGTCAGCAGATACCCATCTTACAAGAGGGTCACTGACACCCTTGTGTTTATTATTTAGTCAGAACTATAAGAGTGAGTTGCAGAATTAGGTTTATCCTCTTTTTCATATCTTTCTCAGAGGACAGAAACACCCCAAAAGGCTTTTATCAAGAAAAAAAAAAGGTAGGGCAGGCGGTGGTTCTCTACACTTATTTTCCACCTCTGTTGATGCTGGGAATGTTAAGATTAGGTTTTCTAGTGTGGTTGGAGATTTCCTTGGAGGGCTAAGGAAGGGATGAACAGGGCTTGAGCAGTCCTAATTGAAGAGGCAAGGTCTGGTTCTCTAATGAAGAGTTCTTCATTTTCAGGGTTTTGACTTCCAAGACACCCTCTTTTACACAACCAGAGCAGCCAGAAGCTGCTGTTCTGCTCTGTGCTATCAGAGTGACAGGAAAATCTAAGTGCTTCGGAAAATTAGGCCAAACTTGATTCATGAGCTATTTGTGGGATTAATCAAAAGGATAGGTTGAGCACCTACAACTCAAGCAGACTTGAGGAAGAGTTTTGGGATGAACAGCATCTCAGAATCAATCCATGTAAAGCTGTAGCAACTGTATTGCATGAGACTGATGCCTTGCTCTTTTGTTGTCTTCTTTAACCTGTCTGTTCTACCTATTTATCTATTTTTATTCTGAGGAGGACTACTGCAAAACCTGCATGAAGATAGTTTTTTAGTTTTGATAGGTCTTGTAAAAGCAGTGCATGTGTTTAATATCACCATGGAAGACAGAGGAAGAAGGCAGTGGGACCTGGTGTTTACCCATCAAAACTAAAAACAGAAGCAAATCCCAGATAGGACTATTAATTGGAATAACTCTGCCTTTTACGAAAGGCAGAATTCAGCAGCCTAGCAAAGGGGGAAATACTCTTGGCAATTCACTGGTGGAATAAGTGAGTGAAGGAGATTAAACTGAGCCTTGAGGATGAAACACCTACTCTGATGAGAAATAGGTTAAGTAATGCTCTGCTTTTCAATTATGTTAGAGCTGTAGGTGCTGAAGCCTGCTCATTAGCTGAGGCTATAAAATGCCACATTTATTGTGTTGTTATTCTTTCAGATATTTGCCTGATGGGCTTGTGAGATGTTTAGCACTCACTCTCTAAAATTCCCACTAGTTCTACCAAAGGAAGCTTCCCTCCCTGGATTTATGCTTAGAAATGTCAAGTCCACACCTGTTAGCTCTCCCTCTAATGAAACAGTGTTTAGTACTAACCTTTTTTGCCTAGTCCTTGTGAAGAGAAACATCATGTCCTACTCGCCCTCCTGCTGACCATCAAAGCTGAGCTGAGTCTGTAGGTTCATTTCTAGGTAGCCCTCCAGGTCAGTATGTCCTGACATCTTCCTCCTCACTGAACTCTCCAGGCACCCAAGGCTCTTATCTGAGTCAGTTTTTCTCCACAAAATGAGCATGTGGCACCTTGGCTTTATTTCAGGGCCTGAGCTATTGCTTTATTAATGAAACAGTAACTCTACTTGCCTTATATTTAGTACTTGTCTAAGTCAATCTCCATCAGTCTTCCAGCACTTTTCTTACCCCAAACCATCTCACACTGTCACATTTTGCTTTACTAGTCATGAAGTACCAGGACAAGAAGTCCTGGGGACTTGGGGAACTCCAACAACAACAAGTCTTGCTATTGGTCTATGCTTCTCTCTGTTTTACATCTAATTATCCTCTTTTTGGTGTCAAAGGGTTGTCCTGGGGATTTAATACTCGATTCAGCTCTTGAGATGTAAGGATATGACAGTTGTTTCTTTTTGCAAGCAGTTGCTTCCATTTTTCTAAAGTTTCCACCCAAATGACAATGTGTTTCCATAACAACCTGCGTGACATGTTACCTGCTACACAGCATATGTTTACTGCACCTTCAATATATTTCCAGTTCTATTAAAAACTGATAATCGGTTTCATAGCCAAGGTGTGTCTTCCTGCTGATATTTTTACTTATTGTGGGCTAAAAACTAGCTGAATATTATCCTTTAGCCTTTAAATGTTGCCTTCTGTTTGCTGGATAATAACTGAAGAAGCAGAGAGATGTAAGCGTTGCAGTGCCTCCTTTGTGTGTCACCTGATGCTTTTCCTGGTCTGATCATTATCTAATGCAGTAACAGAGAAACAGTCAGAGCTGTTGCATGTGGCTGCTTGTAAACGTAATTTTTCAGCTCATTTTTGGTATATCATATATATAATCTCCTGGCAATGGATATTTGTGTTTCACTCCCATGATTTAGGATTTTTTTTTCTTTTGCCTGTGCTTGAAATCTCTTTTGGTATTCTTTGCAGAATGTGCTTTGCAGCCATACAATATACTTTCTCAGTTTATTTTGGAAGTTTGTTTTTTCTTTCCCTTCACTTCTTGTATCAGTCAGTCTGGTGTAGAGGCAGCATGAAGGAGGTGGAAGAGTAGGAAAGAAGTGTGTTGGTA
>JAOXJK010000040.1:46068468-46123379 GCA_025774025.1 Xenus cinereus | reverse complement strand
CCAAAAAATTAATTTCTCTGCAGGGATTAACACGCAGAGCTTTTCAGACCCGTGTGCTTGTACATGCTCACAGTGAATTACTATTACTACTAAATCTAAGGAGGGGAGGGAAGCACTGGGGAGGAAACAGCGTTTCCCTGGCTCCTCTGGATCTCTGCAAATACAAACAAGCTTGCAGGTCAGACAGCACATGCCATCAGAGGAGCCCAGAGATGTCTGTTTTGACAGCTACAGCGCTTGCAGTGTTCTCATCTCAGCAGCAGTGTTAGTATCCAGGGCAAGCCATGGAGCTGGTTACACTCATCTTGCCTCTGAGCCAGTCAGTGCCTTCTGTTGAAAGGTTTTGAATGGAGGAGATGCTAACAGCTTCATAAGTTGAAGATAGGATTTAAATCTAACTTCAGGGAGATCGGTATGTCAGACTCATGCCACTTTGGGTTCAGACAGTGCGCTCCCGTATTTCCAGACCAGTGAGCTCACACGCTGGGCTGTGCAGACATCAGGTGTTTTAGGTGGTCGTTTCTTCTTGCAGACAGATCTTGTATCATCAGCATAAACTATGGATACTGTTGGTCCAGTAATTCAGGTGGTCAGTGCCCCAGGCCTGTCAGTGTTTAAGAGGCATTTGAACAATGCCCTTAATAATTTGCTTTAACTTTTGGTTGCCCTGAAGTGGTCAAGCAGTTCGACTAGATAATTGTTGTAGATCTTTTCCAGCTGAAATATTCCATTCCAAGTTGTCACATCTCTCTGCTTCAGATGGATTGTTTTATAGAATAGTTCTAGAAACAAATCCAGAGAGGTTTTTTATGTATTGTTATACCTAGTGATGCTAGAAACAGTTTCCTCTCTTAAAACTTGAAGCCCAAGTAGCAAATAAGTCTTTTTTGAGAGCTGTTCTCTTTCTTCAGTTTGGTCATCCCAACCACTGACTATTATTAGTGTAAATTTTATGTTTGCAAAGAAATACATGGATGTGATTGAAGAGAAGAGCAATGGGAATAATCAACAGCCTAGAGAAACATGGGTTGTGAAGAAAAAAAAAAATAGAATGTGTGGCTGTTTGATCTTCTAAAATATATAAAAGACTGCTGCAAAGAGGAAGGCAATAATTCATTTTCCATGCCCAGGGCACAAGTAGTCACAGTTTTAAGCTGCAGTTCGGCATCTCTCTAAGCATTCTCTATTGCCTTGTATTTCTTTCAAGTGACTGATTAGTCACCTACTTGCTATTCTCATAAAATGTGCTCCAGTCAGAGCTATGCAGCACGATTTCACCTGTGAACTCTCAGTGACTCTGCGGACAGTGATGCTGTGGGGCAGCTCTCTCATCGAGGCGCAGGTGTGGATTGGGCAGGGAGCCCGGCAGCACAGCTGGGGAAAAACCTTGGAGCTGGGAATTGGGCAACAGACTGATAACAGCAGAGGTCCAAATGTGAACCTGCAAGTGAAGTCACGGTTCAGAAGTCTCTCAGCTCTGAGCGTCTGACTTCAGCGTCTTCCTCTTTCCTTCTTCATGACCTCACTGATAACCAGTCTGTGGCCTAACTCACGTGACCCTAATCGTGACGTGTGAACCCCCGACCCACGGTCTGTAACAGGTCAGAAAACAGTTGGGCTATCTGCTCTGACAGTCAGTAATACAAATGTTATCTGGGACTGAGGGAAACTTTATACTGTTTTTGAATTTGCTGGACATTCTTCTTGGAAGGAGGAGTAATTTTTCAGCTGCAGGAAAACCATGAAAAGGAACTCTTTTGTTGCTGTTTGACTGATTTTTCACACTGACAAATGGAAACAATCAGGGGAAGTTACCAGCCCAGGAATGTCAATCTTCACTTTTTCCCATGCGAAAAATTCCCAAGCCTAGAATGAGATCAACTTTATCAGGAAGCTGAACTAAAATTCAGATGTTTGTATAAATAAAGGTGGTCTTTCCCTTCAGATCTCATCACTTTTACTGTGCATCATGATTGCAAAAGCTGGATATTGCTGTCACTAAGGCACTTCTCTTCTTTGTACAGCTTCTGAGGCTTGTAATCAGAGCTGGCTGGGTAATACTGGTATCAGTTTAACTTTCTGAGAGCCACCTTGGTGTGACAGAGAGAAGAGTTTGTGTTGATTCATGTAGTCACATCCGTCATACCTGCAGTCCTAATTTTGAATTCCGCCCTCCCCCCCCCCCCAGTAATCACTTAAAAAGGGGGAGATAATACTATGTATGTATTTAATGCTCCTACTTGGGCTTCTTCACATTCATAGAATCATGGGCTACTTCACATTCATCTGGTAATGTGTCAAAAAAGTTTTGAAGGAAAGAGAGCTGAAGATGGATGATGGCTTCTCCTAGTAACATCATCCCCTAAAATACAGTATCTTCCATAACCATCATTCCATCTGCTCTACTATGGAAAATACTCTCCTATGCTACATTTCCCGCATAATAATACAGATGCCAGGTTCCTTGGCTGAGGCTTTGGCTCCCATTACATTTCCTCTCCATCCCAGTCCCTGGATCTATCCCCACATGGCTCACATTCCTGAATGTCTGGCACTGGTGTGCATCTGCTGCTCTCTCCTTTCTCAGCCAAAGACTTGGGAGGAGGGGGGTGTCTGTTCTAAATTACCATTTCTTTTGCTTTATCCTTGATCTAAAAAGGAGGCTGTATTTGTTCAGATGCCAACAGGAACTGAAGACTCTTTTCCAGACGGGGAGGAATATCCAGGCAGACTTTATAGCATAAGGAGCTAGGCAAGAGTCTTAGCTTCTTTGTCACGCGGTGGGTACTCGAATTTTTGAATTCACTGTTAGCACTCAGTAACTTTGTTTGATCTTTTTATAATGTTATACAGGTGATGCATCTTGCCAAACTATGATCCCTGTTGCTTTTATGCCAGAAGTAACCAAAAGCCTGGTGCAGCAGGTGATAGCCCCCAGTCTTTAGACCAACACTTCGTAGCACAGTTATGGGTGAGGTAGAAGAGAGAGTAGATAAAGGGGCCTGAAAAGCAGACCAGAAGATCAGCAGGTTAGTACTGACAACAGCCCCGTGCTCTGCAGCTCGCGATTTAACAGGGGCCTCACATGGAGAGGTCAGGCTCCAGTCTCAGCTGAGGTAGATCCAAGTTCTGTACATGGGAAGTAGAGAAAGCAAATACACGTTCATCCTATTTGTATAATCATATAAACCCCGGATTTGAGGTTTTGAATGTGGCCAATGGAAGATCTGAAGCCTAAACCAAGAAGGATCCTGGGGAAAAAAACCCACCTTAGTTATAGGAAATAATACCTTTGCAACCCTATAGCTTGAAGCTTCCTGCTCTATCCTGCCTTTTTTTTTTTTTTTTTTCAAAGGGAAATGGCTTATTTTTTAGTTCAGAGGTAAGCAGAGCTGATGGCTGAAGCCGAGATGCTTTTAGCCAAAAATAAGTACCCGGTGAAAAGAATGATCCACACAAACACTTTTGGTTACAGTTGTTCAGACTTCTGCAGCAGAAAAAGTAATTTTGGGAATACCCTTGCAGACAGACACCTGCCACAAACCTAATCCAGAATATGTGCCCAGCCTGGGAACTTTTTTTCAAGATGTTTAATAGTTTGGTTATCTTCTTCTGTTTCATCTCTTCCTGTGTTGCATTTGCACTTAGTTCATGCTGATGTGGAAAGTGCCGAATTGCAGCCAGTGGGAGGGATTCTGATATTTTCATCCCAAGCAGAGGCAGTGAAAGGGAGAAGTCTCATTTGAGTGCTCCTCCCTGGAGATCCACAAACTGCCTCAAAGCCCGGAGATGGGCATGAGTAGCACTAGGCACCACTCTGACAAGAAAGAAGGCCCTACAAAGAATCGTCGTGCTGCTTTTGCTACAGTAAGAAGGACTGAAGACGCTTTCATCAGAGGTGGTGCTTTTCAGGCACAGCTCTAGATATTGAAGAAATATGAGTCTCTGCTTGTTGGAGAGTTTTAGGAGGTTTTGTGTTTGTGAAGCCATGAGAAAGAGCACCTTGACTCCCTGCACTGCTATTCCCTCCCTGCATGCTCCAATTAAATGGGAAAGCAGCTGACAATCCAACCCAACCTTACAAAATACTAACAATCTCCACATAGATACTCAAAAGAAGAGATTCTCTACTTCTTTGCAACCTTGCCTAAAGGAGCCATAGAGGATCACTGTCCATTTTAGTATGTTGTTTCCTCCTTTTCTATCAGTAGAATAGTTCTTGGCCATTTTCTTTTTGGATGCTCTGAGTCCAAATGAGAATGAACTCTTGACAATACACTTAAATAACTTAATTACATCATAAACTAAAGGCAATAAATTTATTTTAAAGCGACTTCAAATCAATGTACAAGCAGACTGTTCCGACATGGGCATGAATAAAACCATGGTTTTGATCAGAGAACACCTACACAGGGAGAGCTGGTGTTCCTTTACACTTGCTGAGAGTCATGCCTGCTGTACCAAAGAGCCATAATAATTTAAGACTTTTTGGGGGGTAAAAGTACCCTGTTGAGTTTCAACTATGCTCCATCTAATTTGCCTGATCTTCTGCAGCCTGTATTATTTTTCTAAGTAAAAGGAAACAGTTTGCTTGCTAACAATACACTGGTTTAAATAGACCTTCAGGTATAGATTTTCCATAAACCAGGAAACCAGCCCCGCTTATCTGTTGGCTTTTAATTCTGAAATTTATTAGCTCTCCACATCCATTGCATATACAAGCACAGTCTTAATTGCTCCATTTTTATTCTCGCAGAAAATGCAGTAAATCTTAATGGTTGTGCTTCAAACATTAAGAGGCAATGTAGTAGCTGTAGGAGAAAAGTATTCAAAACACATTAAATTAGTAAGTGCTTAATAACGTTTTCAAGCTGTTCATCAGAATTTATTTTGAGTTTGAAAGAGTAAATGTCCCAAGAATTTTTAAAGGAGACATCCAACTGGAACACTTTTTTCCCCCCAACCTTGAGATTTGCTTAAAACATTGTCCCCACTCCTCCTCTCCTTCTGAGATTTTGAGAACTGTGAAAACAGTATTTTTTTACTTTAATTATAATGCTGGTTGAGAATGTGTTCAGTTATTTTGGCTACATTACCAGCTCACATACTGTTTGTTTATAGCTCTCTGAAAAGCCATTTTAATAAGGTCAGATTTGCAATTTAAATTAACTTTAATATTTTTTGCAAACTCTAGCTCTGTTTGTTTATGCAAGGGGTAAACATACTGGAAATTTATTGTTTTAAAAACACATTCCTTTGTTTTATTTTCAAATTGGTACATGTCAAGTAATAAACAGTCTTGACTTTACATATTTTCCTGTCTGAAAAGGAAGAAAACTTTTTTCTTCTTTGCAGAGGGAGAAGAAAAAAGCATGGGAGAGTGAGAAAGAATCAAATCAGTTATTCAAAATGGAAATTACATCTGGAGAAACAATTCACAAACAACAATTTATTTTACAAATTAAGACCTTTTTCCTGTTGCAAAATTTCTTCTAGGGGACTGCTGCTTTAAATAAATGTGACTATTAGGATTTGTCAAGTCTTTTGTAAAAACAAATATCTACCCATAGATATCTTATGACTCTTCACTGGCAATTTTTATTCCCATACTGGAACTGAATCTTAAAATTGGATACTTGGTTATCTACGTCATGATACTATTTCTTTTTCTTTTTTAAAATTAGATGACCTGAACTTTTTTTTTAATCAGAAAATGTTCTCTCATCCTTAACTATATCAACTGTAGATATTTTTAAAGCTTAGCACTTTAATAGTTAGTGCTACACTCTTCACAGAAGACACTACTGCAAACCCTGAACATGAAACAAAATTCAGTTTTGCAATTAAATGAACTTTGAACTCAAGAACTTGTTTGGATTTTTTTTAAACACTCATATGAATATACTCCACATAACACCAATCATGTGGTAGCCTGCCAACAGGAATATGAACATGATCAGATGAGTTTCTGATGAGAAGTTGCTGAAACAGTACAAAAGAAATATTTTCATTTTTACTACCTTTGAACAGTTAGTATTTGATATTGCCTGGTTTCTACACCACCTGTGTAACACTCTTACTGTAGATCATAGGCATGGCTTAATTCCCACCATTTGAACTAGTGGAGTAACTGCATCATCTCACTGGTACCAAGATATATATTTTTTTATTTTCTGAGAGCTAGAAAAAGATATGAAACACATTATTGACTGGAAATTTAGTTTGCTTATATAGAGACCTAGATCTTCAGTTGCAGTATATTGATCCCACCCACCTGATTTGCATCCACCCATGAAGGCTGTCGCTTAAGCTGAGAGTGACTGTTGCTGGAGAATAACTTGTTTATGGATATGTAACATGTTGAGGGTAGATTTGAACCTTGGTGATGGCAGGCAGGTAGGTGTGACAAATGCAGCCATGCTTACAGGGCTCCTGCCATTCCTGCAGTCTGATGGACCCAGGGTATCCCTGTATCTTCTCCATCTCTTCGCTTCCCTGCACAGATGCGTAATGGCACTCCTGGAAGAGGTGGTAGTCATATCTGCAGGGCTCAGGCACTTCTTGATCTTTATGGACAACCAGTGGTGAGGCCAGGCAGCGAGCGTGGACCTTTGTTTGCCAAGCTCACCCTACATCCTTCTGGTAAGGAGGGCAATTTGTAGCCAATGAAGCTAGCTATGATTGGCCCTGTGTTGTATTGCCTGGATATTTCAGAAATGTTGACTTTATGGGTTTTGTTCCTGCTTGCTTGCCATTTTTAAAACAGAGATAAATACGGGCCCCTTTTTGTGAGGTTAAATGAGTGATGTGTGAAGCACCTTTTTCAGGAAGAATTGAGGAAGAGAGGACAAAGCTTGAGAAGTTCAAAGAAAGAAAACAGAGCATGGAAACAGCAGTGATGCAGAGGTTATGTTCTGGGTTTATTTCCCTTAAAGGTTATCTGTTTCATTGTTTTTAAGAAAAGATTTTCAACCTGCTGTGAACAAATACAGCTCTTTAAATCATTTGTTTCTGGCAATAGCAGCAGGAGGAAGAACGAAAGGAAGGCATGGAGTGGGATTTTCAAGGCAGTGATAGCCTATGCCATGCCTTGACCTAATTTGTCTGGAAATGGCTATGACAGAGACATGGATGTTGGTGGGGGTAGAGATTTATCTTGTAGCAATTGAAAATGAAGACATTTGGTCCATGGAAAGACCAAACAGGAAACTTTCAGCAAAGTATTTTATTTTTTTTTTTTCGAGAACTCAGTATGAAGCTGAGCTTCTTCATAGAAATACGAGTTTTCATTGCATTCTCATCAAGAAAATTTCTGATGTGGAATTTGGGTGAGACCACAGTGGAACAGTGAACCACCAGCCCTTGTTAGTGCAGCCACTAGGTTGGTGCTTGGGACATGCCTGAAATTTGAAGTTCTCACAAATCCATGCAGCTGACCTAATGCATGCATAATTGGATGTTCTGGGGAAGTGCAATGTTTAAAATGTAAATAAAACCCTAAATGCATACCCCACCCTCCTTCCCCCCATCTAAAATAATTGGGAATCCACAGCTTCTCTCAATGTGCAATGAATACTCCTTTCAGAACCTTGGTTATTTGACAGAAAAGTAGTATTGTTTTCTGATCAATCTTAAATACAAGCTGCCTCCACAGAGTTTCCTTCTGCTGTCGCAAGAGAGAAAAATTAGATAGGTAGGAAAGATAAATTTCCCAGCAGACTGTCTGGGAGTCTGACAGAATCTTATGGGAGAAGAGGATGATTTCTTCCCTGGGGCTTCTGCTCTTGAAGAAATACCACTCTTCTGATTTTCCCATCCTACACCTGGCACATCGCAGCTTGCTGTCACATGCCTTTGCATCTTCTTAATGGAGCATGGTAATTCTGTTCCTGGCTGAGTCTATTAATATATTTCATAATTATCCATGCCATTTTTCTTCTCTGCTCCCTGTCTAGCTGCGCATTGCTTAAGGCTACGGCACTGAAGTTTTCACCTGGTGGATTCTAACTGTTTGTTGTTGGTATCGTTGTAGGATATATTTAATAATTTGTTCAGACTTTGGAGGTTGAAGAGAGAGGTTAATCCCATTTAAAATGTAACATCTGTCAAACCATTTAAAATCCAATTTAACAACTCCACAACCTGACTCTTTCTGTGTACACAAATAGAAAAAAACAGTTATGTTACACAAGATGTCTTGATGAAACATTACCCACGCTTCCCTCCACCCTTAATAAGTCAGTGGGAAGTGATAGGTTTGGCCTTGGGATGCTGATACAGTGTAAACATCATTAAGGGAATAAAATTGGTTCCAACAGTGTTACTGAAGGTTTTTGCAATGTGAAGAAATACAAAATGATTGAAATTACTCCTTGGTCAGGTTAGAAATCAAAATGAACCATGGCAAAATTTCATTCTATTTCCAAATTCTTGAAAAATCTTAGGGTAATTACAACCAGCTGGATTGGCCTGTTTCTGGGAGTGAGATAACCTGTAGAAGAGAGTTCCCTTGTTCTGGCATTGCATTTTGTTTTTATCAAAACAATTTCTATTTCCTGGCCTCCACTTCCCATATCCTGACTTCTTGTATCTCTCATCTGTGCTGGCATGAGGGAAAACTGAAGCTGGAAGGAAATATTTTTCTTTCAGAGGGTCCTCCTGGATGACTCATGCTTTGGATACATGGGGACAATGGGTAAATACCCTCCTTCAGGATTGGTAGCTTAGGACCAAAACCTGCAGTGATTTTCCTTATGTCTGCTCTGCTGAGATTTTGATGCTTTGGTTCCATCAAGATCTCCCGTTTAGATCAAATTCTGAGTTTGCTGATGATGGGATTTAAAATTAGCTGTGGTTGTAGGGTCATGCTTGCAAATCAAAATGCACTGGAAAAATTTAAAGAGTTTGTGCCTTCCTTGACTCAAAAATATGGACTACCATCACATACCAGTGATCATTTTTCAATGGCTGTGTGTATTATGTCGTGGTTTTTTGTGGTTTGTTTGGTTTTTTTAATAAATTGAGCACTCAGTAATGGCCATTGTTAAGAGCAAAGTGCCAACCTTGATCAACCAGTAAAGCCATTCACCTGAGGAAATGCCGTGTCTCAATGAAGATAATAACCCATCTGTTCAGTTACCCAGTATTGCTCATATTTTTACATCTCAGTTCTCACAAAGGGTTGGATGTAGGCTTTTTAGTCTATTTTCTGCCTGTTCTTCTCTCTTTCCACTAGTAGATCATTAGTACTAATTCTCCTTTTTACATGTTTCTGCCTTACAAGGTAGGAAGACTGAATGAGATTCTTTGGCTGTATAACAGCAGACTTTTGTTCAAGAAGTAACATGCAGAAATCCTATCTTTGTTTTTTTGACTGTGTGACATCCTCCCAGTGGAAAAAGCCATGAGCTTTCTGCCTTTTGAAATATATAGCATAACCTAAAGAGATAACTATCAAGCTGAGGAATGAAAATAAAGGAAAGAGGTGGTCATGACGTCTGCATTTGCTGTGGAGCAGGCGCAGGGAGAGGAACCACCTCGTGCACTGGAATGCACATGCTGAGCTCCTCCAAACCCTGCTTGCAAGCAGAAACTATGGGATGTCTTAATTCCTGTCAGGTTGGGGTCTTGTTACCGTCTCCAGCCAGTGTCTCAGGGACAAGAGAAGTGGGTGTAGAGTGAGGACCCTGGCACTGTATTCCTGTCTCTGAAATGACGTGAGTTATTTATTCTCTGTGTTTTAAATTGTCTACAAAATGAAGATAATTTTACTCACTTCCATATGGATGTTGAGGTTTATATCTTTTTTGTTAATGACAGTACTGTGTGATCTGTAACAACCAGGCTGCTTGTCATTATGGTCTTGGCCTATATTTCACGACTCTTCAGTGATAAGCACTATTGTAATTAGTCTTAAACTGGGCATATTTTGGCCTTCCTTTCCCAGAGACACTTCTTCATTCGCTATTCATCCCCTTGTCATAACACCGCAGCAGTACACAATGATCCATCATTGCAATGGAACATATGCCAGCTCCGAAAGAAGTCGAGCCAACACCACTCAGAATAAGTGAGTTTCTTAACGTAACACACGGCTGATAAAAAGGGAAAGATAAATGAAGCCCATAATTCCTTCACTGTTTGCACTTTCTGGTAGTGAGGCATACTAAGTTGCTGAGTAGGATTTTAATGAAACCCCCTTACTATTTGTCATAAAAAAATACCAGTTACATAAAATAAAGTGAAAGCAACCTTTAAAAATGAAGTGTAACCAAGCGCTACAATTAGATGGGATCACTTTCCTTTTAGGTTTGTTACTTTCGATCAGACCTTATGTAATGAGAGTTGAAATTAAATTAAAAAATTCTCTGGTGCAGCAGAAAATATAAATGTAAAATGCTGTTAATGCTCTTTCCCTACACAGTGGCTCTCATTGTGGCTGTCATTGGGGTTGCTACTGGAGCTGCTAAAAAGCTGACTAGATGAAGCATTGTTTCCAGAAGGACTATGCACACATTAATGGATTGTTGTCCATTCTGTGGTCAACCAATTTAGAATTCACTTAAGTACTGTGGGTTTGAAAGTCTGACAGAACTGCAGAATTTATTGGTTTCCTTTTTCAATTTAGGTTGGCTGTCATGAGAGAGAGCAGAGGGGAAAGGAGAGTTTCAGATGGCATGGAAAACCGATGACAGGGCAGGAAGTGCAAAAAATTAAATATGATACAACTGTGCATAGAAAAAGATGGGTGGGGAAAAGGGCAAAATGCTAAGAGGTATTTCCACTATCCTCTACAAACCGTTCTTGCAAATTCTTTGGCCTCATTATTCTACCCTGACACAGAATGTGGCCTTTGTGGTAGTTTTAGAAACACGCCGGTGTTTGACTTCACAGATAAGACATTTTGGGAACCTTGTCTCATTTAGCAAATCCACAGTCAGTCTGAGAGATTTTCATGGCTTCAGAGTCAAGGAAGTGCCCTTCCTCTGCTTATGGGATCATTAAGCAGGAGCAAATAATATACATTGCCTAGTAAGCTGCAAATATCTGGTAGGAGCTGTGGTCTGGGAAATTTCACACAGCAGCTTATTTTTTCATTTACTCTTTCATGTATATAGTGCAATATTAGACATACTGAGTTATGAATATCGAGGCTTCAATTGGGATAGAGAGAGATTTTATAAGGTGGATAAAATTTAAAAATTAAGGACATTTCTGGGCCTGTCCACAGACATATCATTCTCTTCAAGAGTTATTCTGTAAGATTTTGTTGAAATATTTTGCATAACAGATCATGATAATTCATCTTAATGCAGCAGCATAAAAGAGACAAGACAGAATTCAATTTAAATTCATTTCTTATTAAAAATTAATAAATTTTTAAGTCCAGAAGGGATCATTATGATCATCTAATCTGACCTATAGCAGGCCATCAAATTTCAGCCAGTAATTCCTACCTAAAGGCTGATACCTGTGCTAAAACTATAGTGTATTTTTTCTTTCCCTTTCACACAGGCAAACTTGATTTAAAGCAACCAAGTAATGGAGATGCTGATGCGTTCTTTGATGAGCTGTTTCAGCATCACAGTTGAAAAGGCTCTGTTAGCGACACCATGATTTGATGGGGTCATCACTAATGCAGCCATTGGTAGAAGGCCTTTTGTGTTAGCAGTGGTCATCCTGATTGATGCATACATTTATATGTCTGTGTGGACTCACTTTGACCACACATTGCTGCCAACCAAGCCTAGTCTCTATTTTTTGGACTTCTAGAGCTAAAAGGGCTACAAACAACTAGTTCCAGAGGTTATGCATATATGAACGTGCCAAGCATGGTAGGCCAAATGATGTTGAAGGTCTTGGTAAAACGTAAGCTTCTTTCTAGAACAGATTTCTATCAGCAAATAGTGAATATAGTGTGAATTGGATGCTGAAGTCTGTCTACACAAACCATTTTCTTTAAACGTTAATCCCCTGTGTCACCTGGGTAATAATAGTTGTGGTAGCATAGTTGACCTAATGTTGACCCAGTTCCAAGGGCATCTGTGTTTATACCACCATGTCATCCAAGTTCAAATGTCATCCAAGTTAAATTCAAGGTGTGATTCTCAGGTTGATTAAAAAACCTCACTTTTCCTAAAGCAAAAAAATCCTACCTAATTCATACAAAACCTTACTGGGTAAGATGCAATTTAAGCTATGAATTTTTTCCCTCATTTTTGAAGACTGACTGCTGGTTTCTCTCTGACATTTAAGATCTTCATATGCCAGCCACTTTAGTTGTGATCTGCAGCAGTTCCCATCTCAGTGACTGAGCTTCACTCTATTGAACACAGCTGCCATACAGAGCTGCATCAAAACACTCTATTATATGTGTCAAGTTTGGAAGGAGAAGGAAATATTTCCCTCTGCTTTTTACTTTTGGAGTATGATGCACAAACAGCTCTTCTACCAATTGTCTCACTTCTTTCTTCTTTATTTCCTGGCAGGATACACTTGAGGACCGGGTTGACAAATAAATGCAGTAACTAGAAGTTCACTGTTATCATTATGTGACAGTGAGGATGTTTGGAAGCTATTGTTGACACTTGTTGTAGAATTTTCTTCTTCCAGTTATAAAAATGCAACAGGTTGCTCAATCTAGAAGAGATTGTTCACTAAGCATTCAGAGACTTAAATAAGAACTTCTAATTTTTTCCCCCATGTACTATAGGAAGCATCTATGCATGTGTTCAAATGTCAGGTACAGATTTGATGGCCACATTATACTTACAAGGCCCTTCCATCCCTCTTATTTTTTTTTTTTTCTCCAGTAAATCTGACTTGCATGGCCATGGTATGGGTGACAAATCTGAAAAGTCAAATTTTTTTTTTTCCACCTATTTGGATATTCCTAGACACATGGTATGTGCGTTGATTAACTGACTTCCAGATTCAGGACATAATTCTGTTATCAATTGTAATGCCTGTTTTCTTGTAGGCAAAAGAGCCAACCATGTCCTGGGATGCATCCAGCACAGCATCACTGGCTGGTGGAGGGAGGGGACTGTCCCACTCCGCACTGCACTGGTGCGGCCCCACCTTGACTTCTGTGTGCAGTTTTGGGTGATGAAATGATTGAAGCAGGAGCACAGAATTGTCTCCTGCTTCCTTCCCATCTCATAGAAGAGGCGTGTTGCTCTCTAGATTACTGAATTAGAAGATAACTGTGCTTGAGAGTTACATCAAAGTATGTCAGAGCAGTTCCACTCATGACAATGGCTGTCTGAGGGAGTATTGGAACCAGGGCACCATGTCAATAATGAACCAGTTTAAAGTACATTTAACTGAAATTTCTGATGACTCTAGTTGAAAATCCATGTCATATAATTGAGCTGTAAATTGTATCGTTAAGGTTCTTGTCAACAGTATTCTGTTAAAGTGAGCAGAAAGCTCATCCTGAAGGGTGCTCTACTAAACGGATTTATAATATATTGTTGTCTTACTGTGCACATCTTCTGACTAATACATACTGATCTGATTAATGGTGATTTTCACTTGCTTTTGAATTACAGGACAATGATAGATCTGTAGGAATAAGAATTATGCAACTCTTGTTGTGTGAGAACCTCAGAGAAGGAGCACTACAACTTTGTGGATATCTGTCTTGGTAGATCTTTTGGCAGGAAGTTTTCTTCACTGAAAATGCCCTTTGCCTGGTTTCTCTTTATTACACTGCTTCGTCTTCTGAAGTCAATGCAAAGTATCCTATTGATGACAATGGGCTAAGTCTCAGGGATGGTATTTGCTGAAGGATTATCATTACAAGAAGAAGTAAGATTGATTTGCTTGTGAAGCTGTTGGTGAGCTTTTCCTCAGGCTCATCTTCTTCACAAGCTCCAGGCCCTGTACTGTTTTGTAGCACCATGAACCGTATTCTTATTTCTTCCATGCCTAAAGTCTTAATATATTTAGAAACATTTCTCCCTCTTTTGTTTTTTGGAAAGCTATAGAGAGTTCCCATGCACACCTACTATTTTAAAATTGTACATTAGAAACAGGACACTGCAGATGCCACCTTTGTGTGTATTAGCAGTACAATATTACATTTTTTGACTGTATGGAAGTACATCTTTTTTCCTGTGGGAACTCTGAGTTATTCAATCCATGGAGTGATATTGAGTACTTTTTGGTATTTTATTTCATTCTGTTTGTCCTGCAGCATTAAGTGTCATTTTCTGCATAATCCTGAAAATCCTTCAAATTCTGCTCTAGCAATGAAATAACTTTTCTTTATTTAAAACGCACTTTTAGATTGACCATACTTTTCATAGATTATCATTAATTTATTTCTGAATAATTCTAAATAACTCTCTAATGTGAAGGCTTATCGTTAGCCCCTTTTCACAGATAGAGTGGTTCACAGTGAAGGGGAGGTGGAATGAAATTATGAGCAAAGTATCTGCTAATATGTATGCAGGGTATGAGAGACTCAAGGCCTATTTTTTTCAGGAACAGGAGGTGAGACTTCTGCAAGTGACCAGCTGTTGGTCAGTGTACCTCATCCCCTCTCATAGGTTGGGGCACAGACGTTCTCTACCAGACTAGGCTTAATTTCAACAACCTTGGCAAGCAGATCATGTACCATCTCTTCCAGCATTCCCTGCCTGACAGCATTTTCTGGCACAAGTTTGACAAAGTTTCTTGCATCCCCTACCCCACAGAGATCTTATTCATGTCTAGAATGTACTTGTGAGAAATGAATTAATGCATTTGAGAAATGAAATATGGTCTTGGAGGAAAAAAAATCCACTACATGAAAGGCAATAGTAATACCAACAGAAATGCTGAATTAAGGTTCAAAAAGCAAAAAATGGCTGATGTTTGGCATGGGCATAGTAGCTGGGGAGCAATGGGTTGCCACAATACTGTAACCAGCCTTTCTCATCCTTTCTACTGCTGCAAACCCTACATTGGAAAATGTAGATTCAGCAGCATTTGCAATCCGGGTATTGTGGCTTCGGGTAACTTCTCCCTTAGTGTTAATTCTGTTTCTTCTGGCAGTCAGGTTATTTGTCGCATTAAGCCTAGGCTGGGTGAAATAGTGCATGTGGTCAGCACCTCGTGACCCACTGGGCATGCAAGAGAGTCTGTGTGTCTGTCTGTGGTAGGGTGTAAGGGCAGCTGCACTGCCAGCTGACCTCTTTAGTAAACCCTACTTTGGTGAGACTATGATTGTGTGGCCGGTGCCATGCGCTTCCTAAAACTAGAAGCTGTACATCATTGCTTGGGATTGCAGGGAAAGCCACCAGAAGAATCAAGAGGCGGACACTGTAACATAGAGGGAACTGTTTTGGATCTACAATTCTGCCATTGTAGATCCAAACATAGCTCCAGCTGTGTTTTTGGTCTCTTTTTCCCTTCCTCAGATGGTGCCAGGAGAATATTTTGAGATCTTGGTCTTAGAAAATACCCTTAAGGACATCATCAGCAAGGTTTCCGTGCCTTACCAAAAGCAGATGAAGAAAAGTCCCAAAGCCACTTATTATTTTCTTTAATTCTTTTGAAACATAACTGCAATTTTTTTAAATCATTTATTTAAAATGTCTCTGTGAGTCAAATACAGCAACAGCCCAGGAAAATAAAAAAGTAGTTGTTCAGACTTCCTTGACATAGCATTTTGTCCCTGAGCTTGACAGGACCTCCTTCAGGGATGAAAGCTTAGGGGAAGAAAGGACTGGTGTAACACACAGGAAAAGTGACTTGAATACACCCTGTGCTTATACAACATGAACAAAATACCTCCCTGCTATGAAAACCTCTCAGTCTAAATAAGGAGAGGAGAAAATAAGTAGGATGATCTACTTTGATTATCTCTATCTGCTGTGGGCAAAATAACATGCCATTCTCACGGGGCTCGGCTGCCTTCGTAGATGGGCTCTTGCCTGCCTGTCTCTGTGGGCACGGACTGAGGCTCCTTGGGCACTGTTAAACCAGTGGAAATGAAGGACTTGATGACAAAAGAGCACTGGCCTCCAAGGCCTCTCTTTCTTGCTGTGACTTTCAGTGCTGTCAGAGGGAATTCAACAGAGACGAGGCTGTAGTGAAGGGTTTTGCCTGGGTCGTGCCTTGACCCCGGTTAACTCTGAAGCACGTAAGGTGAAAGTTCTTACAGGGTCCTGGAGGGTGAGACCATCAGGATCATAATATGTTTTAGACTCAAGTCAGACATGCAAAGTCATAATTTCTGCCCTGCAGAAAAAACTTTAGGATTCGGTTTAATCATAAAACAAGTTAAAAATGTGCCTAGTGAATGTCTTTTTCGTTACAAAGGGTATGTAAGCAAGACAAAACCATGCTTTGATTTAAAGCATAGTACACAGTTTGAGCTATCGCATGTCAGGGCTTAATGACACAACATTCCCACTATTTAAATATGGTTAAATGGCTTGAAGTTAGATCACAGATTCCTTTTCTTCTTCCCCAAAGCATCTCTTAACTAATGATGAAATCTCACCTTAATGAAGGCTTCATCTCAAACTGCATGTTGAGAGGAAGCAGCAGAGTCCCACAGAGATATGATCTGCACACCCCTTGGTCGGTCTTGTTTTTGTATGTTTGCCCACTTGCTATCTCCCACCCAATACCTGCTATCATGGGACACCACATAGCGATGGCTGACGCTTGAGCTCGGATGCAGATGTACATTTCTGGAGTGACATATCCCATGAGCTACCCTGGCCTCTGAGGCAGGTTGAGTGCTGCGCCCTCATTCCATTTTCCCAGCAAAAAATTTCAATTATGCAGAAACAATGCTTCTTATTGAAAAATCATTTTGACAGCAACGTCCCAAAGAGCCTCACCAGTCAGCTTTATGTGCAGGAAAATGAAGTTAATAACAGGGCAAAGCTCATCTAGAAAACAGGAGAAAGAAATGTAAGCAGGGAGGCTCAGGACAGACTGCCAAGTATTGATGGTTTGGGATAAGAAACAAATAATAATAATCTGTTAGCCACAAGTGGAATAGATAGAATGCTCTGTTTCTGTAAGGATGTCTCCTGGAGCTGAGGCATAAAGCAGAGAAACCCTACAACTGTCTGTCAAACCAGCTCAACAGAAATAAGATGTATGTCCCGATAGCAGCAGCAGACAGTCAGTGATGTGACAGGCTCTGAATAAATTGCTATTTTCAAAGATTTCTTCAAGAACAGAAACATAAAAGCCGAAGAAAAGAACACAAACAAAAATCCTCCACACGCAGTCTCCTTATCACCTGTGCCTGATTTTTCAGTGAGAAACACTGCTTCTGAATAAATGTACTTCTGCATCTGATCTCTCTTAGAATCTCTGGATTTGTCATTAGTATCTTTGCCAGCTGACCAAGCCCAACAGCAAAGGCCTGACACTTATCTCCACTCTTGGATAGGTGTCATTTCTTCATGAAAGAAAGAATAAACTAGCACCAGCCTGAGCCCTGGAAGAAGGGGAAAAGTGACCTCATTTGTGCAGAATTTCTTTTTCCACTAGACCTCCAAGGGGGTTAAAAGGGTGCATAAATTACAAAACTCTTGGCTCCCTGATGGGGAAATAGGGGAAGAACAGCAACATCTGTGATCGTAACTCACATACTCTCTGCTCTGTTTCTATAACCGGGCTCTATGTTAGCTTTTCCCCCTTTTCTCTTATCTCCTCATGCAGTTGCTCTCCCTCCTCCTCTGGCCTGCTGCTGCTTCCCCAAGGAAAGGGGGAAGGCTTCAGGCGCAGGCTTCAAACTCCTCATGCAGTTTCATCCCTTTCCACCAGCTTCTTGCCTTGAGGCCATCAATCAGCCAATGCATGCCTGAGATCTTAGTCAAATCTCTGTTTTCCCTATTTTGTCATCACTCACATTGATCTACCGTCCTGACTTTTTCCAGGCTCTTACTCCTCACACACTTCCCAGTCTCCTTGTCCCCGTCTACTCCACCTGCTGGTTCCTGTACTGGATGGTGAATGATAACATGCAAGGACTGGAAGCTTGTAACACTGGTTGTGGAGAACTGTTTCCAGAACAGCTGTCATGCGTGCTGAAAGTGAACAGGAGGACCTTCTGCCACCTTCTCCAAGTTGATTTTCCTCACTGTTGATTTTTCTTCCAATGGTGGTGGTGTGCAGACGCAGAGCAATTAATTTTGGTATTGACTGCAGTTTAATCACTTCAGCAGAGCTTTCTGCCCAGCTTTGTTGGCCTGTCTGTTAGTCTGGACAGACTGTCAGAAGAATGGGGCCATATTGCTTCTCACTTGATAATTGAGAACTATCTCAGGTATCCCTACAGAGGGTTTAATTTGTTCAGGCAACACCAACTCTTTGCCTTCTGATCTGGGCAACCTGTTTTCTTTCTGTGACACCCGAAAAGGGCATTTACAGCATAACAGTGGAAAGTCTCCCTGGTTTAATCTCTGATGTCCAGTCTCTATCATCCCAGAGCAACAGCCGAAGGGCAAATCTTCCTCATTTTCAGGCTGCAGCATTGTCAGGAGGACAAGAAGTCCCTCTGCTTCTTTAGCCTTTGTTTCCAAAGCTTAATGTATTAAGAAGAGCCAGTGTTATGCTCTGCAGCTGTAAGTGCTAGGTGTATGCAAGCTTCTCAATGGCCAGGTTAAATTTCGTCTTCTGAGTTAGCTTAGGGCACAGCCTGAGGGACAGTGCCACAGCAATGATAATCACGACTGCATTATGTTCCCTGCATCTAACCTCCAAGCTGCTGCATAACAGGCAGCAAATCACTTCCTCGCCGGTGCCTCAGTTTCTCCTACTCTGCACTGGAGGTAAGTGTGTTTAATTCTGTACCACTCCCTGGGAAACCCTACAGCTGAGCACTGCTGAGATGGGCAGGTACGTAAAAATCCTCCCATAACTCACAACAAAGAGGACATTAAAAGGTATTTTTGCTTTCTCCCTGTGCTCACTTGTAACTAGGACCTGTAGTAAAGTGAGATAGAACAGTATCTGGTTCTCTAACCAGTACTATGGGTACAGTCTGCCCTCATTCTGGCTAGTGCCTGTGGGAGTTGGACACCTGCTGTGAGCACTGATAAAGCACCAGAAGACTGTCTGGTTGGATGAGATGTGGTTTGGAAAGTAGATGTATGGTGGCATCCTGTCTTCTGGTTCTAATAGTTTTCAGGTCAGGAACCGTCTGTGACTCCAGTTAGAATGACAACAAAAGGAAAACTAGACAGAGGGTGAACAGGAATTAAAACTGTAGAAACTCTTAAAAATATTTATCTGACATCCTCTTAATCATATATATGCTACCAAATAATGCCTTATGTTTCCTTTTCCAATGCTTTAAGCTTAATTACAACAGTGAAAGTTACTTTATTTTTCCTTTGTGCATGGACTCAAAAATGATACTAGAACCTCCTAACATGACTGTGGGATCATAGAGTTGTTCATTTGACTTTTGTGTGTGTGTGTTGAAAACAATCAAAAAATAGTTTGCAAAGGCTAAACCCCTCAGTTATGACTGTATTACTGTAACAGCTAATAATGTATTGGGGTTAAGGGTGTCTGATGAACTATAGCATAAGTCTTTCCACTCTGATTTCCATTAGGGTCTCTACCATCCTCAGCTTCTAAAATGAGTTTCACAACTAGTGTATTTCCTAAGGTTCTGTCCAATTTTGGTTTTCAATGTTTCTTTGGTGCTGCTGCTTTATTGCCTATTTTATAAGGGAAACAGTGATCAGTGGCAAGACTCCTAGTGATTTCAAGTTGCAACAGAATTTAGCTTAATGAATTCAATAACTTTTAGCACGTCTCAGATGTCCGCTAGTGCTATTATTAATCAGTCTGCTGCCAACTACTTGGACAATAGCTCCTTGTTCTTCGTACCCTGTTGCTTAATCAAGAAAGTATTGTTGCCTGAGAACTTGGCAAGGACTTTAAGCCAGATTCAGATTTCATTTACTTCTGTGTGAACTTTGAGGAATGGTGTGGACATTAGCGGTGTTATTCTGGGTTTGCCTCTGTATAAATGTGATCAGTATGTGGCTCTTTAGTTTTTAAATTTTTCTCGAGAGGTTTGTCACATTCACAGGGAGCTTTTACAGCAAGCCCTTTAGCAGTGAAAAAGCTCTTTGCTGTGGGTGCGTGCATGTGTGTGGATGTGCATGTGTTTATGCATGTTGCACAGAGCATTAAATCTTACCCTTTTCATTCGCCTGGTCCCTGCAGGCCAACACAATACTAATTACCTTGGAAAATGATTGATGTTTGTGTTAAAGCCAATATGCAGGTGGAATATGTGTTATAATTTTCCATTCTTTAATTTATCTCCTGTTAACAGCTGATTGCTGCCTTGCACATGGGACTGTGAAAAGCTTTACCAAAGGAAATATTTGGATACATACAAATTTAAATCACAATTGTGTGATTGAAAGGTCTTTTATTTCGTTCAGCATTTTGTTTTTAATTTTTCCCCCATGTGATTTGATTGTGTTTGTGTTGGCCAATCTGAGAGGGACCTTTCAGAGAGCTGACAGGTGGATGTGCTATGAAAGTGCAACCAAGTGAAGAGGTGAATTAAGTCTGTTCAAACATTTAAACAGACTGTGGTGAAAAAAAAACCCCTTCCCATTTAATCCTTCATGCTAGTGAGCAGACATTGCAGGTCAAATAATATTTAAAAACAAAGTTCATTATACATATAGGAATGTATTATTTCTGTCTCTAATATCCAGGAAAGTAAAGTTTAGATTGTAAAGCTGGGGTTTTAGAAGTGGTCAATGTCACCAACTGACTCTGCTCTTAATAGGAAGAGGAAGAAAGGACTCTTCCTACTTTTTCAAGTGTTTTTCTACAGCCTGTAACTTCTCACAAAATGCTTCTTTTATCATACAGAAACAAAGAGAAAGTCCATAGATGAATCAGAAATTTTACTCACCAGAAAACCTGGATGAGTTCAAGTTTATGCCTCTGGACCTATCAGAAGATCCTCAACTGCTCAGACCACGTCTGGCAGTAGGATTTAGCTCTGGTTTCACCAGGTGAGAGCGTAGTCAGGCCCAGGTCATAACACAGTATCTTTCTTCTGAAGTAGAGCCTTGAAGCTATTTTGGCCTCCACACAAGGAGACCTGGATATTTCTGTCTGGTTCCCAGGTATGTTTTATTTTGTTTGAAAGGTCAGAAGACAAGGGCAGACAGCTAATATTTAGCTTTTAGTGGTTTGCTGTATCTCAAAGCAACAAGAGAACAATCTGTTAGTTCTCCAACTTTTCAATGAATAACGTAGAATCTCTTTCATCATTTCTCTTCCTCGAGCAATTGGTCTGAAGTGATATTGGTTTACAAAAAAAAAAAACAACTAGAGATGACTGAATTGATCCAGAGGTAAAACTTTAAGCCTTATCCCCAGGTCACCCGACTGTGAATGGATCATTCAGGCGGAGGAATCAAATGCATCCAAAATCCTGGATGCATCCCATCAGCTCCAGTAGATGAGGTGGAGAGCCACACCTGCCCAGTGGGCTGGCTAGACTGGAATTCACTGTGGATAAAGAGAGTAAGTAAACTCCAGAGCTATCACTTCCACATCAAATGCACCTATAATTACTTTATACTACAACAACATCAGAGAACATATTTAGTATTATTACCAACAGCGGTGTGTTTTACACTTTAGCCGTTGGACTGAATCCTGTAAATGTTCCACATGAGAAAATCTCATTAAAATTAATGGAAGTCTTTTTGGTATAAGCATATTTACTACTCTCTTGTGGTTGACATTTTAAAAAGTGTTTCACTTAGGTTTTCTGATTCTTACTGTAGTTCAGTTTTATCTTTTCCAAAACTGTTTGCATGAAGATAGGGAGTTACAGGAATGTTTTAAACAAATAAGCTTTGCATAGCAACAGAATGGTATAGAATTTAAAAACACAAACAGTGACTGCTTTGTGGATTTAACAGTTAACCTAATTCACCCGTCTGTTCCAATCTCTTCTCTCATTTTCAGTTACTGACACTTAAGGTGCTTCGTTTCCCTTCTGTACCTTTGTGTGGTTCTTTTGGGTTCTCTGGCAGAGTTTCAGGGTTGGTTCTGTGCTTCTTACACAGCAGGAATATAGCTAACAATAATTTTTATTTTTCGAAAATGTCAATTGGCTGTACTGAAACTGCTCTTGAGGAAATCATATTTTCACGAATGTACTGCTGTCACCCCAAAAAATAAGTTCTGAAACAGCCCTGGCTTCTTGTTTTCACTATTTTTTAAATGAAGAATTTAAATGCTTTAGGTCAAAGTGGTTTTTCTCTGAAAATTTCAGTTAATGTAAAAAATCGTAAATCTTAAAAATTCCAGATTGAGTAAAAATCTTAATATTTTTTATTGAGTTGATTCAATTTAACAGTTCACCTGCCTGCAAAATTTATGTGGTTTTTCCAATTTCTGAGTAATAAAATATAAGGTATTTTTATTATTATGCTTTTTCAAAATATTAAGAACTAAATTCTGCCTGATTACTCACAGAGCCGTTGCTGTCTGACTGCACAGAAGTGTAATGACAGCTTCCCATTGCTTCAGTCTTTAAGCTGTATTTTTGTTTTAGGGATGACGTAAGTCACAACTCCTTGGCTTGCTTTTTCAGATGCATCATGTTCTACTTTTTCCTACCTGGGTAATTAATAGCCAGTGTACCCCGGTGAATTTGATTACTGCCAATGACTTTGAGGCTAAAGAGTTTTTATCTCCTGCAGAACAGATATTATATTACTCAGTTCTGAAAACAAAGTGACTTTAGGAGGATAAGAAGGTGGGTGGGAAACACATTTTCCCATAGATATGAACCCAAATATTCAAGTGGAACGTGTACAAGGTCTCCTGGGAGATGTTTATATTATAGCTATAGGAGGGAAAGCAATAAAGGAAACACTTTAACAGTGTTGAAACAGTCTGTCACAGAAGAGACACGAGGATGTTGGTGTACCTGCAGACATCTGTTTCCCACATCCACTTGTAGAATTCCCAGGATCCTCCTCCTCTATGCTATTGATTTCTGTGCTATTTTGATAGATACAGGCGCCTCGTGACACTCTATCATTGCATGTTTATAACCCTGCCATTTCAGCATGCCAGAGACTTATATTAATGATGAGGGTGAAGGGAAAGGTAAATGTTTAATTGTATTGAATGGAATCCATCTCATGTCTGATAAAATGATGCTTCCTTTATCCGTGCCGTTTAATCATAGCAGAGAGATATTTCCTGACCTTAACAGGCATTAGCTGAATTTCTTCAATTTGTTCTTCCACACAATAGAAAAGTGTGGATTTTAGTAACTGCGAGAGTATCAACATGCAATTTAGCAATACTGTGCTTATTTCAACCAGCTATTTACTCCTTTTCCTAATCATTCACATCTACATTTTTCAGTAGCTCATTAGACTAGAAACAAGAACGTAAAGAAGTTGTGGTAAATTGCATTTCTATTTTGTTACTATAAAAGATGAAACTGCTTTGTGTTTGTGTGTTGGTTGTTTTTTTTTTTCCCCCAAGGCTATGACTGTAAATATGAAACCCATTTTCAGCCTGTGCTCTGCTAACATTTAAGGCTGGGGAGAAGGTGGGCAAACACCCACCCATGCAGAGACTGTGCGCTGCTCAGCTTCTGCAGAGCCGATTGCAAGCTTGGAATTTTTCTGGGGGATGAAAGAGGTGTTTGTAAAGAACAATCCAGAATAGCTATTAGGTAAAAAAAAAGAAACAAACCAGAAGAGGTAGGCACTGGAAGGGATTGCCTAAAGATGTGGTGCTCGTATCCTTGGAGGCCTTGATTAGGCAAACATCTGTCAGCGATGATGCAAGTATATGTGATCCCTCTGTGAGTAGGAGAACAGATGATCTTTTCAGGGCCTATGTAGCTACATTTTTCCATTATTTATGGCAAATATTGCTGTTCCTAACTGTAGGCACCTCAGACTACAAACTGCAAAACCCATTGTATTGATCACAAAGTCATCTAAAATAGTTGAGGGAGTTTTGTGTTTTAAAGCCCAGGTCTGGGCAGCTAATGTAGCTATTGGAAGCCATTTAGGTCTGTAAGCCAAAATTATGTTTTTCAAATCCCTGCTTCAGCCTTAGAGTATCTAACCTAAACATATGACATTAACAGTCACTGTAGCACCTGAGTTTTGACTGCTGTGTGTGCTGAAATGCTTTTCTGCACTGGTTGACTGTGGTGGCGTGGTGTCAGCCTGCCCCCAGCGCCTGCCGTCAACCACACAAGATGTTCTCCCTTGTCATGTGTGAGTGGTACTCTCGTGCTCAGGCTCAGCACAAGGTATGGTGATACGTGCTGTTTCTATATAAAACCTAGCCAGAGATGAAGACGTATTGTTGCTCTGGTTGAGAGAAATAAATAAAATACTTATGGCTCTGAAGAGCATAGCAAAAAGAGTTGGTAGGTCAAGCTGTTGTCAGGTAAAGTGTGAGGGGTCAGTGCTCTAGATGTTCTTCTTGTGAAGGATGATGTGTTTGTACATCAGAGTAATACCAAAGATACATTGTTGAACTAATGTAACTTTCTCTGGGCCACAGCCTGAAGGATCTGGCCACACTTGCCACTTGCTTAACGCTCCCTGCTGAAAGGTGTGGTGTAGAGGTGGTGGCAAGTTCTGGAGAGGCTGGTGGGACAGGTCTGGTCGCTGGAGGGAGAAGAGGGTGTTACGTACTGCAGGCATGAAGGATTTTCAGGGCTGGGGAGATGGGAACGTAATCTGGGAGAGCACTGTGAAAGGGGGGTGTAGTAGTAGGGGGAAAAACAGACACCCTCTGCATCTCTTTCCGCTGCAGCCTTTGACACGGGATTTTCCTCTTGTACCTCCCTAATTTAACAGAGTAAGAGCACAGAGGATTAATTTTTTCCCCAAATGGAAGTTCCTTGCAGAACTAATACAATATTTGTACTTCTTAGAGGATCAGAGGGACCTCCTCCTAACAGGACAGGTGCCTAGTAACACTGGTAGAGCGCAGCTGCAGTGATTAATTTTCAGCTAACTAGCTCTAACACCGGGAGCTGTGACAGCCCAGACCTTACCTGGAAAACACTCCTGCAGGGCAAACGGCTGAGCTGTTTGCTGGCGCTGAGCTCCACACTGTCACTGGTAAACTGCTGCCAGCTCCCAAACTGACTAATTTAAGGCAAGCTCAGACACAGCTGGGCTATAGCCATAGTGCAGTGACTACCATTAAGACATATCCTGCAGGGTACGTTCTCTCACCAAATGAGAACAGGATCTGTTAGATGTTTGGTGGAAACCAGCCACCACCACGTTAATTAAATACCTGTATGCCTTTCTAAACATTCAAATGGAAGTTAAAGCAAGTATGGTGTACTTGGGAGAAAGATACAAGATGTAATTTTCCAATATGTTGAGAAAATCAAGTAATAATTTGAAATTTTCAGTTTCTTACTATAATTAAAATCTCCTTGACTTGGAAGGAGCTAGATATCAGAAGCTTTTTTTGGGGGGGGAAAGTGCTCTCAGCTCCTCCCTTCTGCAAACACTCACTGTTGGTTCCTAAAGACACCTAGGGCCATTACTTGCTTCTTAGCTTTAAGGTCATGCAGTTCATAATATACTCAAGATACCTTATTGTATCTGTCAGATGGTAAATTCAGTTTTAAAATTAACATAACATATTACCATAAAAATGTGACCTTCTGTCTCAAAATATATGATATCAAAAATGTGATTGCACCAATATCTTTTAAGGACATTGGCTACTTAAATGTCTTTATTACCTTGTCTGTACGTACTTCAAACTAACATATTAACACATTACTCATTTTATTGTTTTATTATCCCATTAATAAACATTAATAAAACTATAAGCTCTCTCTTAAATTCAAGTCCTACATTTATTTCTATTATACAAACCCACGAAACTCTTAACAAGATAGGCCTTTCAGGAGCTAATTGGTCTTTTATTTGCAGTGTTAAGATTGGGATTCACATGCTCAACATTCACAGCTGGGATTAATCTCCTGTTTTAGACATTTTGGGCTGCTCTATGCAATCAGGTGCCCACCAATGATTTGGCATATCTACAACGTATTTGTTGTCTGTATCCATCAGGTTTCCCAAGGCCCCTAAAGACAATGGTCCTTTTCCACGTGTGGATTTTTCACACGTCATGCTCACACCTGTATGTCTAAACATTAAGCCTTGCCCAGGCCTCACTGCAAGATGTCTCTCATACCAAACTTTTGTCCTTGTCATCTACCAGGCTCTTATGTTCACGTGTGTCTGGACAACGGCTAGCTCACACTGGCATGTTAATATCAAAGACCTGGAAGATGGAAAAAAGCTTCAGCCTTGATAACAAAGAGCCAATCTCGGATGAACAGTGGTCCCTCTGGACCTTAACTATTAGTATGGGTGAAGAGCAAGAGGAGATGAGGACCTCATAAGCCTTTTACATTACCTAGTCACTTCTCTCAAGGCAGGCAATGAAATAAGGATCTTATTCATTTGCTGCCACCAGCACCTGCCTACTGACTAGCCGCAATGAGTCAATGCCCTCCTGAAATCTCTGGGATATTTTTAGATGCTTAGAAGATGCTGAGCAGTTCATTAACTTCTCCATGGACATCAGAATGTGAATTCAGATCACTGAATGCCTGCCGTTTTTTCAGCTGGCAATCTCAGGTTCAGATTCCCCACAGGGATGTCAACATCCATGAGAGGGCTGGTGTCACAAATATGCGTGACACACTTGTCTCTTAGGCTGCTCTTGACTGCTCTTTTGGCACTGGGATCAGAACACAAACCACCCTGTCTTTGTCTTTTGTCCTTTACTTTTAACTGAAAATTAGGGCTATTGTCTCAGCCCCGATTCCTTCTGTGTCCTCTGCAGCCTAGAGAAGGCAATACATGACATCTCTTTTAGGTAAGAAACCTAATCTGTAGCCACCTTGGATTACTAGAACATGCTCTTCAGAGACACTAGACATCCCCTCTGCCCAGCTGCCTGCAGTTCAGGCTGTCTTCTGAAAAGCAAGCTCTTCAAGTTTTCCACCATGTATCTGAAAGCTCTGCAGTGGTATTTAAGGGTATCTGTAGGAAGAACAGCTTTGATCATGTATATTAACGTGTCTCTCCTAAGCTTAAATATGGGCCTTTGATGGGAACTTACAGGAAGGCATGGAATTATCTCATAACACAAACTGGTGCTGAAACATGGCAGCCCAGGGAAATGGGGAATGTTTCAAAATTATAAGCAGTTATATTAAAACAATAATATATGTTTAAATATTTCTGTTTTGTTTATTAGGTGTGCCCCTTTGTGTATGCCAAAAATAAGTTATCTTGCTTTGAAAATAGAAAAAAAAAAATCTATTTTAAAGGAGCAACCGAAAAATGTAGGAGATTTTGTGGAGTTATTATAGCAAGGATTGGATTGCTTATTAGACAAATAGCTTTGTATCCAGTGATTTTGTAAACCCATCCATTCATCTTTTGAATAATTACTACGTTTTTAAATAAGCTGCAAGATTAATAAAATGTAAATTGGAGGGAAAAACAAGATACATCACAGAGATAAAATAACAAAAACCATATTTATAGTCCCTTTTAAGGAGGGTTTTCTGCCTACAGATTTAATCTATAATTAAATTTATGTATTTTATTTATAGTTCCTTTTATTATTTTTTCCAGAACATGCTGACACAGGAGTGGTTTTGCTAACAGAATCTATGGTATTCTATAATAAATTCTACAGTAAAAATCCCCTCTGGACTATTTCCCTAAGTGTTAGCATTTTGAAAGTGCATTTGGGTTTGGCCACCACGAATTCATGCATTGTATATTTGATTGTTAAATCATCATTGTTAAAATATATGGCTTTAATGTGTCTTGAACTGGCACAGAAAAACCAAAGGCAGAGCTAACAAACAAGCAGAGAAATACATGTGTTTTGTCACAGAATAGAGCTGCAGCCAGCAGCTCACCAAACTTGTATTGTCCAGTGACTGAAATGATGTTTCTTAGTTTTTGGTTTGGTTGTGGGTTTTTTTTTTTTTTTGTGTAATTAACTCCCTTGCTTCCTTGCTTGGCTTCTCTGGTAAGTCTGCCATTGTTACCTCTTTTCCACCGTCAGCTATGAAGATACTGAAGTGAAGGAAGGTTTGGGGCTGAGGCAGGTACAGGAAAAGGCTATGTTAGGGGAAAAAAAAAAAAATATTAACTTGCCTTCTTACCTTCAATTCTCCCTTGATGCCAGACAGTAGATTAGCTGAGGTTCATAAGGAGCTTTATACGCTATGTGACCATCTCATTTAACAAATGTACAAAGACATATAGACTAAGTAACGTCCTTAGACTCCACATAACTATTTTCTTCTCCATTGGGGACCTTCCCTGTAAGATCCCAGATGACTGCTGTAACTGGACAGAAGGATGATGAAGATGGTAGAATGCAATACGTTGGTAGAAGAAAGGGCGGATTTGTCTTGTATATTGGTGGGGTCCATCCCGTCTCACAGAAAAAACATTTTGAACAAATAAAATAGAAGAGACAAACAGTAATGGCTGAAAACAAAGGACTAATGTTTCGCAGAGTGATGCCAAGAACAGGAGGTTATTTTGATGAAGGAAGGTGCAAATTGCTTGATTTGGGGAGAATTTATCACAGCAAAATAGAGGTAAGAGGCAGTAAGCAAAGTGTAGTGATGCCTGAGATTGGAAAGAGCACATTACTAAACTTCCCCTCTTTCCTTCCCTGAAAATACCACTAACAAAGGACAGTTTTGGAATAGAGCCCAAAATGAATTGGAAAACAGTGCAATTGTATAGGGCTACATGTAAAGTTTTTTTTGTACAAAGAGAGAGAGACCGCTTCATTCTGTCTTGATAGGATGAATAAATGTTGATTGAATGTTGATCAAGCTTGTGAGATCAAGAGATTTCATGAGTAGGTAGGTTTTGAATTTGGTCAAATTAACGACACACTTCTCAAACAGCACAGCTTAACTTTAGGTTTCCCTCTTCTAGGTGGTAGCAAAAAGGAAAATTGGGTTGGATAAGCAAAGTTTTCCAGCCAAATAGGATGCTTTTCAAATCACTAACTTTCTTTTGTCTTGAAGAAAGCTGTTTCTTAACTGCCACGTCAAATCTCTTTAACCCAGTCACTTAGAGTGTGGTAGAAAAATACCTTAATTTGCCACAGCTGACTAAGAGTACTAAAATGGGTGTCATATCCCTGCACTTAGTGCAAACAGCTGTGAATTTTCTTCAACAACAAGAAAGAGGGTGAAAAACCCAGAAAGTGAACTAGCACTTTTTTATCAACTTGTGTTTCAGCTGACATGAAATTTGTACAACTGAAATTTAAGGAAGTCAAAGAAAAAGTGATGGATGCCTTAGATATAGTTGATCCCGATGTGAGAAGGGTAGATTAGATGGTTTCATGATCTTCCAGGTCTATTTTGTAGAGTTCTACAAAATGCTGGTGAAATATAGCCACTCGTGCTTGAAAATCCTGACAAGGTGGCAATGTGGTTGATAAGAGGGCTTGTTTTGATTGATTGCTTTTATTATCTGCTCGTAATCCTTAATAATAAACATATGAAGTTAGCTGCAAGAGTTTCAGCAGAGTTGTATGATAATGTATGAAAAGTTTTTAATAGTTCTGAAAACATAAGAGATAGGAAGAAGAAAGTATGTTTCTTGAATCTGAAAAATACTGGGAAGAAGTGAAGCAAGCAGTATGTGGTGGTGCGGTAATTAAAGACAGATCTGTCTACAGATGTTTTTTTTTCCCCCCTTTACTGATGTAACGTCTGAATTCAAGATGTTTCACTGGCTGTACCTTGGAAGAAGATTTAAGTGCATTCTGTCAATACAGGGAGAGAACCTGGGCAGATTACTAAAAAAGATGCCAAAGAAACAGTTGGATAATATCAGGATCAAAGTGATAGGTAAACAGACAAAAAGGAGAGCCAGAAAGTGGAGAAGAAAAGGGCAAGATTTCATTCTTAATGATTTTTCTTTTTTTTTCCATAGAGGACACTCCCTGGGATAGATCAGGGATGATCCATATGAATAGAAAGACATAATGATTAAGCAGAGCCTGCACTCAAAACCAAACTCATCTCATTCAGACGCTTTGAACAGAAGGCCACCTTCAGAGGTGAGCTGAGGTGGGAGCACTAGGACACCAGCCTCTGATCCAGCTATGTACCACCACCAGGCTCACCCACCTTTGAAGCAACTACAGTTAACCCGTGTCCATCCAGCAAAGCCCCAGTGTCACCTGCTAGGATCCGTAGGGGCCAGAGCACATGAAGACTCATCACAGCGAGGAGAAATCCCTGAAGAAAAGAGGTTCCTGTTGCAGAACACTTGGTGGGCTGAACTGTCTCTGAGGAATGAAACCAGACTTTTCTCTTAGCCCTCAGAGGAGCTCTCTGGGTTGTTCCATTGTGAAGCAGCCATTGCTGCTTTAAAGAGCTGCTTTAAAGCTGCTCTTAATGAGTTCGTCTACTACCTGTGGGGGACCTGAGCAGTCAGAAAAAAAGAAATTTCAAGAAAGAAAATTGCTTTGAGAAAAACGGTAATGGAATTATTCATTTTTGCAGTGAGATACATGGAGCTGTTAGCAGCCTTTACCTTTCCTTGACTTACTGTAACTTTCTATGTGTTTTGGTCAAAGTTTGTGGAAATTAATATATTTCTGGATTTTTTTGATGAACTGGCATTTTCTGATGGGGAAAAACCCAATTTTATCAGAAAGTGCCATCAACTCTTGTGGGAAATATTTTTTTCCTCTGCAGTAGGGATTTTGTTATGTGTTTTTTATTGTTATTTAGGAACAATAGCAAAAATTTTAAGCGTTTTCAGTTGAGAGCGCTGGCCTCCCACACTTTCTTTTTTAAATCCAGGCTACCACAGACTGGTTCTCTGAAGGACTGTGCTTGTTCCTTTTTGCCTTATTTAGGTTTAAGAAGCATTTGTCGAGCAGGCAGCTCAACGCTACCTCTTGCTGATGGGGAAGTATTGTCTGCAGATTTTACTTGCCTGCTGTGCACAGTGCCTGGTACTGGACCTTCACCCTCACGGTAACTTGACTGACAGCAGCAGAAAAAAAGATCTATATAACTAAAAAAAAAAAAAAAAAAAAGCATTTGAAAAGAAATACACCCGAGTCTGGATACTTGAGAAGGGGAAGAAATAGGAAAACATGCCAGATTTATGAGGGGCCGTTAGGGGTATTGTACAGGTTTGCGTGAGCAGTTATATAATTTAGTGACTCTCATGTGATATTCTGCATTATATTTACAATGGAGAGAGAGAGCGAACTGCACCCAACTGTATTAAATAGAACTATTTTTTATCAAGGGTTGCTGGTGACAATATTACTCCAACAGCTTGTGCATGTCATCAGAACCCAGGGGTAAAAAATATAGCGCTCTTTGGGTGTATTTTGTTATTTCACAATAATTGGATAGCATGACACCTAATGAAAATTTACATTAGGCAGACACCTAGTGTAAATTGCACACTTTTTCTGTCTCATATCCCCTCTTGGCTGGCTCAGTATACCTGTTCTGATATTTTGGAAAATATAATTTTTGATGAATTCTTAAAAAATTAAAATATCTAGGGAGTTTTGAAGTATTTTTCAGCAGGAAAATAATTAATAACAGTACTGAGAACGAGCTGTTTGCTTTAAACTCAGCAGGAGTTTGTTATCATTAGCAGGTTCAGAGCAAAGGTTCAGAGAAATGGTAAGAAAGAATTTCTTAGACTCTGAGTCTACAGTGAAGTACTTGCTTAAATTTATACAACCAACTAATCTTGCTGGAAACATTCCTAAACCTGAGCACATATGTAAGCATTTGAGGAAGCCCTCAGTTTGGTTACAACGGACTCATCTGAAATCAATAAAAATAGGTTCTTGAACTTTTTCTGAAATTTAAAAGTCCCTGTGAGTACTGAATGAAATGTAAGGTTAGTTCTCATTTTAGCTGAAAATAACTTGGCCTTCCTTAATGAGAATACTGTTTTGTTTTCAAAATAAAAATTTTAATGGAAAGTGTTAGGGAGTTTTAATGGGATGTGCTTTCTAATAAACAGCAGTAACACATTGTGATTTTATAATGCATTTCATTGTAGGTTCTGAAAGTGCCTCATGAATGTTTTAGTCTGGCATCACGTGAAGCAGGACAGTATTGTTGTGCTTGTTTTGCAGACAGGAGGCTAAAATAGAGAGACTGTGTGAGCTGTGAAAATGAAAATATTGAGCAAAGTCCACAGTGCTAATGGCTATTCACAGGCATTCTCACACATAAATGTCTTCTCCCATATTCATTAGCCACCCACGTTCCTTTGGATATACCTTTGTGACTGGGGACTAATGCCTGTGATGAAGATAACTATACCTTTAATGTGACAAACTATTCCTGGTTAGAAAACGCTTACTCACAGCCTCACTTTCTCACCATTTTAAACAGGACTTAACAAATATGCACAAAGCCAACCCTGTGCTTAGGTGCTTTTTGACTCAGGCCCTATTTGAGTACTGGAGATGAGCTCTGGTAGACAAAGGGGTTGGTTTTATTTTCTGAATGGAGACCAACAAAACCCATGTTCATTTGGGCACTGACATTTGCCAGAGAGATTAATGTAAATGTATGCAAAATGTTATTTAAATATGCATTTTCTGTATATGGTAGTAAAACCAGCATTCACATCTCTTGTCTTTTTCTGTTTAAGAGAAAAAACATTCCTATTGTCTTAAGTTGATATGCTTTATGGTAAAATGCTGATAAATTCTGTATCCAAAATTTTTTATACCTGTTTTCAAACTCTGAAACTGTTACAAGCCAAAGGCTGAACTGAGAATTCTGAACAGTGCATATTTTACTATTTCACACAAATGGTTCACTATAGTATATGAGATTTTATGAAGAAAATTATCTACTTGTATACAAATTTTATTTTCATTTCTAATAAGACCCTGCTACAGACTGACTGAGCTTGAGTAAAATATCATGTAATTACACAGAAAATAGATTTTGGTTACTTCACAACAATCCTATTCTAAACTTGCACAGTTACTCTGATGAAAAAAATAAATACAACCACATTAGATAAATTGGAAATAACTATATTTGCAGAGTGTTTTTTTTCTTCTAGTGAAGACTTCAATTAAACTGAGACTTATAAAAATTGTCAGTGTGCTTGACTGGTGTTAAAATTAACAGATGGTTATTGTACCAAAAGAGAGTATTTCAAGGAAATAATTCCACTTAAAATATTAAAAAAGCACATTTTTCAATTTATACTGTTGGAGGTTGTGGTGGCATGTTTGATTAATGAGCTGTTTTATTGGTGATGCAAATAATGTGTAATGTCATAAGACCCATATGTTGTAGATTAGAGAGGTATTAAACTTACCTTGGCACAAAGTGAAAAATCTAAAATATCCCTCTGGTAAAATATATCATTCTAGAAGAAAAAGACATGTTGGCATTGCTTGTATTTATGCTTTTGATAAATTACATGTCATGTTTACTTAGTTTTAGTATCCAATCAAACTCTATTCTTTTTCATACTTTTGCTTCTATTTATTTGTCAGGTTCCTCCTTCAAGTTGCATTTGCAATGGTCAGCAACTGTGTGTGAAACCAGACTGTATGTTACCTGTCAGTTATAAGCAAAGACATGAAGGAAGACAACAGCGTCTAATTTCTCCTAAAATAATCTTGGTATTTATTGCCATTTATCTAGAGTGGTGCAGACTACAACAGAATGAGGAAGGCACGTGCCTGCAGGAAGCACTGTGAGAAGGACCCTCAGCAGAGCTCCAAGCCACGCAGTGAAAATTCACCTGATTCCATATCGCGTGGGAAACCTGAACCGTAGGTCAAGGTCTATTTAAAGATTAACTGAGATTCTGGGACCTTCTGATAAAGTTCAGTTGGGAAACGATGGCCTGACTTACGAATCTAGCTGGAAACTGTATATAAACCCCCCATCTAAATGCGGAAATGGGTGAAACTCAGTGGTTTAGATTGAATTTTTCTTTGGGGTTTTGCATGCTGTTGACACTGAATGGTAGACTGGGAACCAGAAGGTGGACTGGAACTGCGCGCGCGCTGCAGTGCAATGAAACTGCCAAATTTTATGTTATTCTGTCCAGGTCTTTATCTGACCTGGAGCAAAATCTGGCTCTCAGAAGTATTTGTGTATTTGTTACAGGGCCAAAATTGGCTACTTCTTCTGGTGATAAAATTCCAAGTGAGAACTACCCCTCAGAGGAACACAACTATCTCTTCTTCAAATTTCATCTTTTCCTGCCAGTAAAGTAAGCCTGATTTTTCTTCCTTCTTTTTTTTTTTTTTCTTTTTTCCCGTAAATTTCTGTTGGCTTTGGTAACCTGGGAAATGCTTCCTTACTGATTGTGACCACCCAAATGGGATATCTTCCGCCACTACACTGGGACCTTCATCTACCAAAATAAAATACACCAGCACATGGGACTATGCAGCCCATTTCTAGAATTTTTGCTCAGCACATATGAAAACAACAAGCCATGTCTCCTTAGTTAGAGCAAAATGTAAACAGATGTGGTTTCCTACAGAAAAAGTAACTTCTGAATGAAGAGAAGATAGACTTAAAATCTTTAATGTACCCCACCAACATTTTTTACACTCATGTTATACTCCGGTACTGTGATTGCTAAAAAAGAGCACTAGAAGAGGTGAGGGTTTAAATCCAATAACTACAGTGGTCTTTCTTTGAGGGTGAGAACCCTGTACCAAAATTTACCCTGTGGAATCAGATAAAAACAAGCCCTTCAATAAAGAGTGAAGTCACAGCTCATACCAGAGACATGAATCATCTTTGCTTTGCCAGCTGGGTCAGCAGCATCCCAAGGAGGAAATCCCTTCGGGGTCTGCATGTGAGACCACTGCTCTTATCTCTCTCATGTTCCCTCTAAGGCTGTGTAGTGTAAGCTTCTCTTGAGATCCACCAGCAGAAATTGTCCTGTGCTCTAGCTCTTCCATGCAAAAAAATTGTTAGGTGGTATAACCTTGGGCTGAATTCACTTCCTTGAAGCTTCCTTCTTCCAGGAACGCTGGTTCCACTACTCTCTTTACAGCACATGCTCATCTGGAAATGATCATCTGGGACCCAGTCTTGCAAACACTTATGCATGTGCTGCACTGGGCTACAGCAGATTGTTTCAAGGAAATCAGTGGGTCTGTTTGAAAGATTGAGATTGTGTGTAAGTGTTGACGGGATTTGGACCCTCGTCCCCACAAGAGGATGTTAAAATACCAAGGTGGTGGTGGTGGGGAATGCAGAGAGAAAGGGCATCCTTAGCCAGAGATCCTGTTTTCATGCAAATGTATTTAAAAAAAAAATAGAAAAAGGGAAGAAATATACTGAAAATTTATTTTATGGTAAGTAGACCTTTCTCGCTGGGATGTCTCTCATCATTTTCCAGAAGGATCCAGCCATGCATTCAGCACAGGATTAGTTTTCTCATCTTGGTAGCACTGTGACGGTTTAAAAAAACTCTCATAACTAATGTAGCCTCCATACATTACAGAGTGATCATATCCAAAGAATAGACATTGACAGATTTGAAATAATTATGTAAATTCACCTAGGGTCTTATTTAAATGCACATTTTTCAGACTTACAATCAAAAGAAAGAAAACACCCTCAACCAACCCTTAGTGATTGCTGAGGAAGCTATACCTACATGCCTACATTAAACCTAGCACAATATGCTATAAAAACCTCATTACACATCCGAGCTGTCTTTGTATCAGCATTAAATGCGCTTCCATACACATTCTGTAAATTACACACTTATAAATTACTCATTTGTAATAGCTGCAGGCTGACGGCTACAGCGAAAATTGTACACTTTTTTTTCGTCTTTTTTTTGATGTGGTTTTTACTTATCTGAGCACCTGATGATCCTGAACTGTTTGTGGAATGCAAAAAAAAAAAAAAAGATATAAGGAAGTACTCCTGATACACCCTCTTTTTCATGATTAACTCCACATTAATCAGCTATGCCTCAAACTGGAAATTTGTAGTGGCAGACATGATTGTAATTTTCTCCAGCATATTTCTTCTGGAGTTAGTGTTGAATAGTTATTGTTAGGTCGATAATTTAGCACCCAGAAAACCTGCTACAATAGCTCAGAAGGGTGAAAGACATTACACTGCTTGTTTTTTCTTTGTGGGGAATCAAAACATGCATCTAGGTCTTTGAAACCATTAGGATCAGGGTTCTCTGACAACAAACTGGGTAGTTAATCGTATGGGGCATATTAATCTTATTTTTAACTACAAGATACTTCCTCTGTGCTTCAGCATCCTTCACCCAGATCCTTTTTTCTACCTGTAAAAGAATCCAGCTTTCCAAATGACCCATCTTCCAGGAGACCCCCCCTCCCTCTGCAGCTACCCTTAAGCTAGTCTGTCAAAACTCTGATAGAGATGCCACTATACTATCTCACTTTGGGAGTCCACTCGAGTATATGCCATTGACACCTCTCCATCTCTCTCATTGAATTTATTTTGGTACGATATGCTGGCTTTGGTAACGAGGCTGGTACGAACACCTTTCACTAGATGAGGAGTACATACGTTTCTCTGTGTTTTTATGCACACACAAATTCATAGTCTTCAGAAGACTCTTATAAAGACTGTACCTAAGAAAGCTGAAGTTCTGCTGCCACAGCCATCAGTAAGGCCATACTCACGTCCTGTCTCTGTTAATGAGCGAGTGCCGCTCACTTCAATGGGCTCTAGATCAGACTCATGATGCCGGGTAGTGCATGCAATGGGCTGCAATTCAATGTCTCTGATGTTGTAAGATTCTAAAAGCTGAAGATACTGTAATAAAGAACAAAAGAAGGTATTATTTCACATAATATTCATATCATCTGTTGTAGCCTATTTGTATAATATGATAGGAATCTTGATTAGAACTAAAACTGTCACATTTTAGGTTGGTAAGAACCTATCATGTCCAGCCAACCTTACCTCCTGGGTAATGTAGGCAGCAGAATGCCACCCATTAACTCTCACTTCTGGATCACAAGCTGTGGCTGAGATAGTGGTATACTTTTGACCTTGATTTAAATATTCAGTCATAGAGAATGTACCACCTCCCTTAGTCTTGTTCCAGCGCTTGATTAGTTTTATTGCGTGCCCATTTTGTAGCAGGAATTTTCCAGCTTGGTTATGTTTCTAGTCAGGGCCTATCATGTGATAGCAAAGATACTTTTAGACAATAGTGGAGTCTTCAGTAATGAAGTTTTGAGGTGATTTGAACTCCTTAGGCCTTTCATTGTGAGGGATAATCCCTCTGAAATATTTAGAGAGTTTTCCTAAATGGAAGAAGGCATAGAAGGGGAAAAGTCTCTCCGTCACCATATACTAAGGAGAAAAAAATAAAGTGAGTAAATGCTCAAGGAGAAAACGAGTCAAAGAGATGAAGATGGAATGAATGATGGAAGTCTGAGGAGCGTGTATATGAGGTGGAACTGTATATTTCTTAAGGACTAGGTCCAGTTGTGTGGATATCTGAAGGAGACAGACAAATCCTTCCACTTAGTTTCTGTGGGTCTTTTATCTGTTCTGATTTTTATTACATATGATGCAACTCTGTTTGTATGACCTGAAAATTTGTGATCCATAAATACTCTAATTTTAGCAGGGAACATTTCTTCGAATGACCTTTTTTTCTCATCGATGTGTGGGGAAAGTAAAAGTCAAATTTATATTTGAACCTTTTTACTTGGAAATTAGCTTTAAAAAGTTATATGTATACATTATAAAAATAGAACCATGCAGTGTGACTTCTGTCTCTCATCAGAAGTCTTGCGCTGCCTTTTCAATAAGTAAATACACAAAGTGTTCAGAAAGCAAAGACGCACCAAACGAACAAAAAAATCCAAATTAGCAAGTTTTCTTTTTCAAACAGATCAAAAAGTAACTTGCAGTTACAGTTAGAAATTGCTAGAAATAGCAAGTGTTCATTTGACCCTAGTGTCCACCAATAATGAACTGCAATTTTTGGAAACATGCCTGAATAGTCACTGTGCCATTTGTGTAAAACCTGAGATGACTTATCTAGGGCTATATTTATCTGAGTTATTCCCCACTTGTGATCATGTATCTTTAAGTAATGTTTTCTGGACTTTATAATTATCATATAGACAGAGGGTTCTTGAAAGAGCAGGCTGATGTTCAGATCCAGGACTGCCCCAGCCAGACCTTTATATTGTGATGTTTACACTGTAAAACCCAGATGCTTTGCTTTTATTATACAATTTATATTGGATATTTGCTGCAATGGACTCTCACACCTTCCACTCCCACTTTTATATTCATATTGAGAATGGCTCTATTTTTGCTTTAAATGTGTACAGCTACACAGCCTCTAGTTATTGTCTCAGTTCTCTCTTTATTGCTGCATTCAATCATTCCTTCTCACAAACATTCTCTCTTTTGCAACCTACCTTTGAATTACATCTCTCTCTCCCAGTCGTTGCCACTTTTTTTTCTAGCAAAATTTAGTTAACCCTTACCTAGTAAGTATCAGTAACTTAACATTAATATATTTTCTTTTGTCTGTCTGTGTGCGTGGGGTGTGAGGAGGGGGTAATCTGTTATTTTTTAAGGTTGTAAAAGGAATGGATTTTTGTAGCTCCTCCACTGTGGGTTCTTTGTGTTTCCCAGGTCACTGATGAGAAGACTGGAGAAAACTGACTGAAAAACAAATTCAGAAGCTCTCCACTCTCTGTAAGAACCGCAGCGGCATTACAGAGACAATAAGTGAGACTCTTCGATGATCAGTTCAATCAGAGAGTGACAATAACATATTTGCACCTTGATACCTGTCCTATAATTTTATCACATGGGAACATAAGAAAAGATTATTTTTTTGGTAAGTAAAGCAAGATAATTAAGAATATGTATGTTTTCATCCTTGTTTCATATTATACTAAAGCAAACCACATTTTTTGTGCACTTTTCCTCCAAGAGTCAGTGTAACAGCCATTTTCTCTGAGTTGAGAAATACTTTTGTGATACCTTCCCCCTGCCCTGTCCCCATTAGCTCTATTTGTTATAGTTTGTGATTAATTAAACCTCGTGAAACATGTAAACTACCCATTTTGAGTAATGAAACTGAGGCCTGATTAGGTTGTGTGGCTGTATTTCATTATTTCAATGAAGGTGAAACCTGAGGAATCCTTGTTCACTGTTTCCTCTAAATAATGACTATTCTTCCCAGCACCTGAGTAGAACTTGATTTAGGGGAGATTTCTTCCCAAAAGTAGCTCAAGTGATTAATGTGCAACAGAAGCAACTGTTGAGCCTTTATGGTAAGAAATTTAAGGTCTTGATTTTTCTTGTCTTATTCCCTGTTTTAGAATTAATATTTCATTTGTTTGAATAACTTTGTTGCATTTTATGAAAAGAATTATTCACTTTGAGATGGATATGGTGAATGCGATTCGAAAGAGACTGAAAAAACCTAAAGACTATAGTTGTGATTTGCTGTGATTGTGCTAAAAGTAGGGTTTTTGAAGTGCATAATCCTATGAGTTTTCCACAAAGTAGGCAGATTAAAATTTTAGTCAAAAGAAATATTTCACTTGTAAAGTCCAGGGATGATTAACTTGTTCTTTAACTGGTATAAATCAGTTGGTATTATTCAGCTTCAGTGAGGTTTATGTCTATTTGCACCTGCTGAGGGTTTGCCCAGTTAAGTTTATAAGGGTAAATAAACAGTACTTTCAGGGCTTTCAGAATCTTTGTTTAGGAGTTTTATTTGGGAAACAACTAACCTGAAGCTTTGGTAGTGTCACAGAGAGCTTTTTAAGCTCAGATTGCAATCAAATGCAGTCTAAGATTTCCAATGTTGAAAGCTACCTGTTGATGGTTGTTTGATAATTCTGATGTAGCGAGCTGGGTGATCATAGGCCAGTTCTTATGAATGAGCATGTGTTTCAAACTGTAGCATCACCATTATAGTTTGGTAACATAATCTCCATACAGAACATGGGATTTTGGTAGGAAGGATGACAAATTTTACTGGTCTACAGGTTCCCCTCACCTGACTATCCCCGAGTCAAAAAACTACTCAAAAAATTAAGACTTCACAGGTTGGCAAGCATCTTTTAAAAAAATTATCTTTTTGCTTAGAATAAAAAATTTCAGTGAACTTCTGCCTAAGAGCTTCTTTGTTGAGCAATGAGCTACACTCCCCTTTACAGCACTTCACAGGATACTGATAAAATGAGTTAAAGAAGGGAGTGCTGCTGGAGAAGGGAAGTAGCTTGTTCTGTAAGAACATAACAACGTAATACACTGTGGACCTAGGGGTGTATAGAGAAGGTGGAGGGATTATCACTGTTTGCTCACCCCCTCCTCATGCAATAGGTGCTCTCTGGGTGTGTGTTACCCCTCTCTGACAGTGCTGGCATACAGAGTTAAGGGGAGTTTTGATCTGGCTGAGTACAGCCACTGTTACCTTCCCAGAACAAACCTGAGTGAATTGCGTTTGCTGCGGTAAAGAGAAATATTTAATTAGATTTGCCTCCCAATTCCTGCTCCTCACAGTGCATTGTGCCTGTAAAAGTGCTTGCAGTAAAGAGGCTGTGAGTTGTGATTACTCACAGGTGGATTACACATTTAAAGGAGATGCCTAATTCAAGCACTTGAACTCTCTACGGTATGAGCTCGATCTTAGATGAATATCCTTCCGAAGCATCCCTGATTATCCTGTGTGCAGCCTGTATGAAGGTTAGGATGCTAATTCAGATATTTAAATTAGGTACCAAAAATATGGAGTATGACTGTCGCTCTAGCAAAGATGTTTGTTGACAATATGGCTTTATTTGTGTTGACAGTTTTGGAGGAACTGCCTTCCTTTGATTACTCCATGCACAAAATGAAATTAAAGCAGGGTGACTAAATGGCGATGACTATGGAATAAGCAGCATAAGATTTCCTGGGCAGAAAAATATAGTTTCACCAGAGCCTGCAGCTTTAGTGCATGACCCAGACTTGATGGTATCATGCCCCTATATCAACAGCTGATCCATCTGCAGTAGTTCAGAGGTCTGCAAGCATGGCACAACCCATTCTGAATTTCTGAGTCTTTAATCCATTGCTGAGCAGCAAGCAGCAGTTGTTAGACTTGTAATTATTTGGAAATGTAAAATAACTAGCTCATGCCTGCCTTAAGCAGAGAATGTTTGCTTAAGGGGGTTTAGGATTGGTTTGCACCTTTGACTTCCTTAATCTAATTGCCTGGTAGTAGCTGTCTGACTGTGTGAATATTCCAGCTTGCGTTAACAAATATTTTTTTCGTCTGGCCTTCGTATTTCATGCATATTAGCAATTCATAAATGTTAGGAAATTCTCTAGACTATTCCTTTCCCTGAATACATACCCAAGAAAAATTCTTCCCCGAATAAAATCTTAGCGGCAAAGTAGTTCAAAAAGCACTACCTTGTATGCTATATTGTCTTAGACATAAATAATGTCTTTTTTTCCTTCTTCTCTCTTCCTTCTTCCCCTACCCTCCTACTCCATTTAAAGGCAATGTAGCATCACCACAAAGGAAACTTTCTCTTTTCTGCTGCATAAATCATTCATTTCCCCTCTACAACACCCAGTCCCTCCCATTTGGGAGGCCTTCCACATTTACCATTTGTGTTATAATCTCCACTGTATTTCTGCCTGCCACATTGATTTATCCTTTGCTAACAAATCAGTTTGTATGGAAAAGCTGCTGCTTTCCCATTCCGTCTTTGATGAAATGTTTGGGCGCTCTATAAATCATATATAGGATATGAGCACAGAAGAAGACGAAGTTAAGAAGAAAGAAGGATTTTTTCAAATAAAAATTTACATTTGGATGATTGAAAAAAATCCAGTCTCACCTTTACCTTCCAGTGCTGATGAAATGTTGCTTTTGGGGTTATAAGTAGGTTAGGCTGGTAGAGAATCTTCTCTAACATTTTTCCCCTTCCCATTCCAAATCACGAAACCTCTCATATAAGATGTCAGGCAGTTGGCTTGGTGGTGGAAAAAATACATACAAAAGTTTATGTGCACAAGAGTGCATGTAAGTCTTAAAGCAGAAAACAGAATGTCTGAAAAGCTGACATTAATTCCAAAGTTTTCCTCAATTGCTCAGTGTGACCAGGTGCAAAGCATTATGCCTCTTTGCAACTGAGGTCTGTTTTGGTACAATGAAGTTGATAATGCTGCCTGGCAGAAGTGGTGTGAGGCTTCGGAAATAAAGCAATCAGAGCACATTTTAGAACTTCATAAATTAATTTAAAGCACGGTGACGGCTGCAAGATCCTCTGTTGCTTTCTGTTTATTTTAGTTCCCCAAATACAAGATAGTTTGCAGAACTTCCATTCTGAAATTATCTAAGCCTGCAAATAGCTAGAATCATTATACCCTTGAGGAGGAGAAAGTACAAGGACTGAGGTCATGATCTTGACTAGACATGTGTTTCGGTTGGGAGTGAACCTCTTTAATCCAACCGTTTAGGATGAAGTGCTTATGGGCCATGGGGAGAAGCCAGGTTCAATTCCTATCTCTGTCAGAGGGTATTTGATTCTTCATTTCACAGTAGCTAAACCCTTCTATACATCTGGTCCTAGGTCTAGATAACTTTAGCGTGCAACCCTGGGATGCCATCAGAGGGCAGAATAGCTAGCCTTGAGTCAGAAGACCAGTGTCCCATTCATTGCACAGGGAAGGCAAAGTGCCTATGAGCAGGGCTGACAAATCACATGGGAACACGTGCAGGCATGGCACAGAAAGCCTAGATTTTAGTAGATATTTTCCAGCTTCTGGGAACTTTTTGTTATGAGGTGGGGATTCTCTCCTAAGCCTATCTCAGTTCTTTCCCCAAAAGAGACAAAATGGGATCTGTTCTTTCCATTAATCATCTCAATCTTTGGATTCCAAAATTTTTATTTATCTTTCCTCTATTCCAATGAATAATTAAGTACCTAGAGGGGTAGGAAAGATGGAGGGAGGCTGACCTGGTACATGAGCTATGAGTCAATAGTGCCTTATTTCCTAAGGAATGTAGAAACAATTTTTTTCTGATCTTCCCCATTAACATCTTAATTTCCCAATACAATTCTAGGAGAATTAGATTAATCACTCTCACCACTCTGCCAATTTTGATCAGAAACAATGACTGCCTGTGAATAATAATTTTTTTCTTGTTTGTAGCTCCAGATGTCTGTAGAATAAACCACCCCTTCCTTTGCCTACATTTAAGGCCTACAAGAGGTTTAGTTTCAACTCTTTGATTCAAACTGGGCAGAACTTGGGATTTGGAAACGAGGTCTTTGGCTGCCCTAAATTGTGCATCTTTGTACTGACACGTGCTGAAACCATCTCTCAAATAGTTTAGTCTGTGGCTGTTCTGGACAAGATATTGTTAAGGTGAAACAGGCAGGCAACCTCTGGGTTGGGGCTGCCAGCAGGGTCTAGGGCTTCGGATGGGAGGAGAGATCTCAGGAAGGATGGATTTACAGGAGATACAAGGAAATCCTGGGTAGAACTGCAGCAGCCATTTCAGTCTTAGAAACTTCAACGCTTTTCTCACAAAAACAATGCCAAGAGTATCAAGCATGCTATTGTACCTTCCAAATCTTTTTGGCACAGGCTCTTTATTTTGGTCTCATTATACAACTGGCTTTCTTAACTGGCTCCCTCAGAGTCCTTCCACCCCTCGCACACTTCCCTTCAGTACCCCTCTGCTGATGTTTTTTTCTCCATATAGCTCATCCCTGCTCTCAGCTGTGCTCCACCTCCAGCAGGAGAAAAAACAACTCAGGGACAAGCTTCTTGATTGCCAGACTCCTATACTGTTATATTTCCTTCTCTTATCTTTGGCTTCTCTACTTCAGAAAGGCTACTTTTTAAGCAAAGAATATCTGTTATTCAGTGCTTGCAAAGTGTTCAGCACAAGGGAAGATTACAGTTAGTTTTATGTAAAACAAGTAATTTCATAATTTTGTTAGCATTCAGTGCATCTACTGAGATGCGAATGGAGAAGCACATTCATCCGCCCTCTCCTTTGGAAACAAATTCTGTTTGATGTCCCAAACTATTCTAGAAGAATATTAGTCCTGGTCCTTAGATACCACCAAATCAAATATACTTAATAATATCATCGTAATTTTCCAATTGATGCATTCTTGTGCAGTAGGGGTACTAGAATATGACCTTCAACCTTTCCTTTTCGACGCTTTGGGATCTGTGGACATAAAAAAGAAGTTATGTGCTAACAGTTACTATTGCCAGGTAACTAAACATATTATCTTCTGCTTTGAAATTCTTCCTTTTACCTTTATATATGAAACTTCTGTACAGTAAGAAGAAACAAAAACAGAGGAGCTTGAAGCAAGGGAGTATCAGTATTCCAAACAACCATTAGATCATTATTTCTACCTGCAAGCTTGTCGTCCCTATAACCTATTGCATTAATAAAGCCCCCAGTGCTCGTCGGCACTGACAGAGAGCAATGCACTGCATGTTTTATGAACTATGTATGCAGTTCCCCCTGATTGCTATAGAGACACAAATTCAGACAATTTCCTATCAAGAACCTGCTTCTTAATCATAAGCTATATCTGTTCAAATTAAAGAAGTGTAACTCTTTTCACAAAGAGAATGAGGGAGTCTTACAGCTTCTAACAGTTTGATTTATTATAACATGACAATATTGGGAACATTAAATTTTAATATCAGTCCTGTCACTTTAATCATAAGTTAAGTATAATTCTTACACTGAAGAGCTCAGAAATTAGTTCATTTTTAAAAGGAAATTTATTGCACTGTATAGGCAGGTATGTAATTCCTTCTTTCACAGAACTTGTGGATTATCTGCTTTCAGAAGAGGCTGAACTTGTGATTCATATTTGCTCTGTCGCTTATTTTGCATAAGTAATCTCTCATTTATTTCTCCTTTCAGTAGGGAACTGAATGCATCTTTACGGCCTTGGTAAGAATAATTAGAAAACTAATTGATGCAACAAAATATAAAAATCAGTTACAAATTCAAACCAGATCTGCATCAATGGAAAAAGTATTTTTCTCAATAAAACAATCAAAACTGCTCCTTCTCTTCTGTTAATATCCCTATATTCTACCCATAGTCTCTATATCCATTGCTAGCACTTTTATTTGTAGACAGCATCAATTTCTGGTCTTCAAAAGAATTCCCGTGCTTTCATATTGCTAGTTTGGTAAAAATGCACAGATCTCTTTCACAAAGATCAAGCTGTCTCACTAGACAAGATCATCAAAGGATGATAGGGAGCAATATTATTATCATGGTTCAACAGATGGGGAATGGAGATATCATTTCAGTAAATTATTCATCAAGGTCTCTGTTGGGTCTTTTGTCCGTCATACAAGAGGCATTATATTGGAAAGTTAGCTACAAGTTCAAGTAACTGTACTTAAATTCACCCTGTAGAGGCTACTTATGAGTACTGATGAGTACTGATGATCTAATTAGGATCTAACGTTTTCTTTAAGGTAGAGCATGCTTCCATTAGAAATCAGAGAAACTTCTTCAAGAGATTAAGCTTCTCTTGCTTTACCTGTTGCTTCTGGAGACTAAGTTGCAGCCTAGTCCGGGAAAGCTGAAAGCTCACTTCTCCTTTGTAATCAGGTTTATCGGATATCAGTTCCCTAGATCTGCAGCAGTGGTCCGATCTACAGCCTTTCTTCAGAAAAGTCGTCAAAAAAACTTAATAAAGTGTCAGACCTACAGCTGCCCAGTTAAAAACTGGAAGAAGGAGCTGAGACCGTTGTTACAAGAGAGGATAAATCCGGGGAAGAGCCTGGCTCAAGGGTAAAATGTCTTAAGGAACAAAAAGGTCAGAGAGATTGTGATGGATGCAGAGAGACAAATAAGACAGATTTACAGGGAAAGAAAAAACAGGGTTGACAGAATAAGGGAAGATCTCAGGATGTCTGGATAAACCGCAGTGATGCAACAGAGCAGTTCCTGCATAGAAAACAATCTTAAGTAAATCTTTCACCAGCCTTAAATCAAACCCATTGCAAAGATTCACACCTGACATTTAAGCTTGTCTGCTTGCAGTTTCTAATGGTGGAGATAGCAGCTGGATTCAATTCTCATTCCAGCTAATAACTTGGACAGAGAGCAGCTTGAACCAGATCTCAAAAGCCCGTAAAATAAAAATAAACTTATATGTGCTGTTTTTATAAGACAACAGAGATATTTTCATAGGAAGTAACAAAAGCAAAATCAGAAGAGGAACTAATCCTGTTTACCAGATGGGAGAGACGAAGGGGCAGTTTATAGCTGGCAGATACAGAGCAGCCGTTTTACAGCTGGAAAAAATCTGCAATTCAAGCCATATTTAAAGGGTCAAATGGCAAATTTATAAGAAGAACCAGTATCTGTTTTGTACATATCACTACTACTGCTGAACAGAGAAATTATGTGTGTTTCTGTGTTCATATTGTTCAAAAGTCACGGCAGTTACACTCAAAAGTCTTATAAAAAGGACTTTCTTCCAGAGTGAAATGATAAACTTGGTTTCCATCCTCCATAATTCTCTTTAATTACAGGTGGATAAGGTAGGACAAAAGCAGCAAATTTCTTCGGAATTCCATGGGCTGAGTTATGGTACAGTATAAGATAAAGGTGTTATATTTCTAGAGCAGATTGCCTTTTCATGTAAGTAACAAAAATTAAATGGGAAAGCAGTTATACTTTTCCAGTCATAAATATTACAATACACACTATTTGATATTTTTTCTTTTCCAAATGCCTACTCCCACGAGGAAATTTGTTCACCTGGTTGCCTTGACAAATCCATAAATTCTAGATGAATTTTTATTTAGAAACATGTCAAGACTGTAACTGAAAAGAATTGATACTTATTTTTCTATTTTTTTGCAGAGTAATGGATTGAAGGGGGGGGATAGGAAAATACCTATTTGCATCTGTGTAAATAGAAATAAAGATAATAACACCTGGATTACACATAGTGATAATATTAGTAACCTCCATGTGTTTTACAGTTAAAATATTGTTCTCCAGATGCAGAGAGGACTCGGGTAAAAATCTTGACGGCATTTCAGATCTCTGTATTGATGACAACTGTGCCACTTCCATGACACTTCCCATTACAGGAACTTGTTTACAGATGCTCATAAGCAGTTCAACCAGTTAGGTTGAAGTGCTTGCCTAAGGCATACTTTCTCTCTCCTTTCCTTCCAATTTGATTGTTACTCAGAATAAGCTAAAGGAAAACATAGAGTTTTGCTTTCACTAAAAGTTACTATTATTGTTTAGCTGAGAAACTCTGACAACTTTACGCTTTGGATCAGGCAGAGCTGCAGTTGAAGTTGGTAAGAGTTGTGCTGTGACTTAAAACTTTGAACAATGCTGTAATTTACAATATAAAACAAAATAAGAAGGTGAAGTTGTTTCAGTATGAAAAATGTAAATGATTGATTCTGAAAATATTGTTTGTCAACATTTTCCACTTTTTATCTTTTTTTTTTTTTCTGGCAAGTGTGTTGTTTGTGCATTACTTCTGTTTCAGCAGCACCACATGTGGATAGACTGTCAGTGAGGACTCACTGTCTCTATGGGAGTGCAGTATATTGCACAGTGGCTTCTACCCTCATGCTATTTGCGCACATTTATATCTTATTTCATATTTTCCTAGAGCTGTTTGTGCTCCTGATCTGTAGGATCCCTGAAAATATTTTAGAGAAGTAGGAATTTCAAGAGATTACTTTAACTTGAGTGGGACTTCCCATGTTCCAGCTTATGCCCATTGCCCCTCGTCCTATCGCTGGAAACCACTGAAAAGAGTCCGACTCCATCATCCTTCAACCCACCCTTTAGGAACTTGTGAACATAGATGAGGTCTCCCCTCAGTCTTCTCTTCTCGAGGCTAAAGAGCCCCAGCTCTTTGAGCCTTTCCTGTAAGGGAGGTGCTCTAATCCCTTAATCATCTTGGTTGCACTATGTTGGACTCTCTCCAGTAGTTCCCTGTCCCTCTTGAACTGGGGAGCCCAGAACTGGACGCAGTAATCCAGTTGTGGTCTCACCAGTGCAGAGTAGAGGTGGAAGTGCCTTATGATTAGAAAATATCTCCAGGAAGTTGAGATCTCACCTCAGCTGCAGGGAATTTGAACCTGCTTTTCTGCTTTTACAAGAAGATGCCTTGATCATTAATCTGCTGCCTAGGTGCCTGGTTCATATCTTCTGTTGAATCTGGACCACTATGCAAGCAAAAATGCAACAGACCTGTCATTAAATTTGATCTTGTACAGGGTCTTCTCTTTAGCTTAAATATTTGCTGCACTGAGATCACAGTCTGGAAAAGAAATATAAAAAAAAAATCAAAAAGGCTAATGTAGCTTTGGATCTCTGGGTTACTTAGTTCTTGTTCCCAAGTTGCCTGTTCCCCTGCTCCCTTAGCCTCACCCTGAGGCTACCAACTGCTCTGTTCTGATAGTTTAACTCTTCACTCTGTGATCTTTGGAAGGCTCTGGATAAGGCTCTGAGCAATCTAAGGCAGTAGATGTCCCTGCTCATTGTAGTGGGGGTTGGACTAGGTAAACTTTAAAGGTCCCTTCCAACCCAAACTATTCTATGATTCTACAATATACATTGATTTCCTTTTCCTTTTCTCAGTTTCCTTAGCAGGACTGCATTAGAGAACAAACAGGCACACAGCTAAACAGGCAGATACTAGGAGGAGAAATGGAAATGGTAATCTCCAGTGTGATAGTAAATGAGGTACGTAACGACAAGAAGCTGGTACATGTTGATGGTGGTATCTGTGTAACCTTAGTTCACCTCCTTGTGTCCCAAGAAGGGAAATGTCTTCATTTTGAAAGATGACCAAAAACTATTAACATCCACTTACCAAGACTTCCTTGTTCACTCTGTAGTTTATTGCTTGTGTAATGCTTTCTGCTAAGTCATTGAAAGATGAGATTCTGGCATATGCCTCAGTGAAGAATTAAATGGAGAATAGAAGGAGAAAGGGGGGTTTCATAATACGGACTATAGAATCTCCATGCACCATTACATTGCATCCCAAGCACAGGACGTATGGGATTTATCTCTGCTATGACAGACAGACCTGATAGCCTCGTATGCCTTTGCTCACTGTGGAATGAAGGTGTGCTACCCGATTTGAACTGAAGTGTTTAGACAAAACCAAACCTTTGTGTATCTTTAAAGTTAAAAGTTATGCCTTGCCAGAAACACGGGCATTTATCAAGCTTCTTACACCTTCTGTATCAGAGTGACCGTAAACCCTTTGAGGGCATTACTAGGTGTCTCTGGACATCAGTAATAACCTTTAAGTTCTACCACAATATATAAAAAGCAAGGGCAGAAATCTTCCCTGGTAAAGTGCTTAAATCCTGACAATCTTATATAAGTTGAGCACAGCTAGCTCCTTTGTTTTGACAAGGGTTTCTTTCAGGATGACCATGAGAAAGCCACATTAAATGATGGCTCTTCCTTTCCCTTCCATGTGTTTCCCCTGGCAATCTGAGAGCGCTGGACCACCCTTACCTCAACTTGCCATCTTGCGGGCAATCTGGAAGTCAGATCTGGGCCCTCTGCCAAAGCTGAGCCCTTGGCTGTGCTGTACTACGCTTTTCAATAAAACTTCTGTTTCACAAAGTAAACTCAGTGTGTAGAATAAAATCTTTCTGAAATTTAGACTGCAATTTTTCCTTGCCAGGTGAGAAGAAAGTTTGATGAGTTAGGAAACAACTGAGCTGTCTTCCCATGTGTAGAAAGTTATTACACAGGCAGGTCACAAATACTTTTGTTCTTTTTCACACACACATATTAAATGAGTTTCCAAAACTAATGGTGCAGTTGTGCAGTGGTTGACATATTTCTCGTATCTCATGAGCTAGAAGTCAGCCACCTGACTTTTGAAGCTTTCAAAGCCATCCATCTGTCATGCTGAGTATTGATCTTTGTGCATTCTAGGGAGGTTTCCAGCATGGAAATATAGCATAAAGCATTATTTCAATTATTTGCCCTGAGCTACACCAACCTTTTGTTTTGTTGTTAAGTTTCAAGGGTTGATATATTGGTCATTCAATTAAGATGAATTACCAAACCTTTCCCTTTCCAGTTCATCCCAGTTTTACCAGTGTTTGAGGATACAAACTAGAGTGAACACTAACATGATATACTTCTCAGTTAATTTACATGTTACAAACATAAAACAATTTTGCTATCTTCGTTGCAATCCTCTAGAAAGGAATGGAATCTAAATGTACTATGTCTCTCATGTGTCTCATGTCCTTTTGCTGGTAGCTGAAGACCTTTTGCATCCTATATCTTTGCACTGTCTCTGGCTCCCAGCTATCCTGCTGTCTTGAAGTTCTGAGTTGCTGTTGTCATATTGGCAGAAATCAGTGAGTTTTCAGTGACGACAAACAATTCTTTGCAGCACTGCCTGTAGATATTAAAGTCTTCAAGAAGATCCGGATGGAAACTAGAACTAAGCTAAAGGGGAAACTTCATAATTTTTTAGCACTGGTGGAAGCACACATAGTTGCTGCCTCCCTCTGGCCATTCATTCTTGCCCTTGGAGTGGCCCACTGGGCTGGTTTGTCGGAAATGCTTGCATTAGCTGCAATGTGGAGGGCTGAGTTGGGGAAGGAGGAAGGTGGCAGATGGCCAAAAAAAAAAAAATATGTCTGGGAAGCTGGTTGTGTCAGTTACCCAGGGTTGTTCAAGCAGTTTCACAGTTCAAGTTTTATCCACAGCCTCAGAGTTCAGATTTCTGGCAGATCCGGTTTCAGGATGTCATTCAAGACACTATCAGATAGGTCTGGGTCAGAGCCTGGAAACAGCCCTCGTTGGGTTTCAGTTTGACTTGGCTGTAACTAAAACCATAGGTTCACAGAACCAAAGAATTGGAAAGGAGTAAGAGTGGGGTTCAAATGCTGACTTATCTTAAAGTGATGTTATCTTTAGTGTGGGGTTAGATTTTGTTTTGGATTTTGGCTGTACCCTACTGCCTATAGGGTTTTACCAAAGGTAGAGTTAAAACAGAAAATGTTCTCCTGCTGTGTACAGGATGCAAAAAACCATTCCAAACCACATCACTTGCACTTGCAATGCTAGTAGAAAAGCCAATCTGTGCTGCAGCATCCACAAGATGGCTTTCTGTCACTCTCTATAAACTTGGCTATTTACTTACCAGAATGTAATTCAGACTATTCATTTGGTAAATACCACAGATTTCCATTGAATAATGGTGAGTTGATGAGCCCGATTTAGTTGGACATTATAATTAATTGTTCCAAAAATGCCTGAGCAAAGGGGTATCATCAAATTATCAATTATCCAGTGGCTTTTAATTGAGATAGTTACGTCTATTTTTTGTTGTCAGCCTTTCAGAAGTTTAGGATCCTGTTTTAATGATCAGAAAATTGCATCTATGTTTAGAGAGATATAGATACTTTAAAAAAGGACAAAATTCACGGCTAGTTCAAACAAATGTCATAGACTGGCAGATATAATGAAAACACTAAATTTACTCTACTATTAAAAGTTAATGATGTGTGTATATAATAACTTAAACTCTAACGTTTTCAAATGCTAGCTGTGGATTTTCCAGAACAGCTGGATACAACATGCATGCTAATTCAGAGAGCAGCTGGATTTTCCTCTGCTTTTGTGAATATGTGGGATTTAAAGGGAAAAGTGCTACCTAGCACCAAACATAATTTCCAAGCGGTTGTGTTCTCTTGGGATGTTTTGATTTAATTAAGAGGTTTCAGATAGTTCAGTAAGTGTAATGTAATGGGTAGCAAAAGGTCCTTCACCACACTTTACTGTACCCAATATGTAGGAACTTTGCTCATTTATTAAGTCTGCAAGTGAAAATTCCTGAAGTACTATCAGGATTGTCAGAGCTTTTTAAGTCATATTAGACATTGCAATATGTTATAAGGATATCCAAACTTTGGACTGTCCCCATATACTACATTATGCATTTTTTAAATGCCCAAACTAGAATGTTTTTTAAAGGAAAAAGTTACTGTATGAAAAGAGCAAGAGAAATATGTTACTCGTAAAGACTGCAAGTGCCTGGAGGAAAAGGTCCTGTACTTTTAAATCCTTCCATTCTTGCCTCCCATCCTTGCTACAGGACCTCACTGCCTTTATTCTTGCCAGATTGATTTATTCCCAGAGCAAATATGACTTTATTATTCCAATTTTTACAAGTTTGAGTTCCTGTCATTGTTTGGGCTGAAATCTTTACCATCTCTTCTTTCTTCTGTTTACTCAGTGTGAATATCCGGTACATGCAGTAACTCAGTTTAGCCTTATCAGACATGTAGTCCCATGGTAACAGTGGGGAATATCTTCATTATAAATAATATTATGAGTGCAGCAGCCAGTCTACTTGTGGAAGCTGTGTCTGCATATTTGTGGAGTTTGTCTAGTGTTATCTGTCCTCTGCTAATTAGAATTTAGCTGACAAAGGCATGGAGTGAAAAGGAGGGAGGACATTTTTGCTTTGACTGCTTATTATAGTCAGCTCCTGTAATGTGTCTATACTGCAGATTGCAGCACAGAAGAGATGCATCTAAACTCAGCTTTAAATTAATGTGCCCAGATAATAAAAGGAATTTAGCCACTGAAATAGGGAACTTTGTGTAAGATTCCTAAAGACAATGAATTGGGAATTCTAAGAAAAGTGAAAAATTAGTCTTACCAAAATTGGATAGATTCTGTGGGATATACTGGCTGATTTGCTGTCACACAGTGTTATTTTTACTGTCTGCTCCATGCTATAACAGATCGGAGGTGAGTAATATGAATGGTATATGAATTCAACTGCACTGCTTTCTTATGGTACTAATCTAGGAGAAGCTTGGAAATGGATATAGTGCAAGGTGCCAAAATTTTGATCACCTTCCACATAAGAGAGCTCACTGGAACTATCAAGAGCTCAGCTTCTCCTGGACAAATATTAATAAGGAGCTGAAAATTCTAAGACACAGTTGAATATAAAGCAGCAAATATTCCATAGTGAACTGCATGTGTTCCTGCCATGTGTTTTGCCTATAACAATGTCTGCAAAGGGGGGGAAGGTATTTTGTCAGTTGTGAGCTTTTCAGCTTTTAGTTTCTTTGACTGCTCTTTTAACTGTTGTTATGTTACAAGAGAGAAATTAGACATAATGCATCTTCAGCCACAGGTTAGAACTTCTTTACATCAGTGCTGCATGAATACCATGCTCTTCTGTCCCATGGAATGGAATGTGGGCTCTGGCGCCACATGACAGGAAAATGGTCACATATCAAGGCTGCAGGTGGAAAGGGTTGCTATCAACAGGGCTCCTTGGAGGATGGATCACCCAGGAGACACTTCAGATGTTCCTCAGTGGGGAGCTTCAGTGTTGTGCTGGGACCATTCTCGAGCTCCATAATTCAAGAGAGTCGTGGAGTGGAGAACAGGCTGTGCAATGCACTGATAGGTAGGTGGTGCTAGCGATGTGCACATGTGAGGTAGAACTCAGCTGTGAATTTCATTTCAATGAATGAGACTTCATAGACATGAAGTAGAGAACAAAAAGAGTGTCCTTCCTCCAACAGTTTAGGCAGTTGGAGTTATTTTGAGATATGTATTATTTTTAAAGAAAATTGGAGAAACCCTGGATTGATATAAAAGTTTTTCACTGAGCAGACAGTTCTAAATTCTGTTACATCTGTTTTCCATGGAGCTACTTAATCTTTTCCTGGAGGAGTTTTTTACATCTGAAGTAAGAGAAGGTGGGTTTCCACTATTTACTTATCTCTAGCCTGAAGAAACAGCCACGGAGACATAACAAGGGATCCATATCCCAAATCTGAAATGAAGTTTGGGACGTACACCGTAAAGACAAACTGAGCCTCAGCATGTGCTACTGGCATTGATAAAAAGGTCTATTTCAAACTATAATCCAGTACAGCCAAAGAAAAAAGCAGAGTGAAGAAGACCTCAAGAAATGAAAAATAGCACAGCTTGTCGATAGCACTAATGCGTAGAGATGTTCCCACCATCAGTCTCTGAGGCTGCACGGGGAAGCTGTTTCTTTTTCCATTACCCAGAAGATCTCACGAGGGAATGAGAACAGTTGTTTCTCATCTGTTCCTGGTAAAATTTCAGAATGTTTGGGCCCCTTGGTGGGATGATTCCTGGAGCTAATGTTTATAATTTTTCCCTTTTTTTTTTTTAAAAAAAAAACAAAATCTTTTCAACATCTCTCAGGCTAGAATGGATTTGTGCTCAGTGTGAATGCTATTCTCTGCCCCTTACATCAGTGGGAGCAGAAGCACAGCTTGTTTTAGAACCAGTGGAAATATTGGCAAGGACCTTGGAATTTGTGCAAATAATAGCATGCAGCAGAAATATTTACTGAGCTGGATATCTAGTGATTTCTTTTCTAAAAGGGCAAGCATCACTTACGAAATTAGCAGTCAGGATATAGAAGCTAAGGCAAACAAAGAGCATGCTGGCATTTTGACTTTTGTCTGGTGCATTTGGCAAGGTTCATTCATTAGGTGAAAATGGGTGTATCCTATGCAATCCATTTTGTGTTACTGAAGGAGGCGGGCATTTGGTCACATTCATTCCTTCCTATTTTCTGCTTCTGTACTTCAGAGATAATTAATCTGTCTCTCATTGGTTAGAGGAAAAAGAAGAAAAGCTTGTAGTTCAGGTATACAGTTTTGACAGTTCTTTTATCCCCTTTGCACACATCCCTTCCAATAAGGACATAATAAGGGATTTTATTGTCAAAATCAGGACAAAAAAAGGGAAGAGCAAAAA